>VWZG01007620.1:211469-337618 GCA_013396735.1 Grallaria varia
TTTTTTCATTTTGACTGGCTCCTTACCTGGTTTCAAATATGATTGAACTCTGCCTGGACCTCTGTTTTGTTGTTGTAGACTTTCAGGGTATTTTGATGCAACTAATGTATGTCAATTACTTTTGTTTCTGTCATGTCACCGCCTTCAAACAATTTTCTTAGTAATAGTAACTTTGTTAACAAACTTTTTTGGGGTTTATTTTTTCCCAGAGTATCTGTTGACAGTATCTGCTTCCAGGTCCTTAATATTAGCGTCACTAATGATACCAACATCATTACAGTTTATAAGGGGTTTTGTGCTTTAACTTGGGGGTCTGATTTAATCTCCTGCAGCTTTATTTGTTGCATTTTGAATTTAATCAGTCTAAAGAATGATTACATAGTTACAGAAGTGTGGGTAGTGCTTATTGTTGAAAACGTTTTTGGTTTGATTTTTTTTTCAGTTAACTGCAGTAGATTTCAGTTTGTATGAAGAGCAAATCTACGTGTGTTCTCTGGTTGATTGTGTAAATGATGCTGTCCGCTACAGCTTAACAAAGCACACCCTGCAGGCGGCAGGCTGCAGCTGCGTCTCGCAAGTGCTGTACATATTTTGGTGATCACTTACTGTAGGTCTGAAAATTAGAGTTAAAATTGGTGCTTGTAATGCTTTTGAGGAGCACCCTTGGTGATTTTTTTTTTTTTGTTTTAGCGGAGTCATAAATCTTGTGTGAAGACACTTTGCGTTGCTTGTATAAAAACATCTTTTGTAGAAGGTTATGAAAATTTCAAGATGTTCTGAATAAAGTATGGTTGATGACTACACCAAGGAGCCTGGTGGCTTTGGTGAAAGACTGTTCTGAAAACGGCATTTTTGTTTTATTTTGAAGTCAGTAGGAAATGCTCTCCTTCATCTACCTGATGTTGATATGTCTTTTGAAATTTCCTTTTTTGATCTGTGAGGTATAACGCAGCAGGAGAATATTCAAGATTACAGTAATGTTTGTTTCATCCCAAGCATTATTGCGTTAGTCAGCCTTTCTGTCAGGGGCAGATAGGTGATGGGAAATAGAGGTAATGCATATAAAGTATACAGTAAAGTATTTTCTTCTGTGATAATTCAGGGTTAACGTGAGCATTCCAGCTGTATTTATGAAAGTTAATCCTCTTTTAGAGTATGTGTTAGTTATAGACTTGAATTTTGGCTTTAGGTTTAAGATTTTTGTGTAGTGTTAGTTGTATACTACAACAGGGTTTGATTGACTTCATTGCATTACATTTATATTGTGAAAATGTTTGTAATACCTCCTATTTTTTGATCTCGAGGCTTTGTTTCATATTGTAGTGGGGCTGGTTCCTATGGTGTAGTTTTCCTCAGGAAAATAAAGAGGGAGTTTCACTCAGTTATGATCTTTGTGTTGTGGGTTATTGGCAACTCTCTCTGACAGAAAGCTCAGCTGTTGGTCCTGTGAACATTACAGTGTCTGTAAATTGTTGTGGCAGAATGAGTCATTCTGTAGTCTTTGTTGATCCAGGTGTCAAAGGTTTGAAAGGGGAAATAAAGCTGATGAATTTTTTTTTAATAGCTGTTTTTTCATCTCTATTGTTCTTCCTCTCTTCTTTTAGAACCATTTAAGGTAGTCTACTTTTAATCATGAAGCTGCACTTTTTGAAGATATCTGAAGAAGTGTGGCTTAGCAAGAACACTGCTTTTCTTTGCTACATGGAAAACAGTTTATAATGGTTACCAGGATTTTTTAAAAAAGTATTTGGAATTCATTTTTAATAGTACTGTCTATCCTTCTGTTTCAGGTTGAGGATTCATTACTGGGAATGAATGTTAGAAACCTGACCATCATGTAATTTCAGTGCTTATACCCTTAGTGATTTAAATGGGTTTTAAAATCTTGTAAGTTTTTTTTTTTTTCTTAATGTTTTTGTATTCATTAGAATTGCACAGATTTGCTGTGTACGTACAGCTTTTGGAGTGGCAAAGGAAGCAATTCCATTTTACTGTGTAGACTGACAACAGGTCAGGGACAAAGGCATTATATGAATGTTTCAGAATATCCTGCAGTTATAATACTGTGGCTGTACTGACCTATTACATCAGTATTATGACCTGAATTCATTTGAAAAAAACTTGTATGGGGTTTAGTTCTAATTTTTGCACTGTGGATTAGTTTTATTGTTATTTATATTCTATTAACAAAACTCCTGAGCAACAAGTACATGTACCTGAATAGTAATTACAGCTTAGTTAGGAGTTAGTTGTCTTTAGATTTTTGCCTGCAAAATTTGAATGGAGCAGGAAGAGAGATGTGATGTTCTTAACGCTGGGTTTTGGTATTTTCTAGATGCAGCCATGCAGAATGTGCTTGCAAGGCAAACAGTGTTATCAATGCAGTTGAAAGAGATCAAAGATAGCCTCTTGGAGGGGGTATGTATGAGGATTTCTGAAGGGAAACATATATTCTCTGCTGCTCCAGAGGTTGAATAGTTTACAGAATGGATAGTGTGTAATGTGCTTAAATATTGAAGGATGTAGTGCTTTGTAGTTGATACAGGTGGGATAGCAGTTTAAAAGCCAAGAGTATTCTTTGCTTGGCTTGTGGGAATAGCAATTCCCATCTCATTCGTTGTTGTGCCCTACATATTGTGATAATATTCTCTCATTATCTCCTCTGACATTTTAAAGGAGGGGTTTCCTTTCTCATATGTGAGCATGGCTATGGATTATGGTTCCTGGATATTACCGTGTTGTTTGCAGAAGCCTCTCTGATTCTTCAGGAAGTCCAGGTTTCCCTGCTACAAATCCCATTGTGTCACATTGCAGGCTTTTTCCAAACTTTTTTTCGCTTTCTACTTGTTTTTCATGTGTCTTCTTGACTCTGATATTCTTGTGTAAAAAGAATGGGATGATTGGCAGAAGCAGAGATTTGGAAAAGATTGGGTTTTGGTGGGGATTTTCAAGTGACCAAAGTAGTAAATACTTTTGTCTTCCATAATTATTAACACTTTTGGTATGTGTGTGTAACCAGTCTTCATAATCAGAGAGGAGAGCTTGAGATGCTCTTCTGCATCTTTTACTTTTTTGCACTTCTCTATAACTTAATCAAGATCACTCGTGTGAAGTTATTCCTGATTACTGCTTTAAAGCAGAAATCTGTACTTGATGGTAAGTAACTGGGAGCTGGATTTAAAGATCAAACAAACAGTTTTGAGAAACAGGAGTCACTTTGGTGAAGCTTCATGGAAAACAGTGATGATGATTGATTTGGAAACTTCTATGTCACATTTTCAGTTTTAAGTGTGCCTTAAGTGTTCTGTGTGACTTTATGTGTAAAAGTTTGTTTGTTTCCTGCTTTTGTAGTGCTCTTTTTAATTTGATGATGGTCTGAAGTCCTTGAGGAGAATGTCAGAGGAAGGCAATAACACTGAGAACACGAATGTTTAATCAGAACTTTCCACAAGATTTACTATAATTTTGAAATATTTTCACATTGTGAAAGTGTTCATTTAGGTATTCCATTCTGATGCTTTTGTGTGTGTTTTTATTTTCATTTTCTAAAGACATAACTTTTGTAGCACTTAACTCGTTGGTTTTGAAGTAGTTGCTGCCTGTTGTTGACTTTATTCATAAAGTCGTAACTAGGTATTTGAAGTGCTTTTATAAACTCTTTGTGCCTCTTGAAGAGGGGCTGCAGATTACTTTGTTTGTAAAACCAAGAAATGATGATTAACTGGCATTTATTATGTAAGGTGAAACCTTCTTTTGGAAACTACTATAGGTTCTTTTGATAGTGATAAAAAGTAATCATTAGGCTTTGTATTGAAGGAAAATGGCCTTTATGATTTGAAAGGCC
Source organism: Grallaria varia (assembly GCA_013396735.1). Classification (NCBI taxonomy): domain Eukaryota; kingdom Metazoa; phylum Chordata; class Aves; order Passeriformes; family Formicariidae; genus Grallaria; species Grallaria varia. Next base: position 215,314 of record VWZG01007620.1, read on the forward strand.
TAAGAAGCTGAGTTTTGCTATGTGCTCCTTAAAATATATTTTGCAGTTTAGATGATCAGAATTAAAATTTTGTGAAAATTGACTGTACTTGTGTAGCTGAAGACTGATCAGTATCCTCACATTCCTACATAAGGAGCTATGAACTTGTGCAGCAGATACATAAAGTACTTAACGTGATCAGAAGAGAGAGCTAAAATTGCTTGTGATGCATTTAAACTCCTGAGAGGAATTTGAGTGTGTTCATACACTTAAGTAATTAGTCGCTCTTGAAATCCAGAAAACATTTTGATTTCTTTTTGATAATTTGTAAATGGCAGTTTTTATCTCTAAAGATGGTTTTAAGAGATTTGTAAATGTTTTGGGGAGATTTCTTTGTTTACAAGAATGTTAGGCAGTAATAAATACTTCTGTATCTATTTGGTTTCAGACAAGTGATTTTTATTATTTTGCCTCTTCTCTTGGCACAAGTTCATGTTATAAGCTGCAGCAAACCTGCCTACCAGTCTTAACAAAAAAATTTAGAAATGAATGAGTTTGAAATACCCCTCTGAAAAATAAACACCTTAATGCAGAATTAGGGTGGAGAGTGGTATAGTGTCTACTTTGTTGTCTGAGTATGAGTGGTGGCATTGGTTTCTATGTGGTTGGTATTCACCTGCTAAGCACATGGCCAGAAAGTTAAATGTGGCTTGAACTGCAGCTATAAAAACGCGCGCACACACTCACGCGCGCACACACTCACGCGCGCACACACTCACACACACCCACCCACAAGATATCTAGCAATAACATTGAAAACTAGAAGGGTTTTTTTCTTTTTGTAGTCTCCTAATTTCATGATTTTTTGAACTGTGAAACCAATTACTTTCATGTGACCAAACACTTTTATTTAAATACTGTGATATTCTAGTAATGTCCAAATGTACTGTTTGGAACATAGTGGAAATAAAACATTAAACTGAAGAGTTCTTTATATGGGCAAGTGGTAGAACATTGTGATGCAGTTGTGCATCTTTTTTTGTTCTGAAAAAAATCCCAAAAAACAAAAAAGTGTGTGTGGGAGGGGAATAGGACATGGGCTGTGGGGACACAGGTTGAGAAGCTGCCATAGAAGAGGATGGGGGAAATGGGTAGTGGTCAGTGCATTCAGTTGTTTTCATATCTAGATTGTCAAAGCAATGGAACAGAACTCAAATGGTGATTCTTCAGAAAAACACTTCTATTAGAAAAAGAAAACAAAACTCGCTTTATGCAAACATTGTATCTTGAGAATTCAGAATGCAGTTTTGTCTCTTCTGCCTTTTTAGTGTCTAGAAATAGAAATAAGTTGCAACAGTAAAACATTAAATAGTAATAATAAAAACCCCCATGGTAGTTTAGAAAGCTTCCTGAATTGCTTTCTACATCATCTCTGAATGGATCTGTGTTCCCTTGCTCTTCAATCTCTGCTGTCTTGTTAAAAAATCTGTAGCATTAAAAGCATGGCTAATGGACAGTGGAATACGTCCTTGGTGTAAAACAATTTCGTCTCCTTTAAAAAAAAGAAAAAAAAATTTGGAAAAATCAACTGGAACCTTATCTCTGTATGTAGTACATAACACCTGTAACAGATTAGCAGTGTGCTCCTTTTTCTCTCTTAATTCTTGCTTCAGCACTACTTGAGATGGTGGTGGAGAAAATCTTGAATAAAGGAAATTAAATCTTATAAATATGTTGTTGTCTTTCACAGTGATCAAACAAGTGGATCAAAACCTTAAGCTGCTTATAAAATTATCATGACTGTTTTGTGAAGTGTCATGGTTAAGGAGTGTTAACAGAAGAGGCAACCCTCTAAATGGGTCCAAAAGAGTGTGTGGGAGGTGGTTCAAAATGTTCCCTGTGAGAATGCTCTTTACTAGAGATCATGACATGCTTAGATTCATTTTTGTTGCAAGAACTAGAAATTTTCCTACCCAGTGGGAAATGCAGGATACCTGCCCTGGGAAAGCTTGTTAAAGCTAAAAGGGGCAAGTAGTAGCAAAGTACTTACTGCTGGCTGAGAATTAAAGATGCTGTGCTGGAGGTACAGACCAAAAGCATGCCAGCTGTCAAGGGAAGTGTGAAAGGAAATTGGCATGGCTGAACATCAAGCAAAGATAGTTACTAGAAAGCTGAAGTAGTATCCATATGAGGAAAATGGTAAGGATATAAAGTCTGACAAGTTAAACATAAAAGCATAAGATAGAACAAAAGAATTTTGAGCAGTGCTTTCAAATCAGCATTTGTTAAGAGTTCAGAGAACAAATGGATAATGTGAAAGCAAGTTACTAGAATGAGACACTGGTTGGTTATCCAATAACTCTACAGGAAGTGAAAGATGAAATAATTATACTAAGTGGTACAGAATGACTCCATTAGCTGGACACCTTCAGGTCACTGGATGTAAATGCAGTGTAAGACCAATATTAAAAAGGCTGTTTAGTTGGTATGTTGTCTGTGTGAGTAGAAACTGCATCAACCTGCTGAATTCATGGATACACATATAAAATTCATGGACATGTGGTAATTATTATAGGTTGTGGAAAGGTCAACAGAACTTTGAAAAGAAGTTGTGCCTCAGACCTTTTGGGACTCACTGAAGGAATTTGCAAGAATACATGTAAAGAAACTCCCAACTTGCTATAGTAGGTAGGAGTTCCAGAAGTTAGATGGTAGCCTTCTGCATGAGAGGAGTAAGTCCTTGTATGGATAATTTGGTAATAATTAGATATAGGTAATTAAAGACAAGAAATAAAGTGGATATGATGCTTTTCAGAGGTGAGTAGTAGCTGTTACACAAATATTCAGGATTGAAGACCCGCCTTTGTATAATTGCGGTTAAGTTCAGGGTGTATGGGGGGATGGGAATTAGCTGAAGTGAGGAGTGTGGAAACTGTAGCTTGTTGCAGGAAGGAACACTAGTTTGAGAGTATAAGTAGTTCTGTGGGAACACACTAGTGTAGGGTCCAAAAGATTAATTCTGCAAATTGTGAGGGTAATAGAATGAAACACAATTGGCCATTGTCTAGGTCCATGGTGCATTTACATTGTACTGCTGTATTGGTGCAGGCTTAGGAGTATCCTGGGAAGAACACTGCTTACTTCTGCATGTATCTAGGTGACACAGATGTTTGTCTTAGTGTAGGTTATAACTCTTCGGCTATTTAATTTGGTTTTAATGTTCTATTTCTTTTCTTGTGAAGGTTTTCTGAATGAAAGAGTAGCTCCAACAAGTATCTTGGGTCTTTTGTGTTTCAAAGAAATGTTGTGATGTGTGTCATATGATCAAATGTAGTGCTGGAAAGGGCTGTGCTTTGTGTGAAATGCGTAGCTGTGCTGGACGCCTGAGGATTTGTCTATTTCAAAGCATTTGAAAGGCTTTACGTCTGAAGACCTGAAAGCGTCCAGCTAACAGAGTTGTTACATTTCAAAGCTTTTGAAATTTGTGTATTTTGAAGGGAAGACAGGAGCAATGATTATTAAACTGTAGAGTAAACTTGGCAAAGTCAGATAGAGACTTGAATATCCTTGATTCCGCTTGAGTGTAGGACCCTGTGAGTGCTGGAATTTATGCAAGAGTTGGCCAGATGGAGACCACTGGAGAACTAAAATTTTAATTTGGAGTTGGTGTTCAGGTAAGTAATGGATTAGCATGAGCAGGCTAACCTCCTGTAGTTTGGTAGGCTGGAGAGTGGAGGACAGGGCTCTGATGGCTGAGGAAAATACTGGAGGAGGTGAATTCACAATAGTTTGAACAGGTTGTCATTGCAGTTTTAGTGAAGCCACTTGGTTGACAGTTGCAGTCCCTTTCTTCACCTTGTATTGGTACTGGCGCTTTTCATCCCTCACAGAGTGTTTAGGGACCACTACCAAAGACTAACCTTTCTGAAAATGTAAACCACAAACAAATCAAATTACTTAACTTCCTGAAGAGGTGGTTTCTGGGACAAACAGATCCCAGCATGAAGGGGTAGAAAGAGGAGAGAAAAGATTATTTGACTTCTGTGACAGAAAGTTGTTCTCCTTGAGGCACAGTGCTGTTCCTTGAGCATATGCTCATAACGGACTTTGGATACAGGGGCCTGCTCTCAGTAATAAAATATATTGAGATCAGTCTTCAAGATGTGTTTGTAGATTTAAGAAAAAAAAAGTTTTTACTGATTCTCCTGACAGTAGCTGTAAATTTGAATACTTAAATATTCAAATTCTCAATATTTCCAGTAACATAAAGTACTTAATTTCTTTTTGCAGGATATTCTTGTTCTCAAGTTTATAGTGTCCTCGTTGTTAATTCTACTGTCATGAAAATTTTGAAAACCAGTGTGATATGTGAATGTTTTATATTTTCATAATTTATTTCTAGCAAATAATAAAAGAACTCTGAACCTTATAACTGTTTGCCAGCACTCAGATTTGTATTTTCATTTCTTTACAGGATCTGGAGTTTCATGGAGTAATGAGATTCTACTTTCAAGACAAAGCAGCTGGAAATTTTGCAACAAAATGTATCCGTGTCTCTAGTACTGCCACAACTCAAGATGTGATAGAAACTCTTGCAGAGAAGTTTCGACCAGACATGCGAATGTTGTCATCCCCTAAGTATTCGCTTTACGAAGTGCATGTCAGTGGCGGTTAGTATTTATTCATGAAATTCTTCCTGCATCCACACCACTACCCTGTCTACCCCCAGCCAAAATATCTTTAGGTTTGCCCCCAGCTTCTGAACCACATAAGACTTGAGTTTTTTATTTCTGAATACACTGCTACTAATTGTTTTTTGGGGGAGTGTTTTTTCAAAAAGTAATTGCTCTTATCAGGCCTGCAGTTTATGTAAATTTTGATTATGATCTATTAAATGCTGTACTCTACATCCTGTTAGTTTGTTGACGTTAATGAGAGAGTTGCTATTTTTAGGACTAGTAGGTAAAGACTAAATTTATGGTGAGAGACTAGGAGTGCTAAATTGAAGCAGTTAAAAGAACATCCTCGGTTCTTTGAAGTTGTTGACCTTTGATAGGTAGCCTTATAATGCATGTTTTTACTGCTAGACTGGGGGAAGTTCAATTTAGCATGGATTAAAGCCCCTGTGTTTCTTAAACAGATCCTTTAATGTTATCTGTGAAGAATACCAGAATAGCCTTTGGTACTGCTAGCATTTGTCTCCTTCAGACTGGAAGGTGATTGTGTGTGGTAGAGACAGAAATAGGAGAAAATACCTTTTGGTTGTGCTTTTTCTTTCTTGTACTTCAGAAGCATACACAAATGATTGAACTACCTTAAATTCTGCATTGAAAATAATTTAAGATACAGAATGGAAATGTATTGGAATATATGTAAGTTTGAATGGCCTGTGAATGATGATGTGAATTTATGGGATTAGGGAAAAGTTCTTGTCATCATTAGTTAAACAACTAATAGTATGTGGTTTTTTCTACCGTAAGTTTCTTTAAAAATCTGTTAGCACTGTACCTGTAGTCAAAATGAAATGGTTTGCTTTGCAGAGCGAGTTCCTGATGTTTAAAACATGACTGAGGCATGAGAGGCGCCTCAATCACTAGGAGTGTTTCTTACTAAATAAAAGGAGTCGCAAAGACATCGTTGTTTTCCTATGCATATGTCCTGTCTCCTGCTTCTCAAAGGGAGATCTAATGACAAAACTTGGTTAAGTTTTTTAACCAATCTTTCAGATTTTTTCTGTATGCTTAAAATAGATGTAATACACTAAATGTAATTTTGTTTTGTACATGTGCATGATATTTTGTTTGTTTAGTTGTTTTTTTTTTGTTTTCTAATCACATTTATTTTTGTCTTTTTAGAATATTATTTCTTGGGCCACAAACAGACTGTGGTGTAATTTAAAGTAAATTTAAAATAGGGAAAATTAGCGTTTGGCAGTCTCATGAATTTAGAAAGTTTGAAACATTATAACTCTAGATCTAACTTCTCCTCCCAAGTGATAATTCTGTGCTTCCAGATTTAGTTCTGACAAAGTGGTTGTGTAAGACTATTTTGTGGGGACTTCTAGCTTATGTAGACAGATAAAATACACTTAGACTTGTTGTTGGAAAGAGGACATGTATTTCCACCTTCCCAGGCCTTCCTTCTGTCCCTATACTTAACAAGAAAACATACAATTAAGCAAAGCTTTTGTTTTTTCTTAAGAGCTTAACTTATTTCTAAATATCCATACTCTTAAGATGCCAAGTAACCGCTACTGATTTTTATTTTTTTTGAAGAAGAAAGAAGATTGGATGTAGATGAGAAGCCTCTTGTTGTACAATTAAACTGGAACAAAGATGATCGAGAGGGAAGGTTTGTCCTCAAGAATGAAAATGATACACTTCCTCCAAAGGTGAGTCTTTAAGGAGCTTGTTAGTGGTAACAGCAGTTTTGAAATGTTAATAGCAAATAGCAAAATATAATTTGTACTTTTTAATTCCTGAAAACAACTGCTGCTGACAACCTTCAATATCTGGAGCAAGTATTTTTAAATACTTAAAACACATCTTTGCAACACAGCATTTTTGTGATCTTTCAGATGGCTTGTGATGCTGTGATCCATGCAGTTGTCTGGAGCATGTAATGCCCAGAGAACTTAGACTTGAAAATTTCCTCAAATAGTATATGATGTCAAACACTAGGAGGTAATCCTGCCACCTGCAGAGCCTTTAAAATGGGATGCCAGAGGGAGTTAACTAAAAATTGTTATCTCCCTTGGTAATATTCTGTTTCTTGAAAAAACTGATGGGAGACTGTTTCCTTTTGTGGAGGTTTTTTTTTTTTTTTTTTTTTTGGGGGTTTTTTTTTTTGGTTTTTTTTTTTTTTTTTTTTTTTTTTGTTTGGGTTTTTTTTTTTTTGTTTTTTTTTTTTTTTTTTTTTTTTTTTTTATTCTCTTCCAAATGCAAAATGAAGGACCTGCCAGCATTAGCTATACAAAAGTTTCCTTTGACATTAGTAATTTAAATAGTAAATTAGATCAGACTTTGGCTCCTGAAGTCATATAATTCTATGTATTATATGTAGCTTGAATGCTTATAGCTATGGAAAACATGCTGTTCACTGTGAACTGTCATAAGGGAAGTTTTTCATCTTGGGTTGAGCACTGAATTCTCTTGCTCTTGAATTAGAGCTTGTTAATTCTTAAAATCCTTTGGGTATGGGTACATGAGCTTGTACTGTGTTTTTTGCTAAAGGATACATTCATGTTACAGGTGGGGAGTGGAAGTTAATGGTGTCTTGCACAACATAACGTAGCTATTCCTATTCATTGAATTAAATGATCTTCTGTCTTCATTCTCTGTGTTCTTCACTTCCTGATCGAAGCAAGAAAGTCTACATCTTCTTTCTCTCATGCTCTGTAATGTACTCTTATCTACAGAAGGCAAATGAGCCTAGGATTACAGGTATCATGTGTATGCAAGGAGCCGGAATTGGAGAAGAGAGCCCTGGAAGGACAACTTGGAAAAATACGCCATAGGGGAAAAGTCCTCTGTAATGTTTTTCCTTATCCACTTTATTCTTATTTGGCATTCCAACACAGTTGTCTTGAAAGCAGATTAAGCACAGTGTTGCTACGAAGTATTTTTACTGGTAGGCAAAAATCTATTTTGCAGCCTTCAGTTAATCTTTTGAGGCCAAGTAGGTAGCAAGTGTTGTTCAAGTAAAATTCTGCTGTTTCTTCACTTTCTTGAGTAGAATCAGCTCATACCTGCATTGGAACTTGACATTATATTTGCTTTCTCTATGCTATTCTCTAGAGTATTGGTCCCATCACTCTGTAATGGAGTATTGTTGCCTGGAGTATTGTTTCTGTGTTAGTGATAATATGCCTTAACCAGTTTCTTCTGAAAAGTTAAAAACAATACTAGCTTTTCATTGGACTAAAATTGATGGAAGTTGTTTTAAACTGATTTATTTCAGAAAGCTCAGAGCAATGGCCCTGAAAAGCAAGAAAAAGAGGGAGTAATTCAGAATTTCAAGCGAACTCTTTCAAAAAAGGAAAAAAAAGAGAAAAAGAGGCGTGAAAAAGAGGCATTGCGACAAGCGTCAGATAAAGATGATAGAGTTCTTCATGGGGATGATATGTAAGTATTTTAAACTTAAATACAATTACAATTTAATTTTAAAAATAAAAGTGCTTAGCAAAAGAAAAAGCATGAATTGCAAGCATATGCTAACTCAACTTCCACATGCTTTGCAGTATTGTAAATCATAATAAGGTTAGGGGTATAATGTAAAGTTTCTTTAATATCTTTCCATCCTCTCACATCTTGAAGATGTAGAAGGTCTCTTTTTTTCTTTGAAAACTAGCAACTATCAGTGTTCAAATTGGTTGTTTATTTCAGGTGAGCATGGGTACATGAACAGTGTTAATCCTAGCAAAAGTGAAACTCATGTAGAAACCATCTTCTAATGATTTAATCGAGGCTCCTATGTGTATGGATCCTACTGCCCTTTTATACTTTGTGAAGTAATGAGGATACATGTATTTTAAGCTCTTGAAGACAATTTTTAATTTTTATTTAAACTAACTTGGCAGTGAGAATTTTCGCCTTGCAGCTGAGGTTTACAAAGATATGCCTGAAACCAGCTTCACTCGCACAATATCCAATCCTGAGGTGGTTATGAAACGGCGGCGACAGCAAAAACTAGAGAAGAGAATGCAGGAATTTCGCAGTTCTGATGGCAGGCCAGACTCAGGTACTTGGATTTGTTCTGATTAAGTTATAAACAGTAAACTGTTTACCGAGTGAATATTCTGTAGGTCAGCAACTCTTATAAATCCTTAACTTTTGCTTTCTCCAACATTTTTTGTAAATGGCTAATTTATCTGTGGTGTATGCTATTGAATGCAGGATTCGTAAAGGTAGGATTATAAAGGAGTGTGTTTTGTGATGAGTGCCAGTCAAAGCTTTCAGTGATGGGGAAAGTGATGGGAGAGAGTATGCTCATTGATGTTGCTAGCAGTGCTGAACAGGGAAAGAAGGAAGGATGGGCTTCCACTGAAAAACCGAGGAGGCCTTCTGAAATGATGGTCATTCACTGTACTAAGAACAAGTTGACTGACCTGGAAGTGAAAATGCAATCAGTAGCACAAATAGAGGATGTAAAGGACTGATTGTTAGGTTCTGCACAAAGGATTCTGGTAGATCTTGTGAATAACAGTGATTAAGTATTTAATATTCATGGGGCAGGGATACAACAACAACAGTGGTTGTATAAACATCGGTAGAAAAGAACAAAGGAGTCAATGTAGTACTGATAAAACCTCAAATGATGTATTCTGTCCATTCAAGAGTTGTGAAGAAAGAGTTAGGGGTGTAGAAAACATCTGTGGGGAATCTTAAATGGGCTTTTTAAAGAGAGGAGATTCTTGAAGGTCAGCACAAACTTCCTATCAAGATGGAAAAGGTCTGTTCTTCAACCAGTCATTCAGGTAATGCTAAGCGTGATGAAACACTGAGATAAGACTTGATTAGATAAATTCGGAAAGTATCACTTGAGTTTTTTTACCAGTGGCAGAGAAATTTATTTTGGGTATGTTATGCAACTTTTCTTGTATTTGTAGATCCACAAAATGATTTCTGAAGAAGTTTGTTCTTATATTCTGTTAGAAATATAATAAACGACTGCATACCTGTCTTTTTATTCTTTGGTAGCATTGTTAATTCTATTTTTTTTTCCAAGGTGGGACACTGAGAATTTATGCAGACAGTTTAAAACCAAATATACCATACAAGACAATCCTGCTGTCCACTACAGATACTGCAGACTTTGCGGTTATTGAAGCACTGGAAAAATACGGTCTGGAAAAAGAAAATCCCAAGGATTATTGTATTGCTCGTGTAAGTGATCTAACTAAGATGCAGTCTTCTGATATTTCACATTTTTTGGGTTTTTTTTTCATCCCATAGCTTCCAAATTTAATGGAATTACTCTGTTAGTTCATTGACTAACTTTTTTTATTTTTTTTTAAAAAATCCATCAGCCTCAGGAATTCTAAAGTGGCTTGTCAAGTTTTTTTTGTTTTTAAAACCTAAATCTTCCAATCTTACTAAATTATTACTTGCTATATAGATAAACAATAATACTGAATGTAACTGGCACTGTGGTTTTATATCACTAAGTATGCCTGTGATTCACAGATGTATAAACTAGTAGTTGGTCCTGTGGATACCTAAACTTGTGCACAAAACTATTTCCCTGAACTAAGAGCATCCCCTCCGAAGTGGAAGTGCTGAGGCAAGCTCCATTGTAAAAGGTGTATATTATATGCTGTTGCCTTATACCTTTCAGTGGTAGCTTACCCTCATTACAAATCAAAAGAGATTAAACAATTTAGTGAAACTTATGCTTGTTTTAGGAATTTAATTATTATAGAAGTTCTAGATGTATTGTACAGTAGTATTGTTTCTTAGAGGTATGGTTTTAATCAAAAAGTCCAGTGGGCAGTACTGATGAAAGATTCTGACCATGTCATCTTCTCAAGGACAATAGTGAGACTTGAAAACATTTGATCCTTGTTGAGTCCAATCTTTGATTACACCTTTGGCTATGACTTGTTTAATAAACTTGCATTTATTGCTCCTGCTAAATTGGCCATTTAGTACTCCTTTATATTGAAGTCTCATAGCTGTTCTTTACCCCTTGTAGGGCTTTGCCCCTGGTCTTCTGACATTTAGAGTTTCCTATCGGAGTCAAATCATGAACACATCCTGTTCTTCACATTTTCTTGGGCTGAACTATGTATAATGGAACATACAACTTCACTTTCTTACTGGTTGGAATTTTTAAACATTTTGTTCTCTTTGAGTGGCAGGGGAAGTGTCTTCAAAGAAGACTTAAGCAGTTGACACTTAACTATTAAGATGGATTTTAAGCTGTAGGACAAGACCATTATAAGGTTGCATAAGTACCTGTAATAAAGTTCACTCATTCCTGAAGTTTCACTTGAATGATGAACATTGTGAGAATTTTTTGTAACACCATTGACAATTTATGTTGTAAATGGGATCTTCCTGTAAGTTGTTTGCTTTCATATGCTGGTTTGCACTGTATCAGGCTGTACCTCTGTGCCCACTTCTAAAGTGCTTTTCTGTGTAAAGAAGTAAACACAAGTTTGTTGCAGTGTGTATTTTAGTTGTTTCAGTTTGCTTGGTTGGAGTTTTCCTGAGTAATGCAGGGTTCACTGCGCGTCTCTGAAGATGTCAGATTAATTAGACAGTCTTCAAGCTACCTGTGCATATTCACTTGGGGCATAAGACTTCAGGCGTGCAGCAAACCAGTTAACTCTTAGAAGTAGACTCTTGATTAGACTTTTGGTTTAGCATGCACTCATTTTTTACTTGAGGGTAAGGCATAAATAACTTCTTGTGCTGTCAAGCAAAAAGATGAAGTTCATGGTGATTAGATTTTTTTTTTTTTAAAAAGAAATAGTCATTACAGACATAAGGCATTAAATATTTTTAGCAAGATTCACTGAGGATTTTTTTGCAGATTGTTGTGGTTTAGTTGGTTTTTTGTGTCTTGTTTTGTTTTTATTTTTTCATTAGGTGTATCTGCTGAGCCTGTGTTCCCAGCTTGTAAGGAAAATTGAGGATTAATTAATTATGATAAGCAGGTATATTCAAGTACACTGCAGATATGAGGGTTTTTTTTTTTTTTTACTTAAAAACTTAAAAATTACAGAGGAGCTTATTAAAGATGTGTTATAGCAGGGGGTTATATTGCTAAGGACAGATCTGATAACTTGATCTGTATGTATTACTTAACTACAGTAAGTATTAGAGAATTATACTCATTTATTACAGCAAACACTTTGGAAGTTGTCTGAGGTTGCTAAGGTCTTCATTTGTATTTTTTAGCTTGTATTTTTTGCAAGTTTCGCAACATTTAAAATTAATAAATACAGAATGGAATAACTTTATGATAATTTAGGTATGCTCATGAATACAGAGTGTGCGCTTCCTAATTTCCTGTTTTGTGTTTGTTTCAGTTCATAGGTTGTCAGCTGACAGCCTGCTTCCAGCACATCATCTTAAGCTGGTTTTACCCATCTATATTTTCTGTGCAGTTGCAAAGTCAGAGCAGTGTCTGTGCCTGATCTCAGAAATCTGTATTTAAGTGCACCTGTTCTTAAAATTAAAGCAAATCTCTACCCATGACCCAAAACTCAGTCATAAGATAGATTTATTCCTATGTTTTTCCATTATTCTAAAATATAGGAGTTTCAGCTTTGTGGGTGACAGAATGGAGGCAGCATTCACCTGTAACGCAGAGATGTTTTCTAAAACGGCATCATAACAATCAGAAGTGTCCTGGCCTGAATAAGCTCAGATGTGGTGTTTTGTGTCTTGCTGCAGGTTAGGTCACATGCTTCTTTAAAGTGAGGTATACCTGCATTATCGTCTCTTCCTGAGAAAGGAGAGGAATGGTAACTGGCTGAGAGGATGAGGGAATTAATGCTTTTGTGACCTCTCTTCTTTAACTTGTCTAGTTTACCATTACTGCCTTTAAGCCCAGCACCACATACAGATGCTTATCTAAGTTCTACAGCAGAAGTAATACTAGGCTCAAGTAGTAGCACCTATGCATTTATGTATCTTCTGTTCCTCTGATTTCACTGTATTTGGGTTTTATTTGGTTTGCTCCTCAGTCCAGTATTGGTCAGCCCCTGGTACGCATGCTCTAGCATGTATTTCTTGTGTTCTAACTAGGTACCCTCTGTCTCAAGGGCTTTGGAATTTGAAAACTGTGGCTTTGTTGAATAAGGCTTGAAACTCAGTGTTACCTTAAATAGCTAATCAAAATTATCCAGTAGGTGTAATTGATTTTAAAATGCAAGATGTGAAATAGTGGTTTAGCAAGATAAGATTTGAGTGTAGATGTGTTTCTGTTTCCCTCTGGTTTATACATTTTAATATTTTTTCTCATTTTATAATATCTTGTCTATTTGAAAATCTAATTAAAAATAATTTAATTAGTCCTATGTTTAGCCAGGTTTTGCATAGAAAATGTTTTAGGGATTACGTACTTTTGATCTTGAATGTAGTTGTTTCCTGCTTGGAAGAAGATTAAAAGATGTTTGAGGTGGATCTGTGAGAACTTGGTTAACACAGAAATGGGTGTGGAGAGGAGGCAACCAATGAGAGTGGAAGGCCTCTTGAGGGCTGCAGCATAGCAGGCTGCTGTAGCCAATAGGTGCATCACTTCAGGAGGTGTTACCTTGGTCATAGTTCAGAGATGAGAATAACTTGGAGCAGTTTGTTTAAAATAGAACCATCTGCGAATTTAAATAACATTGTTAGGATTACAAATGAGGGAGCAAAATGCACCTTATTTTATTTTTTGATTAAGTTTTGAAGGATCTGTCTGACTTGGAAGGTGCTTGTGCGCTGTAATACTTCCTGTCATTGTTATTTGTGCTTGATCGCTGTGGGGAGCAGTAACGCATGAAATCATAGGCTGTGCCTCCTTTAGAGTCAGACTTCACGAATCAAGGTTTCCCACTTCCTTTGCCTTGCAAGGATACTATAAAAGGTCTGAACAGTCCATAGTCCTGTTCCAAAAGTATACTTAGTTTTGTTTCCTCCTTAAAGCTAGACAGCATGAAGCACTTGAGTGAAATGCTCCAATTGTGCCCTTAGTCTCTGTGTACACCAGGTAAATTTTGTGTAAGACAAGGATGCAGGAGGTATGACGTTGTCTTTGCCAGCTTGTCATGTCATTTCTAAAGATGTGTTGTGTTAGTGGAATGGCGTTAGCAAAATGAAAGGCTGATTCCTGTGTGAAATAATAAAGGAAACTTCAGTTTTATTTTTTAACTATTATCTCCACAGATGTGGGGTTTTATTTTTTTGCTTTGGCTGTTGAGAAATTGGAATAAATTTTTTTTTATTGGAAGGTGATCTTGTCTCCTTGAAGTGTAACTTGCTTTTCTTTGCTTTTTGAATATACTGGTGTTGTGGGAAGTGTGATTTAACTGTGGTAAGAGAGGAGAGTTAGAGAGTGTCTTGGAAAGCAAAATAGGTTTCATGTTATTGCATTCTTTGGCCTTATTTCTTCTTATAAACAGCGCATGCAAAAAAAAGTAATCAGAGGATATCCCCCTGAATCCTGTGTTCTATTATCTACTAACAGCTCTGAAAACTGATAATTCTTTTCTAGGTCATGCTGCCTCCTGGTGCCCAGCACTCTGATGATAAAGGTGCTAAAGAAACTATTCTTGATGATGATGAGTGTCCACTGCAGATATTCAGGGAGTGGCCTAGTGATAAAGGTATGTCCAAAATGCTTTGAGAGATTTTTTGTACCTAGGATGTTGTAAGCCATGCTGTGGACCCCCTCTAAAGTCAGAAATTGTAACATATATTTTAGTGTGTTTTGCTTTTGGGCACCTTTAATATTAGGGAACGTTGGACTTATTTACTATTTCGTTATGCACTGTTCATAGTATTATATCTTTAGGTAGTCGAAAAGTTTTACATTTTATCCTGAAATTTCTAAATTAACCACTGTGAAGTATGCTCTTAGTCCTTTTGCATGTATTTATAAATTAAAGCTATTTTAAAGAAGTGTCAGGAATTTAGTAGTCTGAAAGTAATCCTGTGGAACACTTGCAAATTAATAGATGTTGGTTGTGTGTTTTTTCACTGATGGTGTGACTCAAAAGATATATAATATTGTATTTTAGGAATACTAGTCTTTCAGTTGAAAAGGCGGCCCCCTGATTATGTCCCAAAGAAAACCAGGAAAATAACTGAAGGAAAGCCATTAAAGGGGAAGGATAGAGTTGACGGGTCTGGCTACGGCTCTTGCCTTCCTCCTGAGAAACTACCATACCTGGTAGAATTAAGCCCAGGTAAGAATTCTGATTGTCTAATAATCTAAATTGCATTAGTAATTACATTAAAAATAGTCATTTGGGTTTTCCAACCCAAATGGGGACTTTTTGGGGACTTTCATTTTAAGCACAAGGAAGTCTGTGGGCAGTGTAAGTGAATGCTACATTAGTTGTTCTTCTCTCTGATTCTGAATTGGAGCTGTCTAAAGGTAGAACTGCATATTGCTGTGATATCAAAATTTTAGCATCAAATGTTTGGAGTGCAAGAGGAGGAGAAATTATTTTCTAAGACTTTATCTCTATGAGCATGGTTGCAAGTATGAAGCTTTCAGTGTTTTAAAGACAAAATAAAAAAAATCATTCAATCTTCAGCTTCCTTTGTATTTTGGGGTTTAACACATGATAATGAGTAAAATAGTTTAGCATGTCATCTTGTAATTTGGGAGGGGAAACCAGAAAAGCACTGCTTAAATCTGATTTGTTTTACATTCACAAGTACACTGTAGCATGGTATTTGACAGTGCTCTACATGGGAAATAACTTTTTTCTTTTAAACAGGACAAGAGCATGAGTTTTTAAATCAAACTTAGATGTTAAACATTTTTCAGCCTATGTGGAACCTTCAAATCACTGATGAGGCTGAGTTTTATTTTGGCATCATTACAAACCTTTGGTCTGCACTGTAATTTACAATTAATTTTATGATCTAGGAACAGCCAGGAGAGATTGTATATAGCACAACAACTGATACAACATACATAATTTGTATTCTTAGTTTCTGTTTTCTTCATGTGTAAAGATTTGGATATGGACTTCCATTTTTGAGGATTTAGTTATATACACCTCTTTTTCCTATTAAGTGTGACTTGGGTACACTCAGGTGTTCAGCAAATGTTACAATTTGAAGTCTGGTTGTTTACCTTTTGGGAAGCAAGGTTGGAAATCGGTGCTGAAACCTGTGATCAGAACTGCAAACAAAACCTTAAATCCATACTCAAATAGTGTGGGTTTTTTTGGGGTTTTTAATCTAGATGAAATTAGTAGTGCACAGAATGTATTAAATGTATTATTCTCTTCTAAATGCTGCGGTTTGGTTTGCATATTAATATTTTGAGTTGTTTTAACAGTACCTTGGATTTCTTGTGCTCTAAATTTTTCTCTTTGCAGAGCATAGTTGCTTTAGTGTTGAAATGTTGTGCTTGGGCAGTGGAGCAAGACATCCATTAAGTGAGAGAGGGAAAACAGTCTGAAATGCCACTGGTGTCAGAGCTGTGTACTAAACTTTCACACATTACCTGTGGGATTGACCTATTGTTCATGGTTTTCTTCTAACAGCTTGTTGTCACTTTTCTAAACTGTAAGGATTGTTTCATTCAGTAGCTTTGTAGTACTGAAGTCTTTATATTCTACGCAATTTCTGAAGTTGAAAGAGTTTAATGCACTTCATCCTTATAAATTGAATAAGTGTTGTCTGGCTACAGTTTCATCCTTTCCTGTCTTTTCTTTTCTTGCCCTCCTCCGCATGTTCTGCATGGTATCTGTCCTGCTGGTGCTGCCTTCACCTGGGTCCTCTGCATGTGTTTCTAACCCCAGGGAGAAGGAATCACTTTGCCTACTACAACTATCACGCTTACGAAGGTAACGCTGTATTTAATACTGTTCTCTCATTAGTCACTAAAAACTTCACTGACTGTAATTTCTGTATTCCTTATTGACAAATGAAAGTCTATCTTGTTTATCCTAGGGTTTTTTTTTTCCAATGGACTGTTCTGTGAAGTAGTTATCTGTCTTGGTAGCTGCCATTTAATTATTTGACCTGTGAACAAACATCAAATAGATAGTGAATGTGCTATCATCCAAAGAGTTCAATCTTCCAACTACAATTAACAGCTAAATTTCATAGGGTGGTTTACAAGCAATGTTGTGGTAGTAAACACAAAGTTCTTTGATCCATTTGCCTGCAAAATTCATAATTAAAAACTGTATTGGGTAAATGGCATAGAACTTAACTGTGCTTTCCACTGTTTGACTGCACTGATGCAGTGGATGAAATCTGTGATGCTTTTTGTGTGACGCAGTTTGGACCATTGGTAAAGTGACCTTACTTTCTACTCTGTGGTGTTCCATAGCATCCTTTGGTATTTCTATTGCCTGGTTTGTGTTGTTGCCAGACATTGGTGATGTATATCAAGTATTTAGCTGTGTTAGACAGTAGAGTCTTGTTCAGTTTTATCTGTAGTATTTGAAATTAATAACCTAACCTACAAATCATTATGCGTCTTTGAACCTCCATAGAGTTTAGAGTAATGTGCTGGTTTGGGCAAAGAGACAGGAATACAATACTTTCTTCATCATGAAAGTCTACCGAAATACCTTTTCCTTTTCTTACTTTTTTTTTAATCCTCTGTTAACTCATTTTATTTTCTAGATTGCTATAAAAGTACTACGTGTAGTAGTCAGTGTTGCTCACCCTTTCTTTCATGGTTGTGGAGTACAGTACTGGCATTTAAAGAACTGTGTTCAAACCTATGCCTCCAGTGCTCAGTTCTTTGTCTTGAATCCAAACTTCAATTTCATTAACATTATTATTCCAGAGAGCAGAAAAGTTTTGTAGAGTGTGCTGAACTAAAAAGCATGAATGAGCTCTGCAGGAACACTTGACCATTAAGCAGAAAGCCTGAAATTTGGTTGCAAAAAATCAAAAAACAAGCCAGAGTTAGTTTCTTAAATCCTACAGTGTGAAAAAGAGGTCTTCATACTCTAAGAGTCCAGTCTGTCTCTTTGGAACAAAGCACTTCAGAATGTATTTATTATAGAAATAACTCCTGTAGAACTGTCCTCCTGTCAAAATATTTGCTGTTTCTATTCTTGCAGAAGAACCTAGCAGATTCACTTTCATGCTCTGTGCAATTGCATAAATTCAGTAAGTCTGCTATTGAAGTTTGTCCGGTTTTTCCAGTTCTCCACAGCTGCTGATGTTGCTGGTTGTGAGTCTCTTTCATTGACTGAAGATTGGATTCTGTATGGTAGAGAATGCACTTCTGTAGCTTGGTCACTGTAAATGTGGCAGTGAGCAATTGGCTCTGTATCCAAGTCATGGAATGAACCAATACACTGAGATGACTCTGATAGTAATAGAAACAGACTGAATAGACTGAAGTGAGATTTGGCAGCACTTTGAATAGCTGATACCGTCTATGTTCTCTGTGAATATGGCTGCTGCTGAGTTCAGGGATGTTATTAACTTCAGTTGTTCAATGATAATGTTTAAAGGCTGAGAAAAATAACAAAAATATGTGTTTTGGGGATGTGAGTCTCTGAGGTCCTACAAACCTGAAATCAAAATTACAGGGTATAAAATTAAAAAAAAAAAGCAAAACCATAAGGCTTTTCTCCCTGCTTCATTACAAAAAAAAGGAACTCTGTGCTGTAGAATACCATGGCAATGGAAGATAGGGAGATCATCATCATCATGGCTAGGCTTTGCAAACCAAGATTTGGGAAGGGCTCTACCCACGCTTGCAGCAAGCACACAGATGACTAAAGAGGCCGATGCGAGATAGGCAAGTCCGGTTGCAAAGAGCACAGCAGAAAGTCTCCGTAGGTGGTGTTGGTGAGGCACAGTTCTTTCTGCATTGTCTTTTCTCCTTGAGACTGATTCTTCGTGTGTTCTCAAAGGAAGCAGCAGCGTTATGGATGGTGTGTCTTCATGCCTCCTGATTGGAGGCCAGAGGGGACCATTGATGGTAGTCAGTATGGCCAAGGCTGAGGTACTGAAGATAGGGAGAACATGCAGGTATAACAACTCGGAAAGAAGAATTACAGGAGGCTGGTGAAGGTTGAAAGCTAACCTTCTTTTTGAGAACAGAAGTACAGTACTGTATGTGTAACACATTTACACATTAGTTTGAAGGAGCTTTGTTGTGGACAGTTTAAAAAATGTTTACTATTTGCAAATGTTTTTGTTCAGCTTTGGACTTACTTGTTTTCTATGATCTGATCCTCATCATTTGGGTGGGTCCGGTTTTAAATTCTGTTTTGCGACATTGTTTCAAGCTTTGCATTAGCAAAATGAATTGAAATTATAATTTCCAGACTGGTGTCGGGCTCACCTTTTAGAAGTCAAGTAACATGTTTAAAATATATATAATATACATATTTCATATATCTTGTATATTTTTTATATTTATCTGTGATGAGCACCCTGTCTTAGTTTTCTCTGTTGAAGAAACTACACAGTTGTGTTATGAATAACTGAGTTGATACGCTTACAGGGACTATTCACTCCATGTTTTTTTTTTATAACACTACTATTTGAACTATGACTGTTGACTCATAACTGCATGAACCAAGTAATGAAATCTATTTGTATTGCGTTCTTAGCTAAGAGCAGCCTTCATGGACTGT
Source organism: Grallaria varia (assembly GCA_013396735.1). Classification (NCBI taxonomy): domain Eukaryota; kingdom Metazoa; phylum Chordata; class Aves; order Passeriformes; family Formicariidae; genus Grallaria; species Grallaria varia. The sequence continues at coordinate 234,581 of VWZG01007620.1, forward strand.
CATGGTTTGGGGAGTAGGGTCTTTGCTATAGGTATGGCAGAATCTGTGTCCTGCTGCAGTGAGTTGTGAGGGATACATGCAAACAACAGTTAGGTGACCTTTCAGCTGCTGAAAAACAGGAGATACAACATTTCACACTGTAGTATAATGTAATCTTCCTTCCCTCCTGCATCCCTCCCCTAAACAAAAAGGCTTTTCATCATTTTTAGAATTTATAGTAATTATCTTCAAGATTAAGGGACGTTTTACTGTAGAAATTGGCTTTTACTAGTGGAGTATTACATGTGTGTTCCAAATAACTTTTGAGTAACTCAAATTTTTCTCATTTTCGTGGGAAGAAAAAACAGCATTTGTATCTAGTGCTGTGGTTTTAAAACAAGTTTTTTTCATGTTACAATGGGCACTGCGTAGAAACAAAACAGTCTAAATCTGTCTCAGCAGAAACATTCTGATACTAAAATACATTTCTTATGTGAAAGCACATTTTTATCACTGAGGATATATAGTGGTGTGAGGTAAACATTTCTTGATTAGTCACAAGTGCTGAATGTAGGAATGAGATCCAGAAGTTATCTTGAAAACAATAATATGTTATAATGTATTTTGCAGGATATTCCAGAAATATGTAGGAATATTTTAAAGGCATTGTTTTTTTCTTTTTAAGATTTTATAAAATGAAAAAGTAGGGGGCAGTGGGAAGTATGTTTAGTATAGGGGTGAAATCTCTAGACTGTAAAGCCTGTTCTCTAATCTGTATATAAAGGCCTTAGGACAAAGTGCCATAAGAAATTAAGCACAAAAGCCATAGATAACTAGCCCTGACTTTTTTGCCACTGACTTTTGTGACATTCCAGTATTTTTGCTTTTTGAATAAGGGTCACTGTTTCCAAACTGAATCTTGTCTCTTTTGGGTGAGAGTTTTCCTAAACTGCAATGTGGGTAGGAGGAGGAAATGCTTGACTTTTGGATTCATAAATAAATAAATGAAGGAGCTACTCTAAATTTTGATGTGCAGGTTGTGGGGAGACATAATAAAAATTCACGGAATTTGGGATAAGCAGCCAGATGTATGCAATAACTTCTTACATGTCTGAGACATTGAAGATGCAGCCATATAACTTCTGATTTAATATTACTAAGTATTAAGAACTGCATGCAATTGAAATTGCTGAAGATACTGCATTAGCATTACCTTTTTTAGGGTACAGTGATATTAAATGTATGCCTCTCTAGACTCAAATACAAGGATTTAATAAAAGGCTTATCCTTGTATCCGGAAAATGTTTACAGCAGTGAGTACTCTTATGATTAATGCTTCTTTTGTGATGGATGACATACTAATGTTATGATAGTGATTCTGTGTTCAGTAACTGGATATTACTATGGTATCAGCACTTAACTTTGGTATTTACGGTACCAGTCTATAGGCTCCCTGTGCCTGGTGTCTTTAGGTCCCAATAACGTCCCAACAACCCCAGGAGAAGCTTACTACTACCTTTTTATGGTTAAATGACTGGCATTCTGATTTTAATAAAAGATTCTGTTAGTAATGCTGGGTTTTTGCAACTAGATTTATGGAGGTTCTGTTTATACTGACTTCCGTTTAAAAATCTGAAGATGACTAATATCCTACTGCAGACACTATCACTGTATGTGATATGGCTTTAATAATATTCTGTAATGCTTTTTAGGGGATGACTTGTGATCATTGTTCATTTCCACAGTTAAGACCTTCTTTGTCTTGCAGCCTCCCTTTTTTTACATCTTTTCTTTTCAGAAGAGATAGGAAAGAAGTCAGAAGTGACAGTATTACTTCAGTAGCTGATAGTATTTAAAATGGTAGGATTTTCTGGGAAGCAGAGAGGATTTATATGTACACCAAAACCCATTTGTGTTAGCCTCTGAAGACACCGGCTAAATAATATACATTTTATATCCAGTGTATCTTGTGAAATTTTATTCTACTTGGATCTTATGTACTACTTATGTATTTCTGAGGGAAGTAGGAAGATGAACTTTATATTTTACCTCATTTTCTATGAGGTGAAAATGTAGGTCAGCGGGACTATAAAGATAAGGCCAGAAGTGCTAAAGGTCCTGTATATTAAGACTAAGGCTGTCATAAATAAACATTTTGTAAGATTCTCTTTTCATATTGCTGTAGTTTAGTATTTAACAAGTTGGAAACCGTTTGGTGTGTGGGCCCCTTGACCCTAGATATTGCTGATAATCTATACTTCTTAAGATCAGTAAATTCCATTATTATAGAGATATACAGGTATTTTAAAACATCTCTGGTATGCCCATATAACATCTTTAAGTTCAACAAAAATTGTATTGTTTAAACTACTAAGTAGACAGAGAAGGTTTTTCAAAGTATGTTCAGAATAGTAGTTCTTGATTACATTGTTCTTTGCATTTGTAGAAAAGAGCTGCTCCAAGTAGGCTCTGTCTTCTTTCAGTGTTCTTGCATTACGATGAACAACTAAGTTGCCAACAAATCTTGAAAGGATGTTACTCAGTTATTTGCTTTTTGTGGACGTTGCTATTCTGAATTAAATTGCAATAATATAGAAGTATTGTGTGAATATTTGGACTTTAATAACTTGCAAATTGGTATTTATTACTCGCTGTACAGATGGTTCTGACTCCAGAGATAAGCCAAAGCTCTATCGTCTACAATTAAGTGTTACTGAAGTTGGAACTGAAAAATTTGACGACAATTCCATTCAGGTATGGAAAAAAAGCAGACTCAGATAAGTGTGGATCTGAGCTCTGGTGTGTTATGTGTAATTGTGGAAACTAGTAAAATATGCTGTAAAAGCCCTTCAAAGCTGGGAGGGTTCCAGTATTGCTGCAATTTCATATTAATGGTCATAACTATCTGTCTTAATTTACTTTCTCTCTTGCTTTAAGAGGACAGCTTTATTATTGTAAGTAAGGTTTTTATTATTTGAGGGTTTTATTATTTAAAATGGAGTTTTCTTTTTCGTAACTGGATCAAACAGTGCCTATCAGTGTTATTGTAATTGCTTAATGGCTTTCAAATCCTAGTCTCTCTCCCTTTGAGGTAGAATTTCTTAAAGCATATAAAACAAGCATATTTGTATGAAGTTCATATCAGGGAGTTTCTTGCAGCACCCTGGGTTCATGTCAGTGCTGTTAATTGACCAGTAATTACTTGTATTGTGAGATTTCACATCAAAAAAGCAAGTGGAAGAAAACAGTCTGAACCATATTTGAGCAAAAAAGTGAAAAACTTTTCATTAAGGGATTTCTGCTCCACATGTTAAATATGTTTTGTTATTCTCATTGCAATCAAAAATGAAGTGAAACTCACTGATTTTAGTGAGACTCATCTGTGTTAAATTCATAAGCAAGCAAAGTTATATTACTAGTCTGTAAGTAGGGTAAACTGCAGCTCAGTCTCTTTAATTTCTGCTGCAGTATAATTTAATTTATTCTATGTTAATTAATTCTATTCCCAGTTATTTGGTCCAGGAATTCAGCCTCATCACTGTGACCTCACTAATATGGATGGAGTTGTTACTGTAACCCCGAGAAGCATTGATGCCGAAACCTATGTGGAAGGTCAGCGTATTTCAGAAACCACCATGCTGCAGAGTGGAATGAAGGTTCAGTTTGGGTCATCTCATGTATTTAAGTTTGTGGATCCTACTCAGGACCATATTATTTCCAAAAGACCTACTGATGCAAGTCTTATGGTCAAAGGTCCAAGACACAAAACTGGGTGAGTAAAATTTGTTTTCTTCCTGCTGAGGTGAGGAGAGTAGCCTTGGGTAAAAGTAGAGAATGAGTGCATCATAAGTGACCTGTGACTAGAGTATGACTTAAAACCAACTACTCAAAACTCATTTAAAGTGTTGAATATATAATTTTAATGCTTGAGCTCCACCTTGTGATTTTATTTAGGATTAGCAAGTGTCTTTTTCATTATGAAGTATTCAAAAAAGTTTTCCTCATGCTTACTTCTGTGTTAAAAACAGTGTAAGGCCTTATCTTAATGTATTTCACAGTTCATCCAAACTCCAGGAAAAGGAACAAATTTGCTGAATGTTTTTTAGAGAGTCTGGTTTTTGTTTTTTCTCATATAATAACTTAAAATTTCACTAGAAGGACTTGGAAATGAAGTAACCATGAAATGAAACTATTAAAATAGGGAGCTAAATCTCTCAATATAGCAACCACTTTTTAGAGTGTGATTACTTAGGTTCTAGTTTGTGTGTTGCAAGGACTAACAGTCCAGAAGTCCACCCTCTTGTTTTTCTGTATTTTTGATAGATGCATAATAATAATAGCGATTGTAGATTTAGTGACTCATAGGCGTTCAGGTGTTTTCTTCAGTAGCTACAGAAACAAGCAGAAGAATGAAACCTAAAATCAGTTTGTATAGCAGGGAAAAAACATAGCTTCCATATTCTCTGGGTCCAAATGAGGCTCCTGTTGTTACTATCCACGTTATTGTATAATGTGGTTTAGAAAAAAAGCAAAGTGGCTTGGAGATGAGTGAGAGTAAGATACCTAGGAAAAGCAGCTTATCTGCTGAGTTAATACAGATGTATGCTTTAACCATTAAGATTTTTTCTCCACTTTATTTTCATGGGGAAGGATACAGTATGCTTGTTGTAGAATGTGGCTGCTGGAAGACCTCTGGCCATTTGGCTGTCATGTGTTATTCCTGCTTAAATCTTGACTTCATTCTGCATCTACCCTGCAGATCAATAAATAAACGCTTTTGCAGTTTTACATAGTCAACTGCAAAGCACTGTATTACTGCAGAGCTCTATTTGGACGGTAAAATCTATGGCAAAAGGCTACTGCAACTTGAACAGTCGAATATTTTTTAAAATCTTTAGAGTAAGCAGATAGTAACATGCATTACTATGATTTCTGAATTATTTACATTATCAGGAATGTTGTACATTTAGTACTGAAGAACTGAGCAAAAAATTGTAGCAAGTCTGCTGTAGTGAGTATAATGCCATGAACTTGTTTCATATGTATTTGTGTATGTGTATTTCTATTTTTTCAGTTGGTGCTCTCAGGCACATGGTGTGACTCTTGGGGATGGCCCTCTGCAGGGCCAGGAGTTGGAGTGCATGGTCCTTGTGGGTCCGTTCCAACTCAGCATATTCTGTGATTCTCTGAAATTAGCTAGAGAATATATTTTTCCAAATCAAATGATCTGTATAAATATTTTTAAGTTCTGTTAGAATAAAGAATTGATACAGTATTAAAAAAAGTTAGTATTAACTAGTCTTACAGTATAACCCTGGAATTTTAATTTACAAATTTTAGCTACTCTGTTCCTTGTTTGTTAAATGTTTAACAATATAATTTCTAAAATGTACTTTAAACATTGTCTTGCTTTTAGAGCTGTACAGGAAACCACATTTGATCTGGAGGGAGATGTTCACAGTGGAACAGCACTACCAGCAAGCAAGGTATTATATTATGACTAAATTAACAATAAATAATAAAATGTATATGTTAAACAAAAATCCGTACAACATCAGTAGTACTTGAGGAAGTGTGGCCAGTTCATCAGTCTCCCCAGCCATTTCTGTTGTGGATGGGCTCAGGTATCATGTGCATTATGTTTTTAGGTTTGGGTTTTTTTCCCCACAAAATTCTTTTGTTTAAATTTGTATTGGCATTTGGCATGCATTCCTTGTCAAGAATAGTAACATTTTTTAGAAAGGGCAATTCCTTAAGCCTGAAATAGTTTCTCCCCAAACTGACACATGCAGGTGGAGATTCATATTAAACTGATACATCATTACCTTGTGTGTGTAGCCTATGGCTATTGTCATCTGTGATGGAGTCAATAAATGTTTTATATAAAATGTGAAAGAGTGTTCAATTTTAATTTAACTAGGCTTTTAAAATTTAATGGATGTGACTTTAAACTTCAATAGCGCTCCTGTACACACATTGACTAAACAAACTGTCTCTGCAGTCACAAGTATAAACATTTCATGAGGTGATAATCTTTTCTTGCTTTTTTTCTGCACTGTCTTTCTGTTAATAAGTTTTGTGCCAGTATTGGATTTTTCATGAGCAAACAAATAGAGTAAAATGACAAAACGGTTAATGCCTTACATGCTATGGTCACATGCCTCAGTTGAAATGAGAGTGAATTATTTCAGCAGTATGAAATGTAGTAATCCTCCCAGAAATCTGTGTCCTTTTATGTTCTGTTACTGCTGTCATGAAGTTGAAATATTTGTAAATATTTAGCTATATTTATGTGGTAGTGTAGGTATTAAAAATACTCTAATAGCTTTTGAATGTTTTTGTTAGTCTTTTTTTTTTTCCCTTACCAGTCTTTTGATTCAGTTTCGCTACTTTCTTTGTAGCTTTGTGGTAGTGCTTTCTTTTACCTTATGTGCATTCTTTATCTTCCTCAGATAGGAGTTTATTTAGTGACATTTTAGCAGGAAGAACAGAAACTCTGTAGACTAATAAAATGTCTTAAAACTCAGAATAAGAGTTTCTGACATTGTTGGATATGACTTCATACCCTTTTCACACTCATTAGAAAAATACTAGTGGACCTAGGGATTATTGGGAAAATGTATTTTCTTTATTTTATAGTGGTACTGTTTGAGAATGTGTAGGACATCTTATAAAATCACTCATTTTCTAACAGTTGCTCTCTTCTAAGTTTGCTTTTCTGTTTGGAAAAGGGGTAACTAACTTTAATGGAAGTTCTCTGAGATGCGGTGAAAAGTGGGTCTGTGACTGGCATGTCATTACTGAAAAAAATATTTTGTTGAAACTCTTGTTTTGAGTTGCACTTTGTGGCAGATTTTCATATGTCAAAGCAAATTATTTAGTCCTAGAAACTTCTATGAAATGCTGAAACATTTCATATTTTACTGATGTCTTGTTTTCAGCTCTTTATACTGAAAATATTTGCTATCTATTTTCTTGCTAAAAGCAACATGTTTGTTCCCTTCCTAGTAGAGTTTGGTGTAATTGGAAATCAAAAATGACAAGCTTCATAATCAGGATTTTGTAAACCGAAAGAAAACACTTTAAACACTACGTTAAAAAATAACATCATGTGAATTGCCACTTCTTGTCTTGGAAAATTTTGTACTGTCTAGCAGATCAGACTTGCCTTAAGATCAGGATAAATAATGTTATGGATCAATAGTGTAGGTACTTGGAAATATGTTTAACTTTGTCTCTTACCTAAAGTTTTCTTTACCAACTCATTCCTACTTTGTATTGATAGCTAAATAACTTCTAATTAAAGACATTTGATAGCTTCATTATAAGTTCTTGCAATGCATTAACCAAGAACTGCTCCTCTCTGGTCATTTGTGGTCTTACTGAATTGCAAGCAGTGCTTCATTGTGGTGAAAACACCTGCTGAGCTGCTGGTCTCTGTGCTGTACTCCTTTCTGTCTTCCCATCTCTTTTCAAGCCTCAAATTAACACTTCATTTTAGTAGTGCCAAGCTAATCCAGTGTTTGTGTGCTAAGCACCTGTCCCACTGTTTTGAATTAGAGCACCAGCAGGCTTGACGGTGACAGGACATCATCAGCATCCAGCACAGCCGAACGAGGAATGGTGAAGCCGATGATTAGAATAGAACAGCAGGATTACCGCAGACAGGAAAGCAGGTAGGAAATGTGTAACCCATTGCTTCTCATAGTAGAAAAAACTGGGTAAGTTGTTCCCATAGCAAGCATCATAATAGCAGAGGTGCGTTAAAGTATTTTAAACAGCCTGGTTTTCCACAGGGAGAATGAGATTTCCCTTGAGATCTCCCTCGAAGTAAACCCTAGTATTAACAGCCAAAGCTAAAAACTTCAGAATACTGAAGCAAAGGATTGTTTAATTAATTTTTTTAAAAATTTGCTGGGTTTTTTTTGTGAAGCAGATTGGTCGTTGTGTCACATTGTTGTTGGCTTGTGGTTATGAAATGTCTTCAATAACAAAAGTACAATTATTGGAAATTTTCATTTGCCAGTGACAAGATGATGTGATTTTACTCTGGAGAATGAAATAAACAGGTCATTCCTATTTCTACTGTAGTGTTGTTGGCAGGTGTGAACTCTGTCCTAGAAGATACTCAAAACCTGAGGGGACAGGGTAGTAAGCCAACTTGCAGTGGTTGACTCCATTTTGAGCAGGGAAATTGGACCAGATGATCTCTAGAGTTCATATCACACCTCAGTGAATCAGTGATTATGTGAATAGAATTTTTTTCAAATCTTTAGAAAAGATACAGGTTTGTATGGCTGTGTACATAAATCAGCATTTAAATTTAGATGAATAGCTATGATAAATGGATGAAAGGTAAGATAAATGTGCTGCAGGGTTAAAAAATACAGTGATTCAAGTTGTAATGCTTGTCCTATAAACCTGTCAGTACTCTCAGATGGATTTATTATTCACTAGACAGAAAACAGAGTTCAGAGATGTGAGTGGTAGGAAAAAATGCAGCCAAAAAAAGGGAAGAAAATTGTACTTCCACCTTAACTTGAATGTTCGTGTTTTGAAGCAAGAACATCTTTTAAATACTTTTGGTGAAGTTACAGTAGAATACAACTCTGATGTACTCTGCACTCTCTTGTTAGAGTGCCTGGGCATCTTGAGATACTTTTTCAGAACTGCTTTTATTAAGGTTGCTGAATATTTAACTCTTCCTTATTGAATTATTGCTATTTTAACCATAATTTTCCTCTCTCATAAAAGATGGCCAAAACTTTCTGAACTTTTTATAGCCTGACAGAAGCTTTTGAGGCTTCTGCTGTTAGTATTTCTTGAGCTGTGCATTTGTACGTGTATGAAGATGATTAAATTTCTGTGAAGGTATGATCTTGTGCTATAGTTCTGTATTTCAAAAACACAGAGCTGCATTTTGGCTTTATTTTGTTGGTATTTTTTTTAGACTTTTTAAATTTCTTCTGAAGAGAGTACTCACTGCTAGTCTTTACAGATTTTTTTCATCTTTAGTTTCTTTGTGTACAAAATACTTTCAGAGAGGCATCTGGATGATGCCTGAATTTGTGATAACTGCAACCACAGACATCTTTATCACCAACACTGACATTGACCCTTTATTTCTGCGTATATCTTATATAGTATGTGCTGTGTAATTACAGTGTTATTTATCTAAATACAGCATTTCTGTCATACGCTCTATCTCAGATACATTCCCTATGTCGAGATTAACAAATTAGCAAAATCAGGCTGTCAAATTAGGACGTGGCAAGTTAGGCAGTGAGTTGTTCAAGTACACTGAATTCTTCCCTTTTGTGGATGTATTTTGTGGATCTTTAGTTAGGTTTCCTCTGGGATACTCTAGTCTCATTTTGTGAACTGTAAGGACCGTAATTGTCAACTGCTATGTTAGCTTGAAAACTAAAAAAAAAAATCTTCACTGAGCAGTTCCAGGTTCTTGTTACAGTACAACTAATCCACCCCATACTATCCTTTGTGTCCGCTTTTTGTGCATTCGTTACTTCTGTTTAAAGGTGAATAATAAGACAAATAAGACTTTCTTCCTGCAATTCACTGAATGAGTTGAAGACCAAAGATTGGAACTTGGCTGCCATGTTTTTTCATTTCTAGAAAATAAAATAGAGATCTGAGACCATAACTTCTGTTTATTTATTGGGTATGGTTGTTCTGATTGAGATGTTGTTATTGGAAATAACAATAATAATGACTATTTCATTAAAGATTGCAGTCATACATGCTCTTTTGATAGCTGTCTACAGTTAACCAAAGCAAGCATATAATAAAAATCAGAAAAAAATAATTTTTTGCCTTGGATACTTTTCAGGAGTTCTTAAAGATGTGATTGTTTGGAAATAAGAATAATGATATGTAAGTGAGGTTACCTGAATGCAGACACTCACCTGAGTCCTAATTCTAACATGCCTTACAAAATTTATGCATAGCTAGTAGGCAGGCTAAAGCAGTCACACAAGGATACTTTATTTTTTATGCAGTTTATCAGAGACAATCCATGAGAATACAGAAATACTTGGAGAATGTACTATTGTTTTTAGTGCAATTTTAAAGTGTCATGTTACCTGACACTGTATTAAGTGAGGAAGCAAGCCCTAATCAATATTTTATGGCCCTCCTAGGTATAACCTAACTGGACTTTCAGACTGGTTTAGCTCAAAGAATTTCATCACCATAAAGAGGCTATATCTATGAAAGGAATAGCACAAAGACTATATACTTTAAATGTATCCAGTAACAAAGCAGGTTGGGCAGGTGCTATCACATCAGAAGCACAGAGAATTATTTTAACTTAGATTTCTAATTTAAGAGCTTAATTAGAGAGTATTTCTTTTGTGTGTGCTTAGGGGAAGGCAGAAGATGGTACAGGGGATTGGAACTAGATGATCTTCAAGGTCCTTTTTCAATCCAAACTGTTCTATGATTCTGTGATTAGTTGAAGGGAATATTAGGGTAGATAATAGATTTTGCTGCGTCTGTTCCTAGACAACTAATTTACAGGTAAAACTAAATATATTTTAAAGAACACTTCATATTTATTTGTCTCTTAAAGCCAATTTCCAAAATTCTGTATGCAATCTTGCACTTACTGTATTAGCTCTCATCACTCATGACACATGTCTCTCATTGGCTGGGAATCTTGTTACTTCATTTGTCCTGAAAGGGATCAATATAATCTTGTTCTAAATAAAATAAATCTTCCGCTGAAACCTGTCACTAGTTTCCTAGCCAGTTTGTTAAAATATTTCTGTCTTATTACCATTCCTATAATGACAGATTAAAAATTTCTCTGGAGTTGTCACTATAGTTCTGTTTTATAATGCTCTGTATTAGTTACTATTCTGTGGAAGAAGTTAAGTTCTCAGTGAAGATGATGCACTTTTAACAGTGTGGAGGTAGTGAAAAATTAGTTAATTTTAAACTTAAGTTTAAACTTAAACTGAAATTTTTAGAGCAAAAAAATATATTAAATACTACAGTTTACACACCAGCTGAGTGCTTTTCATAAAGAGAACATGCTGTCATATTTGAAATGTAACTGAACTGGCAGAAATTTGTGCACATATTGGCCCTGCTGTGCCTGCTGTTCCTTAACTTTCAGCTCTTCGGAATATCCTTGATTTGCTGAGCACTTCTTATAATAAGGTGTTCACTATATGGCATAACTGAGTTCTCTGCTGGTTTAAGGTTTTGCAAGTTTAAAAAAAAAAAAAAGGCAACCAAACAAAAACCCCATCAAACCCAAAGGTACCCATAACTTTTTATTCAATATGCTAAAATTTAATTTTGAATCTTTCGGTATCAGTCTTCGAAGTTATATGCTGGATTTTTACTACAGGAGATAGCTGAATAAAGGCTTTCAATGTCCTATCTCTGCTTTGTGGCAGAACTAATAATACTTAGGAGAATAGGGTGCTTATAATTATACTACATTTCTTTCTTTATCAGAGTTGCTGGGGAAAGTATTTGAAAGCTACCTATTGTGTTACATGTGGTTAAAAATGGTTTTCACATGAAGATGATGTTAAGCTTTTACTTACTTTCTAAAAATAGGTGCCCAACTGCAGAGAATGGTTTTATTTAAGGGCAGAATGACAGGTTAGATATTAGGAAAAGGTTCTTCACCCAGAGGGCAGTGAGGCACTGGAACAGGCTCCCCAGGCAAGTGGTCACAGCACTAAGCCTGACAGAGTTCAAAAATTTTTTGGATGATACTCTTGGGCACATGGTGTGACTCTTGGGGATTGTCCTGTGCAAGGCCAGGAGTTGGACTTAGTGAACCTTTTAAGTCCCTTCTAACTCAGGATATTCTATGATTCTATGAAATACATGCTTCACCTTTTGCAGATATCAGAAAAATAAAATTTCTGCTCGGTTTTCTACTCTGTAATTTCTCTGATGGGTGCTGGTAAGAGCTTGTCCTCACTGAAACTGACTGTAGTGCTTTATTCTGGGGTTCATGCAATGACTGCTGTTTCTCAATGTAGCAACAGCCAGATGAGGGCAGGGGCTAGATTTAACCTCTTTTTCCTCCTGACCAGAATAAAGGACAAATATGTTGACCAAGTCCTCCTCAGTTCTGAGGGCATTAAAGGCAGCAAAGTACATTTGTTGTGTCCAAGAGGATGTTCCAGGCAAAGCTTCAGTCACTTTCTTTCATGTGTCCATGAATAATTTGTTATTTGAATCCTGTCAATGGCAGATGGCAAACTGATCCTGTAAGTCTGCCGTGCAGTGCAGAAAGGGGTGTTCATTAGTATCACAGACTCCACAGTTCAAGTCTGTATTTTGATCTGTTGTGTTTCTGGCAAATACATCTTGAATGATTCTGGAGGAAAGGTGAAAAAAGGATCATTTTGTGGAAGGATGTTGTGTCAACATTTAGAACCAGTGTATTTGGAGAAATCTGTCATTTTACAGTGGAATTAATATCATCCATGTGGATTGTTTGTTTCAATTTTTCTCATCTTTCTTTAGATCTCAGGATACCCATGGACCAGAACTGATACTGCCGGCCAGTATTGAATTCAGGGAAAGCTGTGAGTAAATTGTGAAGTCACAATGCTAACCTGTTGTCACCTTTTTCTATGCTGTAATATTTCAGTCAGTTTGAGAACTTACAGGTAATTTAAGTAAACATTGAAAAAAAAAAAAAAGTCTGCACAGATGATAGACAATCTACATAGAAAATCAGATAAAACAGTCTAATTTGTTTTGTTGGGAGGGTGAACAGACACTTCAGGTATTGAGGCAGGTTCATGTGTATTTAATTCTAATTGCATTTCACCTCTTTATCTTCAGATACCCAAATAAAATGTCAAAAAAAAAATTAATCCCATCTCATCAACAGTACACTGAATTAATTTTCTTCTATACAGTTCTCTGTGCCTTGGATAATAGACTGCATCTTGGTCAAAATCCATTTTGTATAAATGTACAAGAGAAATCTTGCATTTTCCTGTTCCCTTGAGGCTGTAAATTTTCAGCAAAGACATAGGAAATAATACAGAAATGTTTCCCAATGATCAGATTTTCTAGCTTTATGTAGAAGTATGTTGTTAAAGTGCCTAACTGTAGAACATAATAGACAATTTAGAGTTTGAATTCTTGTAAGTTGCTCCCCTCTTCCCCCCTCCTCCAAAAAGAAATCGTCTATATCTCAAGGTATGAAATTGGTTTATTTAATTTTCTTTCTGTCTTTGGCCTTACAACATGGGTTTTTTCCACTTTGTCTACAGCTGAAGATGCCTTCTTATCTGCCATTATAAACTACACAAATAGCTCAACAGTTCATTTTAAGCTGTCACCTACATATGTGTTGTATATGACATGTCGGTATGTATTGTCCAACCAGTACAGACCTGACATCACTCCTGCTGAGCGTACTCACAAAGTCATTGCAATAGTCAACAAGATGGTGAACATGATGGAAGGAGTGATACAGGTGAGTTACTCTGCAATAATATGTTAAGGGAATTACATAAATGTTGTTGGTAATCTAGCAAACTACTTAGTTTTTTTCCTTAGTCCCATCCTTAACAATAATTGGTTCAACTGTAATACCTGCACTGGTTGCCCATATGAAGGTTTGCTTTTATGTTAGTGAATAATGTCAGTGGTAAGAAACTCTTTCCTGAGCAATGTGGGAAGTTAGGGAGTGGCTGTTGCTCTGAAGATACGTTCCCTGTCAAGAGGTGAATATCCTCTAGAAGGTAAGATCTTTGCAAACATTTCTGGCTGTGAACCCTTGTAGAACAAGTTGGATGGGTTTATTAAAGAATACTGTGTAGATGTTTGTCCTGAGTGATGCTTAAAGCGAACATGTTAAAAAGAATCATGACTCTTTAATTTTGTTCCCATTATTTTCACAACTTTTGTAACTACAAAATTGGTAATAAAAGTTTAGACTTTTTGAACCAAGCTGATACAATTATTTTGTAAAGAGAAATACAAGTTCTCAAATGTTCCAACATTTTATTTGTAGTCTAACGCTATTACTATATGTGTAAGATTTCTACAGAGGCACAGGGTGAGTTTTGTTTTGTGTAGCAATGAAGGATAAGATCCACTGGGTTGTCTGTGAAATTAGACAATACCTTGCATTGTATAACTGTTGATAAAATGGAATGGTCATTTCCTCAAAAAGGAGTTAGTTCAGCTATCCTCACCAATTAATTACTATAGCTTATTCATCTGCAGATTTTTCTCAGTAGGAAAAATTGAAATATGTTGAAATACATTTCTACATTTATTGAAAGAGGTGTGTTTGTTGCAAGTAGTGCTGCCAAAGTAACTTACATAGAGGAAGGACACTGCTGCTAAGTACTGGACAAGCATAACAAATGAGTCAGTCCTGTCTTAGAGAATTTGCGATGCAAGTATTACACAACAGGTTGATTAAGGGATAGTAGGAAAGTAAGCAACAGGAGTGGCGTGAAAGTCACAGCAAACCGGAACTGTTCTGCTTTTTTCATGTTTTGAACAGATTCAGTGGAATTTTCAGCAGTGGGAATGTTATCATTAGACAGCTCTCTAAACTTATACAACAGTCTTGCACCTTTCACAAGAAAGGATGGGGGAAAATGCCAGTGTTGAGGACATACTGCAGTATGAAAATAAAATTAGTCTTCTGTGTACATTGTGAAGCTGATCTGAGGCTGAAGGGCAGTTTGAGTCTGAAGTGAAGAACTAGTACATTGCTTTGAATCTTGATGCCACAGTGGATATTAGATAAAATTGAAATGCTTTTAAAAATTTATTAAAAAACTCCCCCAAAACCAAGAAAATCTGGTTATAAAAGAAGGGAGACTGTGGCTGTACTGAAGAACTTGCACATAAGCAGTTCAGCTGGGAAGAATGGAAAGTAAACAGAGAAAGGGTAGGCTTCAAGTATGAATTGAAGTTACAGTTCTTAATCAGAGAAAGTCACTCAGTTGATACAGCTAATGTATATTAGTAACAATGACCCAGAAAAGGCTTCGAGTGACAGAGGTGGGTACAGTGGGAAGGCAGAGATAAAGCTCTCCATTCTTTGTGTTGAATGCCTAACCATGTAGCTGTTACTAGAGGGGTGGGCCGAAACATGTTTGATTTGAAAACAAATCAAAGTTAGAAAGTAGATTATCCTCTGAAAACATTCATTTACAGCACTGAGATTGGCTTCCGAAATCACATGCAGCCTTGTGATCATTGCAAGCAAGTGTATTTTCTATAATCCTGCTAATACTATTATAAAAATGGTAAAACCAAGTGTTTATCTGGACTGTCCTTTGTGAAAGGCCATTTCTTCAGACTTGTAAGTCCACAGTTGCAATCTAATCTTCAGCCTAAATTTTAAAGAACACATCAAGAAGGAAGCTAGCTGCATTTGTGTTTTGGGAAGCGATATTACCTAGTTGCAAGAAATAAACTGAAAAGAGTCAGTGGTTGCATAGAATTTGGGAGGAGATTCTCTCAAGTGTCACACTAAACAAGCTGGAGGAAAGGGTGAAAATCACATGTGGGACAAAAACATCAGTGAATTGCAATATTAATGAGCTAGAGGCAAAAAAATGCATTGATTCTAATGACCAGGAAAATGTCTTTGACTTGGACCTGTTTTAGTGGAGTGTAAACAGTATCAGCTAAGCTGGGTCAAATTACTTCATCTAAGGTGTAAAACAAATTGTATTGATGGCTGTCACAGTTAAATTACCACGTAATAGTTGTTGTATCACAATAGGTTTTTTTGTTTGTCTTGACTATAAAGCATTCCTGCACAGAAAAGTATGTGAGGGTGTGAGAGGCACAGAAAACAAATGGGGGGCAAGGGGAGAGAGGCGCCCTAAACAGAAGTAGTGAGAAGGTGCACAAACTCTTGTGCTGTACTGTGAGAGTAAAATTAATGGTTTAGATCTTAATTTTGCCTCCCTTGATCAAAAAGTCTTTATGAAGTTACTCAATACGTACTTGCTAATAAATTAAATCTGTGGCTTTCTGTAGTATCTTCATTAGTGTATGCAAATGTTATAGATGGTTTCAGATAAGATAGGGATAAAATTGGAGAGATCTATGAGAAGGCCGATTGCTTTCAATAAAAAACTAGGAATAGAAACTTACTTCATATAAAAAGGCCATTTTTTTAATCCTTTTTTTTCTTCCAAGTCATTCTGTGGCATTTTTCTTCCTTTTTAAATTTTAGCATTCATTTGTAGAAGAAGCATCTCCTTTTGTTCTGTGCCAACACATCTTCAATCAGTTCAGAGTGCTTTGGTTGCAAAGGGAAAAGAAATAGAAATTTGGGGTTTTGAGCTGTAACTAAAATCATAATAGTCACAGCAAATAACACCTCAAATATTTGCATCTAAGCTCATTGTGTTTCAGGTAGGGGAGGGTAATCTGACTAGAAAGCCAAAAATAATTAAGAGCTCAGTTTTAAACAATCATACAAACCTATCTGATGGCTTCTTCCTCCCCACTCCCCTTTAAGTCAGTGTAGCTTTATATGTACCAGCATTTAAGGAACTTAGTTTAGTATTTTGTTTGACTCTTTTGTTGTTTAAAATGGTCATTTTGTTCTTTAATTGAAAAACCATATATTCAATCCGTCTCAGGTGTTTTATGTATTTTGTTTGCTTTTGAATGTTGTTGATTGTTTTGTTTGTTTGTTTTTAATGGGTGTTTTCTGTCCCTCTTCATGTGTGTTTGTATATTGTCTCCATTGCAGCAGTGTGGGCAAATAGCTTCCTGGATCTGTTACAGGGATGGCTAGTTTCCCCATTGCCTGCAAAAAGTTCTGTGGGACTTCCCGTGGCACACTGAGCATGGAATAACCAACTAGTCTGGGATGTCAGCTAGTACAGGGCATTCTTTCGATGAGTTGTGACATGCTGGCACTTCGGTTCATAGCTGTTGTGCTAGTAGTCCTATTAATCAGTTTTTTTAAGGGGAGCTCAGCTGCATCTCAGCCACTGATTAGTGCATCTGTGTATAAATGTGAACATGTGTTGTACCTTCATATTTAGTGTTTGATTTCCAAAGCTTTCATGATTGTTCACAAGTTTCTTTCTTCTATTCTGTTTGATTTCCTTCGTCCGTTTTTCTCCAGGAGGTAGACCAGGTTGATCAGGTAGGATATATTGCTGGGAACTGATCCTAGCTATGTTGGCTTAGCTCAGTTTCTCATGCTGCTTCCATATCAAAATACAATACTCAAACAGCTGGACTTGAACAGTTCATAACACTCATTCAGCAACTGGAACATGCAGTACTAAAATCCTTTTTTGACTTGGCAACTTTTACGGCATTCCATATTTTCTGCTTCACGCACTTCAATGTGGATATGAAATGACCAAAGTTCTTTTTCTTCCCTTTATTTTCTTTTTTTGTTGTTTGTGGTTCCTATTCTTTGGATTTCATCTGAGGTTGCCTGGCCTGGCATTTGTGGTCGGGAGATGGTGAGATAGATCAGTACTTGATACTGAATCACCTGGTATAACAGCCAGTGAGCGCAGTATCAGCGTGGCAGTGGGCAGTAGTGAATATGCGCTTAAAAGTGCACAGATTACCAGATACTGCATTCTGATAAGCTCTTAGCACTGTATAGCTAGATGCTTACACCTTGGCTTTATTGATATGGCTATTGGCAATTTATCAGATCTTTGTGTGTTCAGTGAACATGTTAAAATTGAACTCAGTAGTTGCAAGCAATTCCAATATTACATGCAAACATTTTGCAAATATCTGGTATCTGAGGGATGTTTGGTGAAATGGGAAGATGTACTGGTCTATCTTTTGGAGCCTTTTTAAGCAGTTCTGCTTTCTGAGAAAACTATCTCCCTGTATTATTTCTTACTTCTTTTCACTTACAGAAACAGAAGAATATTGCTGGGGCACTTGCCTTTTGGATGGCAAATGCCTCTGAATTACTGAATTTCATAAAGCAAGACAGAGATCTTAGCCGCATTACTGTGGATGCACAAGATGTTTTGGCACACTTGGTTCAAATGGCATTCAAGTAAGGCTTTCAGACTTACTATTTTACTTCTGAAAAACTTGACATTTTTGTCAAATTTTAGGTATAGCAATAATGTCTCTTGTGTATTGGTAAATATCTGAGAGGAGAACTTAAAAGAAAGGCTAGACTTACTTCTTTAGCCAGATGGCTTGTTTTGTGAATATGGATCACTGAGTTATGCAAGAAGTTTATTCTGTTAGCTGTTCTTGTGATAGCTGAGGCTACCGATGAAAATTTTAGGGAAATGTTATTTGAATTTAGTTTGTGTTGATTGCTCTCTCTTGATGTAATGTGAGATTGTGAGGAAAGGTTATTTTTGCTATTAATATATAAATACATAGGCTTAAGTATTTATGGTCTCTAAACAAATGTATCTTGTGCTTTTTAAGGGCTTCTAATTATAATCTACTTCTGTAATTCTCATAAATAGCAATTTGCACAGTGGGGTTTTTTTTTTGTGGAATTTTTTTTCCCTTAAAAACAGAAGGACGTGTTTTGGCTTGGGGTAAAAATTAAGCTATGCTTGTCAGCTCAGGCAGTTACAAAACTGATTAAAAGAAAAATTGAATGAAGTACCCAAAGGGAAGGGAAATCCTCAGAGGAAAGGGTCCTCAAACAAAGATAACAACATTGACTGAGCACAGCACTAATCAACCAGAAAGGCTTGATTTTTGTTCATATTTATTTTTTTTTTCGCCCTGAGCCGCTGCTGAGCAAATATTTCTGAGCAAATTTGTGTATCCAAAGCTAATGTTTAGAGAAACCCCAGTATACCTTGGGGTTTAGACCAGCCTTCCCACACTTGTAGGATGTCTGTTTTAAATACAGTATTTCCATTTTTCTGCAATATGAAATATTCTGTGTTCTTTTTATGTTGGGACAAGATGGAAGACCTAACCATGGTTGAACAATTTAGCTGTAAGAGGGGCTGTTTTCCTCTGAAGAGCAATATGTATAGTATGTGAAACCTTATTGTCACTTTCTGAACTTACAAAAGGTTTCAGAGGAGCACCAAACCCCTTTGTATGGACTCCCACAATCATCTTTTTTTTTTTTTTTTTCTGTTGGTAAATTACAGGCAAATAGCAAGTAGCTATTTTGGCAGTGTCTTTCAATTTTTTGCAGCACCTCTGAATTTCCAAGTGTTAATGAAGCTGTGCCTTTTGTCCACAGCTCAGTGTTTTGCATTGTCTTGAAACAACTCCTTGCTACTTCAGTTTGCCAGGTAGCCATTGAAGACAGAATATTGCTGTGACTAGGAAGAATGGTGCTGTATTTTTCTCTCTGCATTATGAGCAGACCGGATGCAAAAGTTTTTCTGAATTTTAGCTGTGTGAATTTCCCTAAGTAGCATGGCAGATTCCAAATGTGTGTATTAAACATTTGGAGAACTGTGGAATATATACTTAGGAGGCAACTAAAAAAAGCACAGCTGAAGCATGGAAAGGAAGAAATCTGCCTTGAAAATGTTACTTGATGATGACTGGCGTAGGCCAGGACTGGTTGAAATTGCCATTGCCATGGCTTTTATTTTTCTATCAACTGGGAGTATTTCTTTAAGAATGTTACCAGTGAAACAGTAGGGGGAGTTTTAGAAAGCCATGAAATATTTTCCTTTATACATGTGTTTACTATTTGGTTCCCTTGTAGTTTCAATTCTTAACAGAAAATGTAAAAATGAATTAGCAAAAACAGTATTAGGAAAATGTTTAATTATAGTAGAGAAAGAATACTAAACCAGGCTTTTCATTTTCATGTAAAGGTAACAGCAATTCAAAAATCAAAAAATGCCTCATGCAAAACAGTAGGGCTGTTCCAGGATTTTGTATGTTGGGTCAGAATAAGATTTTTTTAAATACTAGTCTTGGTAGACTTTATGACGGAGACATCAAGTGTGTTTCTGTATGAAAAAATAGTTTTTGCAAACTTACAGAACCCAAGTTAGGCCTGGCAGCATCTCTTTTGTCTGGCATATGACCTTTACTTACAAGTGTAGTAGTGATGTTGCGTGTAAATGCTTGTGCCCGTTCCCCGACAACCTAGTTATTTTCCAGCATTTCTAGGAAAGGTATGGGAGAATTGGTCTCTTTGGCCATTTTAAATGTGTTATTTGGTTTCCTACAATCACATTCATAATACTGAGATTTCAGGAGTCTTGGAACTTAATAGATCTCTTTTCATTAAAACCATGTGTAATGAACACATACAGTATCTAATTTTTCCGCCTCCATTCCCTTCCAGGTACCTGGTTCATTGTCTGCAGTCAGAACTTAATAACTACATGGCAGCATTCCTTGATGATCCAGAGGAAAATAATCCTCAGAGGCCTAAAATAGGTTAGACTATTTAATCTTTTCTTGTGTCTTCCAAATGATACAATGAGTTGTTAAGAAAAGTTCTATTTATTACTGGTGATAATGACATTTACAAGTTGTCCTAACGCCTGAGAATTATTTGGATCAATGTTGTATGGATGATAAGAAAGTATAGTAGGGGCATTCAGGTGGTTTATATTTGGTTTGAAAATGATTCAATAATTTAGTCTGGAGGGGAACGTCTGGGTTTCCACCTAGTTCAGTGTTTTACTCAAGGCAGGTGAAACTAGATGAGGTTGTTCATAGTATTGTCTGGCTGAGTTTTAAATGTCTGAGGGACGAGTATCCACAGCATCTCTGAGTAACCTGTTCCAATGTTTGACTGCCCTCATGGTGAAAATACGTTTCCTGTATCTTATTGGAATTTCACAGGTTGCAGTTCTTATTGTGGTTTGTCTGTTGTTCTGTGCTGTCACTGTGCACCTTTTGAGAGAGATCTTGTTCTGAACCCTCCCATTAGGTAGAGGAAGACAGCACTAAGCTATGCCCCTAGCCTTCTCATTCTGTAGGATGAACCAAATACAGTTCTCTGTCCCTCTTCTGTGTCCTTTTCTTCAGAATGCCAATCATCCTGGTGTCTCTCTGCTGAATTTGGTCCTTTCAATCTGTGTTATCCTTGTGCTGGGGAGTCTTAAAACAGGATGCAATCTCACAAATGCTGAATGCATAGGAAGGATTTCTTCCCTCCCTCCCTTTTTCTAGCTGCACTGCTACTAACTTAACAGATTAGTATGCAACTGTCTGCCTTTCAAGCAAGGACACTGCTTAATCACATTCAACTTGATATTTGCTAGGATCTCTACAAAGTACTTTCTATTCATATGGCACTTGTCCTATGCTGTTGCATAGACAATACTCCTTCCCAGATGCAGGACAAGGTACTTGCCTTTGAACTTCATGAAGTCCTTGTCAGCCCATTTTCCAGCCTAGTGAGGCCTTTCTGTATCAATATTTTACCTCATCTTGGCATCATCTGTGAATTTGCTGAGAATATTAATGACCTGAATGACTAGACAGAGTACAGAGTCATCAAATGGTATCAGTCTCAGTCCTTGAGGGAAGCCACTAACAGCTGATTGCCAACTGGACTTTGTATCCACAAATCCACCAAGTCCAGTGGTCCAGCCATTTCTCTCTGTATGTTACCATCAGCTCATCCAGTCCTTACCTCAGCAGTTTCACTATAGAGATGTTACGGGAGGATCTGATCAAGTACCTCTGAGGTTCCAAGGTTAACCTGACTGGCCTTGTAGATTCCTACCAAGGTTCCCTGCCATGATATTTGAGAGATGATGCTTGCTTTGCGGCAGTGAACCTTCCTGGGCTGCTCCTGTGTGGGAGAGCACCCTGGTCACGTGTGCTATCCCGCTATGTATGTAATCCTGGCTCGGTGACTCTGCTCAGACATCTAATGCCTCAATAATTGAAGTAAAGATGATCTGCAGGGGGATTAAGTTCAGTCATTTTGTTGAAATACGAAAAGTAGTTATGAAAATTCATAGATACTTCCTGGTGCTTTGAGTATTAAGCTTTCTGTAGTTGCTTTTATCCTACATTGCATGTTGAAGGAAGCTTAAAAAGATAGTGTTAGGTTTTTAGTGCCCTATACTGTAAGAGACAGTACTTTCAGGGACACAAACTCTGAAAAAGTAGTAGCGAACTGATACTGGAATAAAGGCAGATGCTGTTATTATTTCAGTTATTTTGAGCTCTGTTACAGATTTCTGTCTTAAAACCTACAGATTTTTTTTTCAGACACAATCCTCTGTGTTTCAATTCTAAAAAAAAAGTAATTTTTTGGTCTCTTCAATAGATATTTCAGATTAAAACTATTGCCTTAAAAGAAGACTTGGAAATAAATGCTACTTGCGTAAATATATTCCGCCAGGAAGCAAATAAGGGTATTTGCTCTTGGTGTCACTAACAGGAAGTGTCCGCTCCTTGTTAGGTAATATTGCAGTGAAGTAACTGGCAAAAGGAAATTTTAGTAATGTTTTAGAACATCTAATGTACAAACAGAAGGTGCATTCTGCAGGTTTAAGTCCATCATAGAATGCAAATAGCTTCTGCTGAAATTTGAGTATAGTTTGATACTTAACTTCAAGAAGCTATGGAATTACAGCAATATGAATTTGAAACAGTAGAATATGAAGGTTTTAACTTGCTATAAAAACGATACAAAAATCAGTTTACTGAACTGGGGATGTGAGCTAAGTGTTAGGTATAACCGTTTATGTACTTGCATGCTAAATATTTTCTCTCAAGAGTTTATTTTCATTTTTGGAGTTAAAAAACACATGCCAGCTTTCAATTTGACTTTTGCTTCATCTTGAAAACCATGGAGCAGTAAATTTATAACTGAAAGTCTGTGTAACTTAGATACATTTAGGTTCTAGCTGGCATTCGCCAGCCTGACTTGTGTCTTTGTATTGCATTTTTATTGCCTAAACCTGGTGTACACTACAGTATGTGACTGTGATTTACTTTTTGTTTTATCTCTGTAGATGATGTGCTGCATACATTGACTGGAGCTATGTCCCTGTTGCGACGATGTAGAGTAAATGCTGCTCTGACTATACAGCTCTTCTCCCAGCTGTTTCATTTTATCAACATGTGGCTTTTTAACAGATTAGTTACAGCCCCAGATTCAGGGTTGTGTTCACATTACTGGGGAGCTATTGTTCGTCAACAGTTGGGCCACATTGAAGCCTGGGCAGAAAAACAAGGTTTAGAATTGGCTGCTGATTGTCACCTGAGCAGAATAGTACAGGTGAGTATGTGTATTTGAGATTAACACTTCCCACATGCTTGTGTGTTCAAAGAGAGTATTGGCATATTCCGTATATTTAGAGAACAGCATGTGGACAAGTGCAGTTTGTGTGAGTCAATCCTGGAGCAATGAGGTAGCGTGAAAAGACACCAAATATGCTTTCAACATCATTAATATTTAATTTACAAGTGAAATTAATAATTAGTGAGCATTCTGTTCAATTTCTGTTTATAAGACTGAGCTATGACTGTGCTAATCGGAGACAAGAAGAGCTGAAAAATTGATATACCTCATCTATGACAGGTTTACCATGCTATTCATTCATCTTATAGATACAGGAGATGTATTTAGTGGTTGTTTTGAGGATGCTTGTGTTGTTTCTGCTACTAATCCTTGTTTTGTCTTTTCCTCTCTCTTATCTAAAAACACTCAGAAACAAGGCTTAAGGTTTCATTATGCTTTGAATTTTTCATCCGTGACTTTTTTCCCCCCCCTCCAGGCAACCACATTGCTTACTATGGACAAATACTCGCATGCAGATGTTCCAAATATTAACAGTACTTGCTTTAAGCTAAATTCTCTGCAGCTACAAGCTTTGTTGCAGAATTATCACTGTGCTCCAGATGAACCACTCATCCCAACAGTAAGTCTCTTCTGCACTCACTATGCAGTTTTAACATACCTGAGAAAAGAATAGTGGGTGTAAATAGCTATTTTATCTTTGGTGTGTGTACTTCACTTACTCAAGTAGGGTATTAACAAGAATCTCTCTTGCACTGAGTTGGAAAGTAATGTACTACTTCGTGTTGCACATACTCAGAGAAGTGCCACTGTACCGTATGCCAGTAGTGGATGAAATCCAGAAAGGCAGTAGAAGAGAGAACAGAGCACCCCCTAAAACTGCTTGTGTGTTACCAGGAGGAGCAAAGGTTGGTAATTTGTAGAAATCAAAGAAAAGAAGCAGGAACACTAAGCTTTTTCACATGGAGGATTTAAAAATCCATGAATCTTGAAACCCTTCATACAAGCAGTGGGCTGATTGTTCTTTGGACAGATTGATACCTGGAACTTGTATGTGGATATATGTATAATGTTCATTTTTGGAACTGGTTTTTGTCTTGTTATTTAAGATAAGTGACTATTCTAAGTTTTATCTCTAGCAGAATTGTAAAAAACACTCTTAATGTAAACTC
Source organism: Grallaria varia (assembly GCA_013396735.1). Classification (NCBI taxonomy): domain Eukaryota; kingdom Metazoa; phylum Chordata; class Aves; order Passeriformes; family Formicariidae; genus Grallaria; species Grallaria varia. The sequence goes on from VWZG01007620.1 coordinate 258,929, forward strand.
TGATTGTTCACTGATCTCAAAAAAAAAAAAAAAANGCAGCTGAATGCATTGTCCACAAACTCCATTTTTGTTAATGTTGGATAAATTTGTTTATTAAAAGAAAGGTACTAATACAACAGTTCTGAAGTGGGGGAAGGTGGAGGGATGAGGGAGCAGGACTTGCAGATATTTTTGCATATTGGCTACCAAAACAGAAAGTCTTGCTGAAGAACATAGCCTAGATTTCCTGTTTAAACACTGGTAGAATTTCATATTTGTTTGTATTATTATTGTTATTATAATTATTAAATTAAAAATGTGCACCACAAGTTTGGAAAATTATGAAGTAAAAGTAAGACCACCTTCTACATTTGCTAACACTAGTATCTATGTGATTTCATAAAATAAAGCAATGCAGTGTACTGACTGTACGTAGTGGAGCCAGAGAAGTTAATAATTTATTTTACAAATTCTTTTTTCTTGCAGTCTTAGTATCTTCTTAATTTAGAGGTTTTTCCTTAATGAAATTTTCCCTTTGTGGTAATAATGTCTTTCTGCCTTTTGCCCAGGAATTGATAGAGAATGTAGTAACTGTTGCAGAAAATACGGCTGATGAACTTGCCCGAAGCGATGGCCGAGAAGTCCAGCTGGAAGAGGATCCTGACTTACAGCTACCTTTTCTTTTACCAGAAGATGGCTATTCTTGTGATGTTGTCAGAAATGTTCCTAGTGGTTTACAGGAATTTTTAGATCCGCTCTGTCAAAGAGGTTAGTTCTTCTGCTGTTTTACAATTGCCTTTTTTTGGTGTAGTGAACACAGAATGCAAAGTGTATTTTAGTTAGATGTAAACCACTTCTTCTTATGTATGTTTCAGTCTTTTTGTACTGTATTCTTCAAGTGTTTACCTTTGCAAACCATTAGAACTATTAAAGCTTTTTTAATCCTTGCCCTTTCTCCCTACCTCTTTCATTCATTTTCAAGACTCTTAAGTAAGCAGTGCTGAGTTACTAGTGCCTACTGAAACTTAGATTTGCCTTTGTTACAGAACTTTGATTTTTTTAAAGCTAAAGTGATTTAAGTAGTCACTTTTTTTTAAATCATCAGCTCCTTCCATATAGCGTTAAAAAAACCAAACCCTCATGAGCTTAAAGTCATTCTTTCAGTGTTAATCAATGTGAGAATGTATGATTTGGGCATTTGTAGCCCCAGCAGAATTTCAGATGACAAGTAGGTTGCTCTTGTAGTGCTTTTGGATGAAAGTGACCTAAACTTGAGAAAGTAAAGCAGGGGATGTGTCACAGCTTTTACAGTAATTGAATAAGTTATAATCTTTATCTGGTGTACTGAATTTGATTAGAATTCCTTCTTCTGTTATAATTAGAGTGTCTTAATAATTTTACTTAAAAGCGGTTGTTTAAAAATTTTGTACAGGAATGTCCTGGTAAATAAGAGGCTGTAGCAAAGGACGCTGTCAGTAAAGCAAACTTACTCTATACTACAATGAACTTTTGCAGTGGTTGGTTCCAACTTAGTTTATAGAAAAACTGTATTCTTGCATTTAAAAAGAAAAGTAGGAAACGGTTTTGAAAGTACTGTGAGTTACAGAAGATGTAGTCTTGAGACTAAAGGAGGCTAGTAGAATAAAGTCTTTAATTTGTAAGTATAATTCAGTTGCCGTACAAATGGCTATATATATATTGTAAGTAAGCCCTTTTTAATGCACACATGCAACATCTTACGTTTTAGGTATCCCTTAAATTATACTGAAGGACTTTTTGCAGTAAATCAGTGTAAACTGAATTGCTGAAAAATGGTCTTTGTGAGGAGGAGAATGTCATATATTTGGAAAATATAATATATTTGGATGGAATGATTCATAATTTACCTATGATACGGATTCTTGCTGTCCCTGATCTGGGAGAGAATGTGGGATACCTCTGAGCTTCTGTGGCTTCTTTTTCAAAATTCTAGGAATTGCTCAAATAACAAAAAGTAAATCAAACTAAATGCCTATTCTAATTGCCGAGTTACATTTGAAAACATATTGAGTCCAGGCAAAGCTTTGCCTTTGCCACATCTGTGCTGAGATGGGTTAGATAAGCATCCTGAAAAGCAGATTTCTGTGGCATTGTCTTAATCAGAGTTTTGGTGGTTTGTATTCTTATTTGGTGTTTCATGTCTCTTTTGAGTCTGGTTGGTAAAAGGAGTATTTTGCAGCCCCAGAGTTTTCTGTGAGCTTGTAGTGTTTTTAAGTATGTTTGCTCCTCAGAAGCAGCAGCTATAGAACCATAGGATTTTGTAGATAGCATAAAATTGGAACGAAGCCCATAATGTCACCCGAGATGTAAGATTCAGCATATTAATGAATATAAAAAGATAAATACTCCTATTTGATTAATTTGTTGAGGTAATACCATGATTATATTGATGTTAATTTTTCCTCTAGGTTTTTGTAGACTAATACCTCATCCACGGTCACCAGGCACATGGACAATATACTTTGAAGGTGCAGACTATGAAAGTCACCTGTCACATGAGAATGCTGAGCTGGTAAGTATTGATTTGGTGAAAAATTGTCAAAACTGCTATCTTGGCAAGCCATTGGGTTTTATGTGATCAGTTTTAGTCCTTACTAGGAAGAACAGGCTTCATTGTTAAACACGTAGTTCATGAGTGATGTGATGAATTTAAGGAACTATTTGCAAATCTATTATTTTTTTAAGCCACTGTTTTTCTAGGCTGTAATATGATATAATTTTCATATAAGCAAACTTTGTCTGCCACGTTCCCCTGCTCTGAGAGTGAACAGTGAAGAAATTTCTTCTAAATGGTAGGCTAAATATATATGGACATGTGTCTGTAAGTAACTTGTAAAGTGAATGGAGCTGCAGGATGCTTTTATTTATAGACTGTCAGTTACAACCAGATATTTAGTATTAAGTTCTAATCTGATACTTTTTCCTGAAAACCTAGCAGAAAAAAAATTCTTTAGTTTTCTATTTCATTATACTTGTTAAAAAACAGTCTCACTTCAGTGCAAGGTGGTAGTTTTCTACTGATGGTTTGTTTCTTTGAATATCCAAGTTACAGAACACCTTAATTTTGGAAAGATGGTGGCTTTGTGTGAAATAATTTTTAGAATAATGAAACAGAAAAAGCTGCTTCATAGTTATAGTTAGTATTATCAGCTTAAAAACTACTTGCTGTTCTAGTACTTGAACTTAATCAAAAGTATTAATATTTTTTTAAATGAATTGCCTTGGCTTGTATTTTTACTTTGTCATGGGTCTTGCAGAACTTGCAGTTTGTTTGTATTCCTATTAAAAACTAAGGTGATTTAATTTATGGTTCAGCTAATGAAGACTGTAATGACAACTTTTTGAGCTGAGGAACTGGCAATGTTGAAAGCTACAAAAACCAAAAAAATTTACTGAACCTGTTTAGGATCTTGGGCTGTATTCGAGTTTTCAGAAGTGAAATTTTTTGGAACTTTGTTTCAACGCTTTAACTCTGCCTTTAAAATTAATAGGTCTTTTGATATCTTTGCAGGATTGTTATCTTCTAGATGCAGCACTAAAAGTTGAGTTCCATGTAGATCACCCTCACCTTTGTAATAGGGGTCTTCACAGTCTGAACTTCAGTTTTCATTAGAAGTTACTACAGTTTTACAGGCATATTACATGTCAAATCGTGATATTAATAATCTCTTTACTGAATTAGAGAAGAAGAGACAATGGGTAAACTTCAAAGTTTCAGCAGTGTTTTTAACACAGGCATTGTACTTAATAATATGAATCCATATTAATCAAATGTTAGGTATTCTACCTTTAAAATGGAGTACCAGACATATTACTTAGGATGCAAGATCTGCTGCTCTAACAACTTAGGTTTTTTTGTAATGAACTATTTTGCTCAGAAACTTTCCTTGCCTGGCAGTGAATATGAACTTCTGAATTTTTTTCTTCTTTGCCTTTTCCTGTTTGATAGGCTCAGCCTTTGAGGAAAGAACCTGAGATTATCACTGTAACACTAAAAAAACAAAATGGAATGGGGCTTAGCATTGTTGCTGCCAAGGTATGGAAGTCAGTTTGTTTAAGTGTTCCTGAAAAACGCTTCTGTTTTTATATCAGCCTACTATGGAAAATGTTAATGAAAAAAAATCTATTTCCCTTTAGTTTGTTGTGCACATGGTGTTGATCATACTTTTATTAAGACTGCGGAATGTTTCTGTTAAATACACGGTTGTGGACAATACAAATGGAAGTGTAATGTGGATGTAGTTGTTATGACATTGAAGTTCAAACCTCTACTATGGGTTTATTAATTTTTTCAGAGACAAGAATTGGTAATGCTAATAAATGAAATTAATAAACAGGCTTATTTAGAACTTCTACTGAAGAAAAAGCAGTAAATAAAAAGAATAAAATGTATGTGGAGTTTTTTAATTGGTGAATAAATAAAATAATTCAATTGTATACATTGAAGTTTGCATACTTCCTGCTATGAGGATGCTTTATTTTTTGCACAGTGTACAGGTGCAAGTATGGCTTCAGCTTTGCTTCTTTATAGTAGAGAGTTACAGCATAATAGCAGGGTAAAGGAGGGTGTACTTCTTGTCCTGACTTGCCAAAATTGTGGGTGTGTGCCGTTTTCAGTAGCACTAGATAGTAGTGTATAGAATGCACATACAGCTCCAGCCACCAGATGGAAGACTCCCCTAGGTGGTTGGTTTTGCATTATTAACTGGATCAAATAGTAGATACAATCTTTTGAGTTTAAACCTTGTTATAAATTATGAAATGGTGATATCCAAAAGCCTGTGTTGTAATTATGTGTTGTGCAGCAGATAGAACAAATCTTTCCTAATGTCTCTTCACTGTGTAGTACATGAAACTTCAGAATTCTGTAGTCCTCCTTGGCACTTAGTGCATGAGCTGAAAACACGATTGTTTTACTGCTTTTAAGTTATCTCACCTAGTTAATTGCTTCTAAACAGCACTGGGTTTTTTTCTACAGCTTTGCTCATTTCATAGTCTGTTTTTGAAATGGTAATCTTGCATGGTATCAGCTTTAAAGAGTTATTTCTGACATTTGCAAAGGAATACCTGGTATCAAGTGTATGGTGGTAACAATTAGCAGTTATTGAGTAAACAATTCAGAATGTGAGAAAATTAACTCAGTATTCTGCTCTTATTTTGCTGGAGTAGGTTAATAATTTGAGAAGCAAATAGTAGATCTTAACACCAAATAAAAAATGTATCAGACTTCTGACTGCCACCAGCATTTCTGTTGGATGTTTCAAAATGTGTAGTGGAAACTACTTCTTTCACCTTAAACCTGAAGTCTGATTTCTTCTCTAGAGTGAAGCCAGATATTGCAGGGGGAAAAGGTTTCCTTTTTCACTGGAGCTGGCTGCCTGGCTTCTAGATGTCATTTTAGCTGCTGACATTTAACTTCCATTAGCAGTATGTAATAGTGCTACTAGTCAGTGTGTAAGCTTGATTTGAAAGTTTTTTACAAGTTATTTAACAAACTTCCTGATTTCCATGATCAGTCATGGGAGCAACAGTTTTCATCTCTGTATAGTTGCAGCAACACTGGTTCAGGCAGATTGTATTTCATTTTACTGCTGTGTGCCTGCCATAATATTGGAATTCTGGTTTAAAAAGAGTTATATTTTAAGTCTTGGTCAGAAATAAGAGATTAGTTGAGTTTCTATGTATGTAGAATAGCAACTTCTACTTAACTTAAAGTCATCAGAATGTTCATTGGATAAAAATGATTGTATGTGTTGTGTTGCAACAATTTGCTGTTGTAGTTAAATTGGATTATTTTCAAGAGTTTCAAGGTTGCATATTGTAAGTATTTTTTTTATCCTGTAGTAGGCTTCCTAAAACAACAACAACAAAAAGAGTAAGGAAGAACACACAGACATTGATTTTTCTCAATTTGGTTAGAGCAGAGCTGCTTAGAGAATTGAGTGTGACTGAGAAACTGGCAATAGTGGGTGTATGTTTTCTTTCTATTCCTATCTTGTTGACTTTTCCTGATATTTTTTTCTACATGTCTCAAGTCATGTATCTTTTACCAGCATAAAAATTAAAATTCTCATTTTTAACTTTGCCTTAGGAAAATGGAGGAAGAAGTTCAGTAGACTATGTGTTAAAATTTTCTAAACATTACCTGAATAGAATACCTGAAATGAGAGCGAGAGGCAAATGAGAGAATACCTTTAGATTTTTTCTAACTTGTTTAAAAGTAAAGGGCTGGCTATCAAGTGCTCATATAATTAAAGAAATGAAAGCTCATAGTTTCAGAAATACATAGCTGCTACTGCCCTGCACAGGAACCCAGTTTGATTACTGAGCCAATTAGTTTATTGAACTGTTGGTTTCTAGAGTGCTTCAAAAGTGCTGTAGAAGTAGGAAATGCAGTGGCTGGTCAACACGTAGCCCTGCACCATCCAGTGAAGGACAACCCTGAATCTATTTAGCTCTTGTTAGGAAAACAGTTGGTTTTTTCCTGTGATGTGGCAGAAGAGTTGCTTTCAGTAACATGTTGTGAAAATGCCTCTGCATGTCGGTGCTGATCTGCCTTTCTTGTTATGTCTTAATGGGCTCATCATATTTGTCACTGGCTTTGGATGAAGCTTATAGTTTGGTGGTATTCTAGAGGTGGATGAAATGGGCAGATTCTCAAGAGATCATAAAGAAAAATAATTCCAGTGTACTGCATTTCTTCCTTCTACCCATTGCAAAAAAATGCGCACTTTCCTAGTAACCTGTGCTCATTTCTGAGGGACCAGATATTGAAGAAATTTATCATCTAATATTCTTTGAGTTTTTATGTTTGCAGCGTTTTGTAGATAAAGTCTGTGCTAATGGAGAAATTATGTACCATATCTTATATATGCCTTTACACCAGTTGTTCTTAATTATCAAGTGATTGTCACACCTTCTCTGCTACCATCAAAAAAAGAGGATTGAAGTTGAAGCTAAGGTATACAAGTAGAGAAGGGGTGCAACTTGCATTGAACTGCTGCGCACCTGCTTATTCTTATGATAGAAGTATCGCCTTGGGATAGTAGGCGACTGCAACCATGTACATGAATGTAAAAACAAGACCTAAAGAGGTGAATCAAGGACTATGTGAAAGTGTTAGGTCCCTGGGGAACCCTATATTGGATCCTCTTCCCACCTAGTGATACGTAAAATGTTGAAGTGCATTCCTTCTGTGTCACAACTGTTCATATTTTATTTAATTAGAAGTTTTAAAGGCCTGCCAGCAGTGCCAGAGAGAGCAAAAATACAGTGCATCGCCTGGTTCACCTCACTTTGCTGTAAGGGTGTTTCTGAGGTAGGGCAGCCCCCTTGAGCAAACATGTAGTAAGTGTGTACACTATATGCAAACATAGCAGAGAAAACAAGTTTAGTTACGAAACAACTGTTAGCTGCCAGAGCGGTGTAAACAGTGTTGTATTTGTTCGAGTTTTGTTTAGGATTTTGTTATAAACGGAGGAAATACCTAACAGCACTACTTAAATTGAATAATTTAAACCAAATTTTATTTAAAATTAAACTTTATGGCTTCATATGTGATCCAAAAAGGTAATTTCTTGTTCTCCCCTTTTTGTAGATATTGCATGTTTTCTTCAAGTAGTACTCTTGTAGCTTTATTAGCCGTAGCTTTTGTAATAGGTATATGGAAATGTAGTTGGTAGGAGTGTCAGGCATCGGGAGCAGGGAACAGTATTGCTTTTTGAGGTTGTGTGCAGACTTTGGTTGCTCTAACCCTGAAAGATATTTTGATGTTAAAAGCTGCCAGACTCCCAGCCACATTGTGGTTAAGTTTTTATGAAATCCAGATGATTTGGAAGCAGTGTGTGCATGCAGTTTACTTTAAAAATATCACTTTTTTGAGACTTTCACATGTGACTTCTTAGCCATCTGTGGGCCAGTACATTACTTCCTGTTTAATTTGGAGATTTTTTTGTCTTTAGTACAAAAGGGCTCCCCTTTTGTTTTTTCTAGCAGTTTTCAGAGTTTAATAAAGCCTCTAAAGTAGATGGGAGTCAGAACAGCATAACTGATTACGTAAGAGTCTGAATATTGTATTGGTTATAGCTGGTGTTGATAAACGCTACACTGTGTCATAGCATCCAGCTCAGAGTTATCTTGATGGGTATCTTGGAAAATCCAGCAGACTAGAGCGGTGGTTGCTGTTGAGGGCTGGAAGAGAAGTGGAGAATTGTTTTTTTTCTTTCAAGGATCTGTAGTCCCGGAGATCAAAATGTGGTTTTCTGTTGTTGGAAGAACAGAATCCATGGTAAGTCCGTTCAGGTTTCTGTTGGGACTGTTTTTCTCTGAAGTTTTACTATCCCTGTACTTTTTCCTGCTCTTCTTGCTTGTTTAAACCTGCCAGTAGTTATTTGTTCATGTAGCAACTACGTAATACAGCATGCAGTTAAATATAGTCAGATGTTAGTAGCTAACTTTCTAAAATCTAGAAAGAAAAAACTAATTTTTTAGCTTGTTATTCATATGCACTTCCCAAATTTGTGGAAGTGACTATTAATATTTAAAGTTTTAGGTGTGATAACTACTGTTTTACTGTGCCAGAGCATGAGTAGCATGACCTGTGATTTGTTTACTTGTAATATTAGTTGGCTTTAATTCAGGTTCTTTTAAAAGTCTGTTTTCCCCTTAGAAAATCTTAGTAGAATGATTAAAATTTACATCCCAAACAGTGTAACATATTTAATACTCCAGACCCTTTTGAACATCAAATAGATTGCAGTTAGTATGTGTTGTTCGACACATTCACAGAGGAGAGGCATTTAAATTGTGTTTAGGTTACTACTGCACAAAAGAAAGGATTCTCATGTTCTGCAAGAATTATAGAGCAGATTTTGTTGATTAATTTTTGCATGCTGGTTATATTCATTAGGACAGTATGATTTAGTTCTTTAAAGTATGACACACTTCTACTTCTTGCTCAGTCGTCTTTTAGTAGTATAACCGAAAAAGTAAAAAATATATACAAGCACCTTAAAATATATGCCTCTACTGGCATGTAAATCAAGAGTGTATTTTCAGGGATTTTTTTATCAGGTGGTCAGACTAGGTATTTTCATAGCACTTACTAAGATAGGATGAGGTGTTGGTAAGGTGTTTCTTTTCTAATAGAAGCACTTCATACACTGAGTGTGACAGTTCAGCAGTAAATGTTCTGCGGAATGGACTTACTGTTCTAAAAACAGCATCTAGCATCTTAACCATCAATGTCTTGTATTATTTGGCAACCTTGTTTGTTCTTAAAGGTTAGTTAACTCATTCTAAGTAGCTTTAATTTCTGAACCATTGCTTGTCACTTTGTATTTAGCATTCAGTTCAAGGTGTTAAATTTAAGGAGGGTTTGAGATATTTCTACAAACATCTTGTAGGTGATCCATGTAGAAGGACTGGGTTTAAACATTAATTTTTTTTCCAAAAATTGAAAATTATGCTTATACTTAATAGTACTGGTAACAATATAAAAATTTGGTTCTCTCTAATCCGTGTTCGCAAATACAGACAGTCAACAGCATTTTTTTTAACTATCTGTTAGCTCTTTTCATGTCTTCTTCTGGGTCTTAAGATTTCAGACACCTTAGTATCTGAAATCTTCCTGTGGCTGTGCCTTCTAAGTATTTAAGGAAATTATTTGGCTTTTCCTCCCAGAATGAATTAATTGAAATGTTTTAGTAATAAGTTGTTTTGTAGGGCTTTTGTTTTGGTTTGGTTGGTTTTTTTTTTAGTGTTTAGTACTTATTCACCTCAGCAGTCTGAACTACTGACGTTGCCTTAAAAGGCTTCTTAGGAGGACCTTAGTGAAAATGCAGTATATAATTGTCAGACTTCCCAGCTTCACAGGAATAAGAGAGTGTGTAAGTTGCCGGTTTAATCTTCATGATGAACAAATAAGTAGCTGTTAGCAATTTGCCTGTTTTTTGTTGATTCATAACTTCCAGCAGGGTTTTTGCTTAAATTTTGGTGCCCTGTAGATGTTGTATAAAATTTTGTTAATGGTTTTATATGCTGTGTAAAATCTGAAGCTTACATCATCACAGCATGAATTTTCTTTTCAGTAGCTGTGAGACCACAGCTCTGCTCATGTACAGTGGTTTTTGTCTTGTTTACTCACTGGTATTTAGATTGATACTGCAAGTGGGTGACCCAGACATTTGTATTTAAGGCCTTTTGGAACAAAGCGAGTTTTAAAATTCATGCGGTGTTTTCCTCATTGCACTGGTATTCTGTATGCAGGCGCTTGGTGACAAGCCTGAAAAAGTTACAGTGCACGTATGCTTTAGATAGAATGCCTCTGCTAGACTTAATCACTAATAGCTTTAGAAATTCCTTTTGGATACATGTCAGTACCACATTTTAATTTTTTTGCTTCTATTAAAGAAAAATACTTTCAGAAGTTAACAAATTCTGTGCAGACTTTTTCCTGTATTAGTAATATTCTCAGTTGGAGTAGAAATTTGGATGCTTAATAGTATGTGATAGTGTACAAACTGATCCTGGAATAAGTTGAATTAATGCTGCTGAAACTGCACAGCAGCATTATGTGGAAGTTTTTGCTGTAGTTCTTTTTTGGGTTGTAAAGTATCCTTAGCTATAGAACCAAGTGCCATTTCTTTAAAAAAGCGTAGAGATACAGAATGTGGGGGTTTTTTTCAAACTAAATTGCCCGGTACGTCTTGTCTGTAAAGCCCAGTGCACAGACATAATTAAGCTGAGACGTTAGAGCAGAGTTGCCTTACCAGAGAAGGGCATCACAGAACCTGCAGTACAACTTGTGGGTTTGTACATAAGGATAGTCCTTAGTGTGTCACTGCTCATGGAGTATTTATAGCAAATGTACATTAAAAAATTAACCCTTGGTTGGGAAAAGAAGGCTCAAGCAATATATTTTCCTTGAGCTCAATAAAGGATTTTTTTCTTTGAAACTTCAGGCCAATTGCTTTAACTAGTTCATTTAGTTGCCTTGGTTTTCATCAAAGAAGATATATCTTTTAGAAGTACTTAATTTCCAGAGGGTAAGAGAAATCACACTGTTATAAATTTATGTACATCTGTTTAGCACCGAAGACACTACAGATATTTGTGTCAGTGTGCCTGTTTTCCATGCTTAATACTGTTAAAATCCCCAAACAACTCCATATAAAAAGAGCACCATAGTGCATATTTTATTAATGCCATTTCAGGGTGTCCATTACAGAATACCCTGGCTTTTCCTTTGAGAAACACACTTTAGGAAGATAGTGTTTGCCTTGTGTGTGGGTCAATCTTGATTGCAAACATTCTTGTATAAAAAAGTAATGTAACCCTTATTCCATTAAAGAGAACAATGAGACTCTTCAGTTCTTTCTTTTTACTTCTTTTGAGGCTACTTGTAAATAGAGCTTCTGTATACACCAGACTTCTGCCAATCTAGTTTTTTTTTCACTCTGAGTAGTAAGATGCTTATTTTTCATCTATTTTCCCACCCAGTACAACTTAAAGCTGAAACGGAATTGGGCATAGCAGTTAAATGATTCTTTGCTTGTAGAATAATGATGAGTGACACAAAGTTTCCACTGCAGGTTTTGTTTAATTGGAAATGTTTTGTCCAGTTGTGACTGTACTTGGTCTAGTGCCAGAGATGTGGGGTTTTTTGCCCCTAACGTGGAGGAGTATTTGACAGGGGAAGGCAGAAGTTTATGCATGTAGAGGATGGATCAGTTTTAAATGCTTTTTAAGTCAGGGTACAACGTGACTCAGAGCAGTTGTAGCCACAACTAACAGACCAGTTTTACATACAGTAGGCTGGTTCACTTCATTTATATTGGAAAAGTATTTTGTCTAATGATGACAGATTTTCAATGTGTCTGCATTGGTCTTGAGGTGGAACAGGCCTTTGCTTCCTCTGACAAAGGGGGATTTCTTCTGGTCTTCAAGTCTGGAAAAGTTTGCCCTTGCGATAGGAGGGACCAGTAGCTGCAAACTTAGCCTTTCTCCTACTTCTAGGCTGGCAGCAAGTAGTTCAAGGAGTCTTAGACTATGTTTAATACCTAAAAGAAAGAAATATGTACTCACACAGAGCCTACAAAATGCATGCAGCTGTGTGTGTGTTTGGGTGGTCAGAATCTTTGCTTTTGCCTTCTGGAGAGTAAATTTGTAAACTGGCTGCATAGTTTAGTAAACTGGTATATTTTAAAATGCTTGGGTTATTTAACTGCTTCTAGACTAATTACTTGCCAGGGTGGTCAGACTGAGACTTGATTCTGTTCCATAAACTTGCCTTTAAGGGTGTTTATTAAAACTTACAGAGATCTTCTATGTGAACTTAAGAGTCTGGAATCAGAGACTTAGCCACGATAAAAATCAGTAAAATCTCTTCTGGGTGTAGGCAGATAAAAGGTTTCAGGCCTCATGACTGGTATCAGGGTTGATAAGCTACATTTCTGTGCTGCTCTCCTTAAAGACATTTTAGTTGCAGTTTATTCATTCAGTATTTAATAAAAAGTGTATTTTTTGAAATACTGCAGAAGAGTAACAAAAAAGGCTGACTTGGAGAAACAGTGTTATCCTTAAAGCGTTATGAAACATACCAGATCCTGATATTTCAGGGAGGTGTATTTGTGTATGTACACACACATAAAAGTGATATTTACATTATTAAAATAAAATATTATTTAATGTTTGCATGATGGTGAAAAATCCAGTAGAGTCTTGAAAATTATTAAAAAAAACCTCCTATAGTTTGTGAACCACTGGAGTGTTTTGACATGTAAACTTTGTAGCTGAAGTCACTTGAATGGGAATATTGCTTTGAAAAGATTGGTGACTGTATGACACTTTTCTGTGAATTCAGTCAAAGAGTGAAACACTGTCACTTCAGGACTGCTTTTTCATATTACTATATATGTGAAGCATGAAACCATTTACATATACATGTATTTAGGACAGAAAAAAAATGGTGATGAAAGATCATTAGGAAGCCTTTCTGGCATTTTATGGAAATAAAAGTAGACTTCTAATATATACAACATCTTAAAGAAACTTGCTATTGAAAGATATTATTTTCTTTAACCAAACATGAATCTTCCAGTCTTTATTGGAAACTGTTCATCACTCCAGTTTTATTAGAGTGGTAAACAAAGTATATGAAGCTAAAAGGATGTGAGCAAATGAGAGCTTAGAACAAGTAATGGCAAGACCTTCCTGTTAATTGTCTGCAGCAGTACCGGTTTGGTTAGGTGCTGTACCTGCAGGTATGTTTTGGAGATGCGTAGTTTTTCCTTAATTACTTAATACAATTTTACTGTCATTCCTAACAACTGGAAAAGTGTTTTTGTAATAGTTTTTGTAGTTTTAATTCTCATTATAGATGTTGAATTATCTAGGTCATGCTGCAGATTTAGTAAAACTGTTAAGAATATTGCTAACTTCACAGAAAGTGCAACTAGTCTGTTATCTACCAAAGTTAGGTGGGGCATGATGTTTGGGGGTGGGAGTAGTTTATCTGTTAAGAGGTTAGCACCTGGTCAACAGGTGGACCTTCATTCCCGCTCATACTTTAGATTGGCATACTGGTGGGGCTGTGTGGTGTCTCAGGACCTCCAGCCCATCATGCTGCTGGAGACAGGTAGGTCCCTGTGTGGCATGTCACAGCATGGGTGGCTCACCCGGGAAGAGAGTTGTGTGTTGCCTCTCCCTAGAAGGAACTGCCTATTGTTTTCACCACACTGTTGCAGCTGCTTCTTCTGGCAAATACAAATGGGAAGGAGGAGCTGGCAGGATATCTTCTGCCTGCTTTTAATTCTTCCATGGTGATTGACTCATTAGCTCGTGCATAGCTGTAATGCTGCCATTAGGAATACTGTATCTGATGTTCCTGTTACTGAAACTATGACTTTATACACAATTGTACTATACGGCATGTTCTGATTTTATGGTTGGTGTAATGTATGTGAGCCAGAGTTTCCTGTGTTTGTTACTGATGAGGTAGTTTTATAAAACTCATCTTGTGACAGCACAGCAACACTAGCAATAAAATTTGTTCTCCTTAAACACTTTCATTAAATCTGTCATGTTTATTAATTCTTTACTACGGTACTTTTGTGCATCCTCTATTTTACATCTCTCTATTGTAGGAGCAGTTGTTTATTTTTTCAGATCTCTGTAGTTTATCTCAGTCTTTTCCCTACTGGTCTGAATACTCTGTAGAAGTAGCTGTAAATTTTGGTTTTTAATGCTGCCTCTTCTCTTTCTAGAGTTTGCAGAATTTTGGGCACAATCCAGTTAGAGCAAAGAGGGGCTTGCAAAATAATACAAGTTGTGCAAACAAGTATGGACTGCTGTATTCTGTTGGATTGCTTTATAGATGGCCCAGATTATAAGTGGATGTGATGGCAAATTACTTGTTTCTCGTTAGGCTGTCTCAAAAATGAGGTTAGATTACATTATCCATCTTAGGCCTTTGGCTTAACATGACAGAATTTTTTGAGTCAATTAATAAATTATACCAGGCTGAAAAGGGGCAAATACCCATTTAGACAACAGGTATGAAATCTTTGCATACTACAGTCTTACCTGATAGTATTTTTGTATTTGTTTCTTTTGAGGCATTAAATGTGTGATTGACTTGGCTCTGTTGTATTAGCTTTATTTTCCTTTCATCTTCCTGCTCCCAGTGATTTTTTTTTTTTGAGGTTGCAGTCTGTGTGCCTTGAAGAATGAAAAGCCCATAAACAAACCCAGTACTGGGGGAAGGTTTTCTTCACCTTCCAGGTTCTCTTTTAATTAGGCATTGTAGTGTCCCTTGCAGTCCCTTGCCCTCTGTAAGTGCCAGAGTCTTAAATATATTGTATTAGCATTCTAGAGGCTGAAGTTGTGCTGACCACAGGTGGCAAAATTTGCTCTTTAATTTCTATGGGTTGCCATAGTTGCATGAGTTGTCAGAACTCTTCCAATCTTTCATACCGTACAGGAAAGTCATTCAGTGAATTAATTTTTTCATTCAGCAAAGTCGTTATTAAATTCCTTTGTAAGAGGTGATATGTCGTGGGATACTAGCTCAGGTTTTCTAGTTGTCCTACTGCTTATTTAGAATGCATTTATAAATGAAAGTTTAAGGAGTCTTTGTTGCTTAATTTTCCAAATGGGAGTATTTAACAAGCACTTTTTCGGAATTCGTAGAGAAGAATATATATGTGTCTGTATATAAAAGCATGTATGTCAGTATATACCAATGTTATTTATATATGTTAAAAAAAAAAAGTTATCTCTCAGGTGAGGTTTTAATGTTGGCTTTAGTTGTTGGATTTTAATGGGATTTTTTGTTGGCACCAGTCTGTCTGAATTCATTAATCTCCAAGATAAATAGTTGTGGTTTTTTGAAAGAACTAAAAGCTCCTGCTGAAATTCCAGCTGGCTAACTGTTTTCTGCTCTGCAGTCTTTGGTTGTATTTTCAGGTGAGGTTCTGTTTACAGTGTAAGTGAATTTGGGTTTTGCTTTTTAGGTTGGTTTTTTTGGGGGGTTCTTTTGGTTTTGTTTTTTTGTGGGGTGTTTGGGGTTTTTTTGTTTGGTTTTTTTGGTTTTTTTTTTTTGTTCAGCATGATGGAGGAATGATAAAACATCTTGTTAAATCAAATGATAACTACCGGTAACTTTTCTCTCTTCCATGTGTAAGTTTCTTTGTTTGTGGTATCCTCTGCTCTTCTAGCATTTATATGTGTCACTCTATGGCTTGGGAATATAGTCTGCAATGTTTGTTTCTTCTAATAGATACGAGGGTTTTGCTTTGAAAAGAATTGGTTTTGGAAGTTCCGTATAAAATGCCCAATTTAGGTACTAGAAAGGGCACATCACCTTTTTTTTTTTTTTTCTGATCAGTTTATAGTGTTTTGGAGTTTAATTACATATTTTACAGCATTTGGAAGTTGATGTTCAATATTTATTACATGAGTAGACTTCAGATGCAGATGCTTCAGTGTCAGGCCATGTGTAGGACCTACTCAGTTATTTCAGGTATCTTGTCAATTCAGCTACAAAGCACCAGAAAAATAACTATCTCTTGTTATAATTAAGTTCTCCTTAAGTGCATTAGAGAGATTGGAATGTTAGTTGAACGTTGTTGAACAGTGCTCACACTAAGCTGCAGCCTAATTACTGCCACTTCAAGAATTTGAAGTTTGCATTTAATTTCAGATGAAGGCTTAGATTTGCATGGACTCTACAGCCCATGACCTGTGAACAGTACTGATGTGAAACTCAACAGTCGTCATCATTCAAACATCTAATATACTTAACAGCCCTCTCTTGTTTTTATTCCATTGCTTTTATTTATATCCTTAGGTTGTAATTTTAGATTCTCTCTTGTAAGATTTTTCTAAACACGTTTTTGTTCTGTGATAAGAACGATTTCAAACTAGACTGCCCTGTCAAAAAGTTAGTCCTCTTCTCTAAAAGCTTACCTATCTTTCTTCAGTCTCACTTTAAATATAGTCATATCATGTATGTGGGCCATACAGATGCAATAAGGCCAGATCTAAGGGAAGTAAAATTTATGGTATGGTTTAATCACTGGATTTACTGACAGTGTTTCATACCTCAGTTTTTCACTTATCCTCTTGACTTGCAGCTCCTTTATTTCTAGCTCTCAGTGAGAGAGGAGACTCGTTTATTTACTTTTTACAAGGTAGTTTGGTCACTTAAACATTTTCCCATATATTTTTTTTTTCATTTAGATTTAGGATAAAGACCTGAATTGCCACTCTGAGCAGACTTGTATATGGAGAAGTATCTTGTGTTTGTCTTTACCTCCCAAATAGGATTAGAACTATTAAAATTCCATCTAAATGTGAAAGTTGCCCATTGTCATAGAATTCCTGCAGCAATCTGCAAGTCACAGCAAATTTAGGATTAATTATTCTCATACTCTAAATTCAAGTACATGACAAAATTGCAAGCGGAGTATCTTAACATCTTTCAACTTGTGCTGTTTTAAAGCATGTAATTGCTTCTTAAGTGTGAGATGATAAGAAAACCTTTATATATGTGTGGCATCCTGGGTACTGGGTCTAATAGTTTCCTCAGTTTCCCTCATGTGTTGGCTATGTACGTCTTAAAGGTGAATGAGCCCAAGCGTGGAGAAGATTATTTCTGAGGGTATTTTCATGTTTCTACGCAGAAACCTAATAAGGCTTTCTGGAAAAAAAGAGGGAACATTTTTATCCCATTGTGCAATTACATCAGTAAAAGTGCATTGTGTTTTTTTAGCAGGATTCATTTAGTTCAGTTCTACATACGTCATTCATCTCCATCTCTTGCTAAAGTTAGGATTTTTTTTACGTTTCCAAGGGGAATAGGTGGGACTTCACCAAGTTGCAAAGTGCTTTTTTGGTGCACTTGCCATGCATGCAGTCTATCAAAAGCTTAAAACAAGTTTTTCCGCTGTGTAGTTTGCTACAGGAGAGGTCCTGTGGGAATCTGCATGCATGTTTGTTTGCTTTGCAATTGTTTTGGGACTCAGCTTCCACTAGAATACTGTTGTTTTGCAGGCACTACCCAGAGCTGTTAAAAAAATCAGTGGGATTTAGGAATTTCAAACAGTTTAAATTGTTGGATTAAAAATAAATTATTCACCAAATTGTGGAGTCAAACCCCCTTAATGATCCAGGCCACTCCCAGCAACCCGCTTTCCTGTACGGTTTTGAACAGTCATACTGTGCTGTAAACAATTCGAGGAAGCTGATTTAGTTGAAAACAAAGGTTGTGTTTGGGAGTGGGGGGAACTGGAGGTGGGGATCAGCTTAGCCTCTAGCCAGGTCTGTCATGGGACCTGCAATAACACAGTAGTGCCTGCGCAGCTCCAAGTGTGAGACAGCATGAGAGCAGACAGGTAGGTTTTTTTTCTGACACTATATGAGTGCACTACTAGTCGTAATTAATATAACTCTTTTAAAAATACTGAAATCTGTAAAGAGTGATCCACTGCTAGCTTCCAAACTAGTTCTCTGTGCTTTGTGCAGGTTTTATTAACCTGTGTTGTTCCTTTGTACTGATTATTTCACTGTATTGCAAAAGCACTGAATGGAGGTGTTTCTCATTTTGAACTTTAGGTGTGATGTATTTGAGATAACAGAATTTTTAAATACCATGTTCTCTTCTTCAATCCACAATTCACTATTTGTTGAATTGTGTCCAGCTAATACCTTCCTTTAAAGAATTTTTTTCCCTAGGGTTTGTTTTGGCTATGATATCATTTAAAGCTAACCAAAGGAAGTCTTCAGAGTGGAGTGTTATACTCGGACAGTTCAGTTCAGGAATATTGTCACCTAGATGAACTGAATCAGCAGTAGTAGGTTTGTGGGTTTTTTCCCAGTTATACACCTAGAAAATTTTCCTTAAATTATGACTTAAGGGGAAGGATTTCCCAAATTTTTCCTCAAAAGGGTATGTTGTTTCTGCAAGGATGAGAAAAGTTGCATCAAGTATGAAAGAAAACAGAGTGGTATGAGAGTCTTCTACTGCGAATGAAGTTTTTTTTACTATATATTTGAGAAAATACGCTGTGGGTTTCAGTATGTTAATTTATTGGGGAGGGAATAAGCCATCTTTTTATGCTTACTACAGTCTTGTTTTCCACAGTCATCTAACTTCTTTACAGTTGTGTTGTTCTGTGTGGACTAACAGCTTTATGGATGCACATACTTTTCGTATTCAGGATTGGAGAAAATACAGTGAAGTGAAAAGAATGTTTACTGTATTATTGTTACAGATGCACATATCATTGTTCTGTTTTGTGGGGGAATAGTTTTAATTATGGTGACCGTCACATTCTTTTGAAAGAAAAGCAGTAAGTAGGTTACAAAGAAACATGTTTTATTGTAACATCAGTAACTGAGAACAGAGAAACTCATGTGGCATGTATGAGAGTTTTGTTCACTTTGGAGATTAGTAGGTGTGATTAACTTCATGTTAACAACCTTTTTGTCTCTAATAAATGATATATTTCCTTCTAATGCAGTCTCCTAGAAGGTGGAACCAAAGCAAAATTAGGTCTGCTTCAACAGAAATTATGAATTTGGATTCAAATTATTATAAAGATTAGGGTAAAAAATGGAAGTAAGATGATGAGTTAATTTTAAAGATACTTAGTGAAAAGTCTTCCTGAGCATGTGAAAGAGCATGTGTGTTGTTAGAAACATATTAAATGACATGGGAATTAGAGAAGAAATCCATTGGTCCTAATAATATAGGAGTAGATGTGGCAGCTAATAAAGATTTTTTTAAATGTAATCTGAACCAAGATTTATTTTTAAATATATTTTATACTTTTAATATTTGTAGGTTTTGTATTTGTGAGATGATTTGATTGCTCATAATGTCCCTTAAAAGAACAGAAAAGAGATGAATAAACTGTAGACTTCATAAAAACATGAAAAAAAGAAGGAATGAAGAGTAAAATGTCAGCTCCTTCAAATCATAATGAAGAATTACTGTCAGGCTTAGAGTACAGTAGCAGTTAGAGCAGAAATCTGACTGATATGGTGTCTTCCACCTGTGGGATATTTAGACAAAGAACATAACAAGTGTAAGATGTACCTCTCCTGTGAGGAAAGGCTGAGAGAACTGGAATTCTTCAACTAGAAGAGAAAATCCCAGGGTGACCTAATTGTAGCTTTCCAGTACCTAAAGGGGGCCTGTCTGAGGGCTGCCAAGGGATTCTTTAGAGGGGCATGTAGTGATAGGAAAACAGGGAATGGCTTTAAACTGAAAGAAAGTAAGTTTAGATTAGTTATTAGGAAAAAATTCTTTACTGTGAGGGACTGGGACAGGTTACTCACATGAGTGGTGGGTGCCCCATCCCTGGAGGTGTTCAAAGCTGGGTTGGATAGGGCTCTGAACAACCTGGTATAGTGGAAGGTGTCCCTGCCCATGGTAGGGGGCATTGGAGCTAGATGTTCTTTAAGGTCCCTTCGAAGCCAAGCCATTCTATGATTCTGTGGTTCCTCTTGGTTTCTAGCTTTCTGTAATTTCAGAATTTCTTTGAGCATGCATTATATCTGTTTTGGAGGATTTATGTTGTTTAGATTTTTTTTCCTAAGGCCTTAAAGAGCCTTGTCATCAGTCTATGATCTTGTGATTCTGTTTACACTTTGGCATCTGCAGCTGTCTTGTTCCTGGATGTTTCCCAATTTAATTATGAAATCCTACGGAAAATGGTTTGGGTGGGGTTTTTTGTTGTTTCATTTGGTTTTCAGTTTGTGTTTTACTATTTAAAATATGCTAGATGTGATAGTGGAAGTAAAAAAACACTTTTTTATTGGCTGATTAGAGAAATGATAAATAATCCTGTCAGTGCAACACATAATCCTGTTGGCCTTCCCTTTGTTCATTGTTGCTGAGCTGAAGAGTCCATGTCTATTTAGTTATTTCTGGCAAGAAAGCTATTCCATGTTTCTGATGATCATAGAATCATAGAATCATAGAATTGATTGGGTTGGAAAAGACCTCAGAGATCATCAAGTCCAACCCTTGGTCCAACTCTAGTCAGTTTACTAGATCATGGCACCCAGTGCCACGTCCAATCTCAGTTTAAAAACCTCCAGGGATGGTGAATCTACCCCCTCTCCGGGCAGGCCATTCCAATGCCTGATTACTCTCTCTGTAAAGAATTTTTTTCTAATATCCAACTTAAATTTCCCCTGGCAGAGCTTAAGCCCGTGCCCCCTTGTCCTATTGCTGACTGCCTGGGAGAAGAGACCAACCCCCACCTGGCTATAACCTCCCTTCAGGTAGTTATAGAGAGTGATGAGGTCACCTCTAAGCCTCCTCTTCTCCAGACTAAACAACCCCAGCTCCCTCAGCCTCTCCCCATAGGACTTGTGCTCCAGTCCCTTCACCAGCCTTGTTGCTCTTCTCTGGACCCGCTCCAGCACCTCAATATCTTTCTTGAACTGAGGGGCCCAGAACTGAACACAATACTCCAGGTGTGGCCTCACCAACGCAGAGTACAGGGGAAGGATCACTTCCCTGGTCCTGCTGGCCACGCTGTTTTTAATACAGGACAGAATACCATTGGCCTTCTTGGCCACCTGGGCACACTGCTGGCTCATATTGAGCTTCCTGTCAATTAGTACCCCCAGGTCCCTTTCTGCCTGGCTGCTCTCCAGCCACTCTGTCCCCAGCCTGTAGTGCTCCATGGGGTTATTGTGGCCAAAGTGCAGGACCCGGCACTTGGCCTTATTGAACTTCATCCCATTGGAATCAGCCCATCTCTCCAATCTATCCAGATCCCTCTGCAGAGCCCTCCTGCCCTCCAGCAGGTCAACTCTCCCTCCCAACTTGGTGTCATCAGCAAATTTGCTGATGATGGTCTCAATCCCCTCATCTAAATCATCAATAAAGATGTTAAACAGGACTGGACCCAACACTGACCCCTGGGGGACACCACTGGTGACCGGCCGCCAGCTGGATGCAGCCCCGTTCACCAGCACTCTCTGGGCCCGGCCATCCAGCCAGCTCTTAATCCAGCAGAGAGTACACTTGTCCAAGCCATGGGCTGCCAGCTTTTCCAGGAGTATTTTCCAGCTGTTATCCTCTGAGCCTCATGGTTCTCTTGGTATTATTTTGTAAGGGAGTAATCAGAATTCCAAACAGTTTTCTAAATATGACCCTTTTAGATTTTTAGTGACTGTGATGGTTTCTGATTTGTTCTGTTGGCTTCCAGATATTTGAGCTGATATAACACAGCTCAGAAACCAATGACTAAGGAGATCTTTCTTGAGAAGTTAAAGCCAGTTTAGAAACTACTATATGGATATTTGTGCAATTGAAAATGTTTATTTCATCACTGTCTGCGAGGCCAATGCACTTATCATGGGCTTATACAGAAATTTTCAACTTCATTTAATGTGCACTAGCAGTCATAATCAAGCATGATAAGGGTGATGGGTATGGATGGAAATAGTGTCTAATGTAAATCCTGAGCTCCAAAGTCCCAATCCCAAGCCTGCTTGATTAATGTGTGCTGTTTTAAATGGCAATGCTCTTCCAAAGGCTTGCTTCTTTTTACCTAGTCTTTGACTGTATTAGGCAGATTTTTGTCTGAATTTCTGGATTCAAGGAGATTAGATTCTTGCTAGTATCCTTTGAAAGTTAGTATGGAATAGAAGTGCTGTCAATCACAGGCGGCTTCAGAGGTGTCTGGTTACTCTTGGTCAGTCTGGCCTCCAAGAAAAGCTGCCATTTGGTCTCTGCAATGACAAAGTTGATGCAGGAGGTTATAACTATGTAGGTGCATGAATTGCTACTGACTCTTTTGCCCATTGATAGTCAAGAAGCTTGACTTCAGGTGTATTTAGTTAATGGAGGCAGAGGATGAAGCATATAACTTCTGTAATGTAATTTTCAGTTCCCAAAAAGGGAAGGTGGTAACTGGTTCTGCAGGCAATGCCCTGTTGGAGACCAATACCTTAGAAGGTTGGAGCATTACCACACATTTGAACCAGTGAAATACGTTTTCATCCCATCATTGCTCCAGTGTTCGGCATCATGTGATCCATCTCCAGCTCTTGGTTTTTACTTACTTTATCAGATTTATATTTTTACATTTAGTTAGTGTTTACCTTTTTTCTGGAACCCTTACAAGCATGGTGAACAGCGCATTGATGTAGGACTTCTCTGAAAACTTCCATTCCTTGTGAAAATTAACAACTTTTTCTCCATTACCAAACCAGTTACTAATATACAAGGACAAGTTGCTCCTTATTGCATGTCACCATAAAGTCTTGAAGAACTCCTAAGAGATCTTGCAACATTTGTCTTGAAAGTCTAGTTGTTCTGTCAACCAGCTCATCCTTCCCTATGTGCGTCTTGGTTGCTTGGGGGTAAAAACAGTATTTGTGAAGCATAATTCATTTTTCATTACATTTATCTAGCTGTCCTGTGACTTGAGTTTCCCATACCTTTAACCAATTTTTCTGGTATAAATTAAAAAATATTCTGGAGTTACTGTGTTGTTTCCTTTGAGGCCTTCAAAAAAAAAAAACAAAAAAAACACTAAGAAAAAGTAACCGAATTCTTTTAATTGTCTTTATATTCTTTCTAGACAGTGTCCTTATTTCAGTTATTTATTGCATTTCCCCCTTTTTATCCCTCAGTATGACTGAAGCAATTATTATGAAAAATTTGAACACGTAGAATGTTAATCTGGAATTGTGAGGCTTGAAAGAATTCCTTTTCTGTGGCTTTTGTGTAAACATTTGGGATTAACTCAAGATTTAATGAATAAAAATAGGTCTTTCACTTGCTTAGAAAACAGTGTATGTTTAACACTGGCTTTTGAATAATCTTCACCTTGATTCTTATTTTATTATAACAGTGGGAGTAATGAATGCTTTTGCTGCCAGAAGAAAAGAGTTGGAAAAGCAGGGAGGAAAAAAAGGAGGAAGCCGTATATTTAATATCAAAGCAACTTGAGGAGTTATTTTAGAAATAAGATATTACAATTAAGACTGTGCTCTGTTGAAAACATAGTTAGCATTCTTCTAGGTGACTTGCAGAGTAAAATGGCACCATTTACTATAGTAGATAATGAAATCACAAATTATAGTCTTACAATGTAAGTGACAATTTAAAGGTTTGTGTTACTAACAGTTAGACTGATTTGTGTGGTGTCTTGTATATTGGAGCATGTGGATGACGCAACAGCATGGCTTGAATAGATGCTTACATTCTTGTGTCTTGAATCTGTTGGTTGTCTTGCAGTAAGTTCACTGTTAACAGACCTTTCAAAATTTAGCAAAATACTTTTGAGGAATATGTTTTATGAACAAAATTGCATGGTTTTGCAGTAGACTTAAATATTTGCTCTGTTAATTCTAAAATACTTATTATTTCTGCTTTACTTGTTTATGTAAAGCTAGAGGCACTCTGTTCCTTTATACTAGTTCCTTTACAGTCCTAATGAATGTAAAAAACATTTCTACGCCTTTTTCTTTTTATTGTAATCTTCAATTTACCTTGTTTCATTGGGGTGTTAGCAAGAGAAACTGCACTCTTTTGAAACAATACAAAGAGGTATAAATATGAACAACGTGTGTAAAACTGCAAATATTTCGTATTAGAAGGGGGTTAGAACATACGTCAGCTAAAACTTATACTTGAGAAGTATTTTCTTTCTTATTCAAACTTGCATTAAGACCAAATGTTCTGTGTTTCTAACGAAGCTTGCAATTTTAATAGGCCTCATATTAAATTTTTCTAAAGACTTTAAATGAATGTAACTCTTCTCTGTATAGTTGGGTTTTTTCCCAGTGTGGAAATATATAAAAGGAATGAGAAGGTAGATGTTTACTTAGCCATGTGAAATTCTGATTAACGCTTGTGCAATGCTTAAGACATCCAATACAAATTAAATAAATTGATGCCTCTTTCTCTGTAGGGTGCTGGTCAAGACAAACTTGGAATATATGTCAAGTCTGTAGTGAAAGGAGGTGCTGCGGATGTGGTTAGTAATACTCTTTAAACATCAGATGTTCCGAGGTAGAAAGATCCTTTGGAAATGCTTTAAAATCCTTTTTTTATTGGGGTGTGTGTGAATAATTTTTTACATTTAGGCCACGTTAGTGTTGGTGTATGATTTTTTTTTTTTTTTTTTTTTTTGCCTCCCCCCACCTCGGAAACATGTATTTAGGATGGTCGTCTGGCTGCAGGGGATCAGTTGCTTAGTGTGGATGGTCGAAGTTTGGTGGGTCTGTCCCAGGAAAGGTATGGACTGCTTTTCTTGGTTGTCTTTACATCAAGAAAATGTTAGATTAATTAGTTACTGAAATGGACAGAACCTCCCCATTTTACATTTTAGGCTCTTAGTAACTTTGTTGGCTTTTGATAATTGCCTGTGAATAAGCTTAGTAACAAGTTTGACTGTTTATATACTCTTTTCCATATATGATACAGGTTATCTATATAGATTGAACAATCTTATTTAGCTTTAATTTGAAATATTTTGGTTTATGACCTTTAATGCAGAAACCGGGAATAAATAGTACTTGCCAGTAGGTGTTGTCTATGTGCATACGCGTATCTTCTAGTCATCATTTTCTAATCTTTTCAATGTGATTTTTAAGTATTAATCAAAAAAGAGTGCTTTGTCAAAAGATTACTAGAATCAAGGGGAGAAATCATGACATACAAACTAATAAGGAGAACTAGGTAATACAGTGGCTCATTTTATTTTGTTTCATTTTCTAATCTTTTCAATGTGATTTTTAAGTATTAATCAAAAAAGAGTGCTTTGTCAAAAGATTACTAGAATCAAGGGGAGAAATCATGACATACAAACTAATAAGGAGAACTAGGTAATACAGTGGCTCATTTTATTTTGTTTCATTTTCTAATCTTTTCAATGTGATTTTTAAGTATTAATCAAAAAAGAGTGCTTTGTCAAAAGATTACTAGAATCAAGGGGAGAAATCATGACATACAAACTAATAAGGAGAACTAGGTAATACAGTGGCTCATTTTATTTTGTTTTCTTTCCTTTGGCTTTTATTGCAGGGCAGCAGAACTTATGACAAGGACAGGGTCTGTAGTAACACTGGAAGTAGCAAAACAAGGAGCAATTTACCATGGTTTGGCAACCCTACTTAATCAGCCATCCCCAATGATGCAAAGAGGTAAAGATACTAATATTATTTATGTTAATAACAGCTTTGTAAGTCTGCTTTCTGCATTTTTAAGAATGCAAAAAATATAATAATTACAGTATCTTACCAAATTTTACCATAATATTGTCAGAAATGCATAGAAAAAAAATAATTTCCTTTCTTATCAGAAGTTCATCTCATTTTAAATATTCTTTGAAATTATGCTAGTCTAATTGTTAATAAATGCTTTACACATTTACTTTTAAAAACTTAATTATGCATTTAAACACAGTCTGATTTGAATTAATTTTTATTTTAACAAATGGAATATAATGAATACAAACGACATTAAACTTAATGACTTTTTTTGCCTCTTTCACAAGAGCTTCTCTCCTCCTCTCAGAATACGACTTCCTTGTAACCACAGAGCACACATAATAACTAAGAGAGAAATAAATAGAAACAGAAGCCCCTGGAACTTACTTTGCCATTGAGTATTTATTTTTTAAATTTTTTTAAAGGTAGAAATGTTGAAACATATTTCCTTAAGTTTCTGTGTCTGATCATAAGTTCTTGGATGTCTCTCCCATGTTAAATTTTATCATCCTACTTCAGGGAACCAACAAAAGACAAATAGTGTTTTTAAGGAAATCATTTTATCAAGGAAGACCTTTTCTACATATAAGGTAGTAGTATAGAAAAGAATGGGTTAAAAGAACAAATCCTTATTATCACAGTTTACAACACCATCCCAGATGCCATATGCCTCAATCAGAAAGAAACCTTTCAGCATAGCACATTTGGCTTTTCCAGATATTGTGATACCTTTTTCATAAGCTCTTCTGAAGAGTACAAAGATTGGGATTGCATATTTGAAGAAGTAAAGATTTCAAAATATAGCATTTGCTTTACTGGGAACTAATCTTTAGACGTAAACACAAGGTAGCTCCGGTTTGAAAAAGGACGTCCTAGACAGTAGTTAATATAAGTGAAAGGGAGAAAATACATATCCAACTGTTACAGTTTCTGACCGCTGTGGCTCAGGTAAACCCCGACCAAAGAGTGAAGGATTTGAGCTGTATAACAACTCCACTCAAAATGGATCACCTGAGAGTCCTCAGCTGCCATGGACAGAGTACAGTGAACCAAAGAAGCTGCCAGGGGATGACAGATTGATGAAGAACAGAGCTGATCATCGATCCAGTCCCAATGTAGCAAGTAAGAAAGATTATACTTCCTTTAGGGGTAGATGCCTCTTCTAGTAGTTTTAGAGGCTGTTGTATTTGAATCAGGGTGATTGTTTTTAAAAGTGGATTAATTTTAAAATACCAGTGTAGTAGTAACATTTGGAGCAAGCT
This sequence comes from Grallaria varia, assembly GCA_013396735.1. Classification (NCBI taxonomy): domain Eukaryota; kingdom Metazoa; phylum Chordata; class Aves; order Passeriformes; family Formicariidae; genus Grallaria; species Grallaria varia. Next base: position 285,952 of record VWZG01007620.1, read on the forward strand.
TCTGGTTAGAACTATTTAAAGGGAAAATCATAGTTATTTTGTGACTACTGTTATTTTATTAAGTTCTGTAAATTATTATTAACAGTCACGTAAATGCTTCCTTTAACTTTCCAACAGATCAGCCTCCAAGCCCTGGAGGAAAGAATGCTTATGCATCTGGAACTACTACCAAAATAACCTCAGTATCTACTGGAAATCTTTGTACAGAGGTCAGAAGCGGCAAGCAATTAAACTTTCCTTAGCTATCAATAGTGTCAGTGTGCTTGAGTCAAACTATTTGAACACAATCCTGGTGCTAGTGACTGGGTGGGGGTTTTGCTTATTTCAGCTAATGAAAGGTTGAGACAGCTTTCAGTAATTCCATTAAATTTTGTTCATGAAGTTTTCCTTGTGATTTTCTTAAGTTTGCACAATATTGCATGCTCACTTTGAGACTGTAATAACATGAGTCATAACCACAGTTATATTTGATACTAGACAACCTCTCTATCTCTTGTCCCACACGAGTAATGGTCTTATGAGCCAAAGGAAAACATATGGGAAATGCATGCTTGGAACAGTCTTCCATACAGATCTATGTGATTAAAAAATTCTACTGTACATTCTTTCACCCTTTTTCAGGAACAGACTCTGCCACCGCGACCTGAAGCTTATCCCATCCCAACACAGACCTATACTAGGGAATATTTCACATTCCCAGCTTCCAAGTCCCAGGATCGAATGGGTCCAGCACAGAGTCAGTGGCCAAATTATGAAGAAAAACCACAGATCCAGGCAGAAAGTAATCATTCTATCAATAATACTACCATGCAGGTGAGAAGTAATTTTTTTCAGTATAAGGAAACAAACCAGAATGAAACTGCTGGCTTTCCACTCCCAGTTTGCTAGAGATATTTTTTTCAGAATAGTCAGCTCTCTGTAATCTCTAATCTGTTAAGGAGAACTATACCACAAAAGAGGAACAACTGTACTTTTGCCAGGATGGGCTTGGGTTCAGGAACCCTATGCTGGCTTTTTTTTTTTTCCTTCTCATTTTGCCTTTTTTTCTCTTCCCCCTTTCCTTTCATAGAATTTATATTACCATGTACTGCAGACCTGTTACCTGGGATGTTTTAATCCCCTATTAGAGGTAATGGGGTGCAAGTGGTAGTAGGATTTGTCTTGTAAAATGTTTTACGGTTTTCTGCAAAGCAAACTAAATCTTCCATTCTTACAAGAAGGTTTATGTGGAAAAATCTCTTTGCTGAAGGGTGCATTGTTTAAGTGACAGAGTACTAGAATGGAAATAAAACAGTACTTTGAGACCTGTCCAAAGTCTTCACTGAAACACATTCCCTGCTCTCAGTTAAAAAAGAAATACATAATTTCAAGTTGTATGTATTATGAAAGTGCAGATGCATCTTGACGTGAAATGAATTTACCTCTATTTTACCTTTAAAAATTCAAAAATAATGTTCTGCTCTTTGTAAATATGAACTTCACTCAAATCCGTACAGGAAATTAAACCTAGATTGTCTTAATCCCAGTTACTGGATGATCTTTTTCTCTAATCCAGCAGACTTTAAAATACACAGAAAAACCTTCCCCCCCACCCTTGTTTCTTAATTTATGATGAAAGCAGAGCCTTATGCTACGCTCAGTCTTACTTTACTTTTGGAAAAGTAGTGTCATGTAAATTACCTTGAGATTGCAAGTAAGTAAGCAAAGTAAACATTGCTTATTGATTACTCACACACATATGGGCAAGTGAATTCAGTAAAAAGTCAATTGAATAAAAAGCTAGGGGGTTTTTTGGTTGGTCTTTTTTTTTTTTTAGTATTATAGATATCAAATCTTTAATTATTTGGGCTGTTAGGAAAATAATACTTGTAATTTATTATGTTATAACCAAAGTAGGATGGTAATTTTGAATAGAATGCTGCACATTAAATGACTGTGGCAAATAGATACGGAAATATTTTGCTGATCTTTCATGCTTAACTCTCACGTTTCATGATTTTGTCTTGCCTAATCTTAGCTGTATAGTTCATGTTCTAGGCGCTCTCTGTCAGTCATGGGAGAGGGGGAGGCTGCTGCCTCCAGAGAATGGTCCCTACCCATTTGTCTTAACCAGTTTCAATGATAATTGCTGCCTGGACATGCTTCTCTCCCCTGCTTAAGACCAGCTTAAGTGGGTAGCCTAGATGAGGTGGTTAAAATTGGTGAGATGAAGCCCATCTGTTAAAGTTGTTGACAGATACTGAATGTGAGCTATGGTCTTAAGGCTGAACACAGTGCAGAAAAGTATTTTCATAAAGCAAATGGCTGGAAGATTTATCTCCCTATGACACAATTGAAAGCATTCACTTTTTACCTGCCATACAATAGTTCTTTTAAGTTGAAAATTAGGGGAAATTAGGCTTTAAAAAAAATTACGCTTTTAATCTTTGCAGTTAGAACTGGACTTGTAAATTAAAGCTGCTAAATGTCTGTTTTCTGTTCTGAAGGCATTAACAAACTGTTTGGTTAGGTGCATCTTTACAGCAAATCTAACACAAATAGCTGTGTGTTCAGCTCTGCTGGACTAATAGAGCATAAAAAATACACTTGTTCCTCTGAAAGAAGGCATTCTTTAGAGGTCACAGTTAAGGTCATTGATGGAGGAAAAAGAAAAGGAGTTTTCTTTGTTAGTCTTCTCTCATTTGTTAATTGGTGCATTATGTGTGTAGTGCTTAGTAGTTCCTAACATCCAAACTATAAATATTTGCTTCAAGAACATCATTAACAGATTTGATAAGCCTAATTCATGGTCCAGTATTCCTTTTCAGGTGGCTGTACAGTGCAATGAGACCTCAGGTTTGTATGGAAAAAGACTTGGTGTTTGACACACTATAAAAGTGACAAAATGTCAGACCAATACACCCATGCCCCAGGAGCAGGTAGAATTAGACCTGCCTGCCCTGATTCCATACCCTGAATGGCACTGTAGTAATGAGAGCTTCCTGTGGGTCAGCTCGCCTGCTAATGGAGGAGGGTGGGCAGAGGCTCCCTTTCTGTCTCTCAGCAGCCTTTCTGTTTGCCTTCCCAATAGGAAAGATGTTCAGTCAAGCCAGCTGAAGCCTGAATGGCAGAGTTGGTATGCATGAGCTGCTGCTCAGAGCTGCCAGGACTCTTACTCATACGTGGGGGAAGGGCTGTCAGGGATAGTCCTGAGAAATTGTGCAAGCTGGGGAGGTTTTCAGCTTAAACTCCATTTTGCATTCTTCCTTCCTTCCAGTTCCCAGGCATTTAGGAACTTTTTAAGTCTTCCATCACACAAATGAGTTAAGAAGACTGAGAAGAGTATTTTATTGTTGGTTTTTGGGCATTTACTGGGCATGGAAATACTGAAAAGTAATGACCTTCAGTAATAAGAATGTATTTTGTAAGCCATTTTCAAGTAAGTTTTACTACAGATGGACTGTGATATACATGCCTTGTCTACATTTTTTTCAGCGTGTTGCTCGTTCCCAGGAAGAGCTCAGAGATAAAGTTTTCCAGCCAGAGAGGAATCGTTTGGAAGTTGTTATACGGAAGGATGTGGAGTACATTGATCGGAAATTGGATGGTGATCAGTGGATGAATTCATCTGTGGATTCCAGCACATCTAGCCAGGAACACCTGAACCATTCCTCCAAACCAGTCTCACCTGGTTCTTGTTTAACTAAAAGTGGACCTGGCCGTTGGAAAACTCCAGCTACTAGCCAGCCAACTCCAGTGGCCATTTCCCAGCCCATTAGAACAGATCTTCCCCCTCCACCACCGCCTCCTCCAGTGCATTATGCAGCTGAATTTGATGAACTGCAAATGGATTTGCCTCTGCCGCCTCCTCCTCCTCCAAATCAGATAGGAGCACAAGCATCCCAGGTAGCTGCTGCTGAGCGTAAAAAAAGAGAAGAGCATCAGAGGTGGTATGAAAAGGAAAAGGCACGTTTGGAAGAAGAACGAGAGAGGAAACGTCGTGAACAGGAGAGAAAACTGGGCCAAATGCGTTCTCAGCCATTAATTCCTGCTCAGCCTGTGGTTCCTCCCATTCCCCTTCAACAAGTGAAATCGGAAAAACCTTCAACTTTGCAGAGGTCTCAAGAAACAGTTATTAGAGAGTTGCAGCCCCAACAGCAGCCTCGGACTATTGAACGGAGAGATCTGCAGTACATTACTATCAGCAAGGAAGAACTGTCCTCTAGTGATAGCCTCTCTCCAGATCCCTGGAAACGGGATGCTAAGGAGAAACTGGAGAAGCAGCAACAGATGCACATTGTGGACATGCTGAGTAAAGAGATTCAGGAACTTCAGAACAAGCCTGATCGTACAGCGGAAGAAAACGACCGCCTGCGCAAACTCATGCTTGAGTGGCAGTTCCAAAAGCGACTTCAAGAATCAAAGCAAAAGGATGAAGATGATGATGAAGAGGAGGATGATGATGTGGATACTATGCTCATCATGCAGCGACTGGAGGCAGAAAGAAGAGCAAGGGTAAAGGGAGATAATCCTTTTTAGACTAAAGTATTGTAAATATCTAATTGGTTCAGTTTTCATGATTTGTCTGAGTATTTTGATGTTCTTACAGGGTAAAGAAGCATGAAACTTTCTTAAATATCTTGAATTTTAAAGTTAACTTAGAGTAGATTCACCAGTTAAGTGATATATTATGAAAGTATCAAAGCTACCTTTTATAGAACTCAATTTAGCCATTGATTTTACTTTCCTGGTTTGGGGGAAAGAAATTCTCTTTGGATAAAGGGATTTTGCCATGTACCTGGAGTATGATTAAAACGTAAAATATGGCAGAAATTTGCTTACAGAAAGGTAAACAAAAACATCTGAATTTTTGAAAGTCTGTAGGAGAATGAGGAACAAAAACAGTGATTTCTCCATCCTTGCTGCCCCCTGTGTGTTTACCCCTAAGAGTTTTTATTTATAGTCTTGGACGTGAGCACTGAATGCATAGTGTTTCCAGGGAATAGTGAATTGAATGGAGATTTCAGCCTGCTGGTCTGCTCCAAGTAAAGGAAGCTGATACCTCTGCCTTTACCACCATCTCAGTGCTGATACCAGCAGTGGGAAGGATTGGGTTGAGCCATGTGGTTTTGGGTGTTTTAACAACTAATAATACACCCTGTCTAGGGCTCCAACTCATACGTACATGGATTTTGCATGGTGTCCAGTTTAATCAGCATCTGACAAGAACCTTAGCTTTGGTTCTGTGAAAGTTCATAATATATGTAATAAGATAATACAACTGAATAGTATGAGGACGTTTTTAATCACTCTGCTGGTGGCTGTTGTCTCTCAGAATCTGAGATCTGCTGTTCATGAGAAAAAGTTTCTGTAGGAAAATCTGTCCTCCTTTTCTGCATAATAGCATGGATACCCAAGTTACTTACCACTATCTATGCTTTGCTAGGCTTAAAAACTAGCTCTGTAATATATTGAGTGTCTTCTGTGTGTTTTTCTTGAAAAGTTGACTTAATTCTGTGATAAGCAATGTTTAATTCTTGAGAAATGTTTGGACATGCCTGTTTTGACATTCTGAAATAGCTAGCAGCTTGAGTAGTATTTGAGTTCAGGATTGTTTTGGCAGCTCGATTTCCTAAACTTGCTTTTCTCATACTCGCTGCAGTCTGCATTGCTTTCCTTTTTCTCTTGTGGCTAACTTTATTACTGTGTAAAACAATAGATACCTCAAACTTGGAAACTGAAGAAAGGAAAAGCTAAATATATATTTGGCAAACAGATTGCATTAAAGCCCAGCATTGCTAACGTGTAATTTGTAGCACATAGGCAGTTACCTGTGGGCATAAAAAATTCATGTAGAACTGCCATTTTAACAAACAGTGTCTTTAAAATTTTACTGTAGCAAGGCTAAGAAAGCCATGTGTCGTTAAAGGAAAGCCAGTTGTATTGCATAACTTGGTACCAGTCCTCTCTGCAAGTGCTGGATTTAAAACACTATTTGTGCATAAAGTTATTCCAGCTTTTTGGAACATTTTAAAACTAAAAAATAACAGTTGTCTTGAACTGAATTAATGTTTGATTTTGGTTATGTTTCACTACTAGAGATCCAGTAAGTAGCAGCATCTCTGGAGAACTACTGAGGTGTTGAATGAGTCAAATTGATCCTGATAAAAATTTTGGATTATTTGTTTTCATTTCTGTATTTCAGGATTATGTCAATTCAGTTCCTCATTTAAAGCAGCTGACTAAACAAATAAAAGAAAATGCTTTTGAAATAGTGCAAGTCTAACCTATCTTTATTTTCACTGTGCATCTTTCTTTGTTTTTTCCCCTTTCTTACTACCTGCAGCAGACTGCTGTGCCAGCAATCTCTGTTCTAGATTTGGTATGTTTGTTTCTTTCTCTTCAATATCTCTTTCCCATTTCAATTCCTTATATTATTAATAAATACTCTATGTGCTTTGGATGATGATTTGGCATCTTTGGATGTTCAGAAAATCATTGTGATATAGTAAGCATGCATTTGAATATTTTCAGATGTGCTGACTCCTTTCCCTGTTTCCTTCCTTTTAGATGTTGTGTTCTGCTTGCAAACTTGTTTTATTTGCTGTAGCAGTGATCTAATATAAAACTGTGTATCTGCTGTTTTGTGCAATCATGTCTATAAAATCTTACTAATAACTTTGAATGAACAGGCTGTGAGGTAAGAGTTCTTCCTTTGCCTTTACCATACATGCAGGTTTTAGAAGAGCTCTGGGAACACCACTCCTTTCCAATTTCAAATGAAACGGTCCTGAGAGCCTAATAATACAGTTTACTGTTTCAGCACATGCCGAAATGTCCTGAATTGTTGTTTACAGGTGTTAGCAGTTTTGTCATTAATATAAAAATGGTTTGTAAACTCAGAAATTAGTTCTGAACCTATATTTCCAAGTAGGTTGCGTAAACATGAAATTATTAAGTTATAATTTGTTTCAATTGGTTGATACTGTTTTCTTGTATCTAAAACATAACAGGCTTTCAAACTGGAGTAGTAATTGCTATGACTCCAGTTAATTCTGTATTTTTTTGCTCTCAGTGGACATGAGTACATGGAAAAGGAGAAGAAATACACACCCTTCAAAGTGTATTTCTATATAATTAGTATACCAGTTTGAAAGAAAGGTGATCCTTGCAAGTCCTGTTAGTAGAATTAATTTGTGCTGCTTGAAAAAACTGTAAATGTGTTGGTTCAGAACATGGATTTGTATATTTGGCACTGCTTTATGAAAAAGAAAATCAACTTTTAAAATGCATACTTCAGGTAATTTACAAAACTGAACACCTGTTATTTATATCTGTGTGGTACATTAGTGAAAAGTAGTTTACAACAATGAAACAGGTGAAACATGTCAGCTTTTTGAATTAATGGACAATCCAGGAGTAATGGATTTTTCAGACATAGTATCTATCAGTATTTTTTCTTATTACTACTCATGTATTTTTTTGTTTAAACCTTGGTTCGTGGAGCTGCAACTGGGTAGATAAAGTACTTTGCCAAGCAGACAGTAAACTTCTGGATCTGTCTGCTGCAAGAGGTTGTGGAGGCAGACAGTATCATCGGCTTTAAAAATGGATTAGACAATTCATAGACATGATGCCTGTAAACTGCTACTCCAAGGATTACACGAGGCTGTACCAGCTGACATCTCAAGTACTGTGCTGAATGCTGGGGAAATACTAGAAGAAATGGCCCGGCTCATGTGCAGCTGTTCTTGCCATAGTCAGAGATAGAATACTGTGTCAGATGGATCCATGGCCTGTATCAGTCAGTGATTTACTATGTTCACTGGATTTAACTTCAAAAATTTAGCTTTAAAAAGAGACAGCAAGCTAATTCTGAAATAGATGATGTTGAACACTACACCCAGCAAATACTGCTTTTTCCTAATTTAATTATTTTCACACCACTCGCATGACTTTCCAGACATAAAAGCATCAAACTAATGCCATTTCATGTACCCAAGTACTTACTACTTTGTGATTTGTTTTTTGGTTTTTTTTTTTGGTTTTTTTTTTTTTAAAAGGGCAGCTTTACCATGCTTGATGCTTTTTATGTATGTCTAATGTAAGCATTGGTGATAGCTGTTCTGCTAACTACAAGACAGATGAAAGGTGATGAACAGTTAACACATGAATTATCAGTTTGGCTTGTGTTTGTTTTTTAAATTCCCCAGGCCACTATCAGATATGACCCAGCTTCAGTGGTCATAAATAAACAGGTATAAATTTAAAGCTCTACTGAAACATCTTTTAGAGCATTCTAAGCAGTGCTTGGAGAAATTAACTTTGTCTGAAATCTGAGACTTCCTGGATGCCAGCCAGTCCTGTGAATATCTTAACATTCCTGTTACGGATCAGCCCACAGGCCTGTTTACAAGGAGCAATAGCTCAGAAGAAAGGTGGTCTTCTTTGCCCTTCGAGGTAGGAAAAGGGCTTTGAGCATATGTTGGTGATAGGGGGACAGAGTTGTACAGCTGAGCAAACTGTTGGCACTGTGCAGTAGAGCTGCGACACAGCAGGGGAAATGAATTGATGCTTTGTGCTCAGCTGCTTTGCTCAGTTGCAGCTGAAAGAACGCTCTTTTCTGTTACTCTGGTTGTGGGGATTGATTGTTACCTGTTACAGTATAAACATGGAGCTTTGGAGAAAATGAAGTACCGTAAATCACATGAAAACTCAACTTTTAAACAAGAGTAAAAATAATGTGGATAGAGAAGCATGAAATAGAAATACTCAGCCTGGGAATCTAATAGCCTTGTTAACAGAAGTGGGACACAAAGCTAATTTTCCTTTGCATCTTGAAAATTTGGGATGAAGTTAGAATTGGGTACTGTGGTATGCACACAGTTACAGAAACAAATGCCTGCAAGTGCTTTGGTGTGCCTCACCATCCCACTGCTCCCTGCCTTGGTCTGGGAATGCTCCAAAGCAGAAACTAGTTACTGATCATAAAGAAATGAAATGTCATCTCATAATAGTTGCTGTGTTCTCTCTTGTGCCTTACATAAAATTTTTAGCAATTTTATTAGGTTTATGTTTAGAATTGCCTCCGACCTCGATACAGTTGTCTTTGCAATTATTATGACTCAGATGTTGACATCTGAGGTAGGTAGCCTGCCCAATTTTGCCTTATTTCTTTAGTTAAGGTCACAAGACAATTAAACAAACCAGTCCTAATTTGCCTTTAATTTATAATAAGAAAATATTTGGAAATATTTTCTTGTTTAAGTGCATTTGAATATGGATATTTGCTACTAAGCAAAAAGGCATGTGTGCCATAACCTGAGAGCCGTAACCGCCATGGTCAGGTTTTTTCTCTAAATGCAGCTGGGACAGAGTCCCAGTTTTCCTGTATTTTCTCACTGTGCAGTTTTTACTTGCCTTTTTTGTTTGTTTGTTTGTTTTTTAAGAGGAAATAACTGTCTCTTGTATAAACTCTGGTGAATTATTAGCTGTCTTTCCTTTTGACAGCAGTATTATCTCCTTTGCGAAAATAATGTCATTTTAATAACCAAGACAGAAGAGGTCTTAATTCATGGTTAACTACCACATTTCCTGCTCTAGAGTACAAATTGAGCTTGATTTCTGTATGTAATTTTAAGTTAGGAATGACAAACTTTTAGCCCTAAATAAGTAGAATTTGCTCAGAGGTGGCATCCTCTAATATACATTTGCTAAATTGCTGCTTAAGTGAAATGAATTAATTTTCTTCTTTAGCTTTCATGCTCAAAAATGAGCAGTGGGGGGAAATAATTGCAAGAAAAGTAGTAAAAAAATTTAGACATTTTTTAGTATTGATTGAAAATTTGATTAAAAATATAATCTGCTTTAAAGCACATTTCCCATAAATTAATGGGGGGGGAGGGGCGATACTTAAATGAAGGTTGTCCTCACCAAGTTTATTAAAACTTAGTGTCTTTCACTATATCGTTACTGCTTTGTATCTTAAGGATTTTTCTCTGTAAATGAAGCTGTATTGTAAAAACAAATCCAGGAGTAGAAAAATATCCTTATTACATGCAGCTTATAGCAAGATCCAGTGATTTACTGATATATACCAATCAGTATAAAAAAATCTTGTGTGGAGGAAAAAAAAATCACTTTAAAACATAGCTCCAGTAAGAAATAACACAGCATATGGTCCGATTAATTTCTACTTATGACTGTTGTGCCAGTGAATATGCCTGTCCATCAAGGGCTTAGATACTGTTAGCTTTAGAGAATCATGCAGAGTTTGGATTGTTGCTCAGTTTTCTTATCTGTGCAGTATTATAAACTATTGTCTCTTGAACATCAGTTATCCATGTGAGCTGTTTAATCTCAGTAGTCAGTTTCCTTTCCAATGTTCTCTGCGTTTTCTAAAACACATCTGCTGCAGATACAGTGGGAGATTTTATTTATCTCCTGAGTCTATTTGCAGACTTGCTGAATGAGCCTGTTACTTTAAATGGATTGACCCTTTGACTAATGAGTCTTGATTTTCCAGTGCTTAAATACTAATCAAGAATGAAAAAAACAACCCAACTGACTGCTGGAGCTGTGGACTGTCGGTTTCAAGTATTTAATTTCATTTTTCTGTACCTATGAGACTATGGTTGCTGAAGCTGTCTGGAACATGAGTCACTTCAGTCTTCTGCTAAGGGTTCATATATATATGATTGCTAAAGACATCTCCCTGTGTATTTTGTGCTTTTATATATGTAGTTCTGTGTACCTCTGTCTCCTTTTTTTTTCTTTCCATTAGGGATTTTAGGAAAATCAATATAATGAAACATACTCTTAACAGCTGGAAATGATATTGATTTATCAGTAGTATAGCATTTTTCTACTAAATGAGTTATTTTTAGATGCCAGTACTCAGTTGATTTTTTTGACCCATCTTGCCCATGTGAGTGACAAAAAAATTAAAGATGTGTCTCTGTTAGTTACAGGATGAAGAACGCAGACGGCAGCAACAATTGGAAGAAATGCGGAAACGAGAAGCAGAAGACAGGGCAAGGCAGGAAGAAGAACGCCGACAGCAAGAGGAGGAGCGGACCAGGAGAGAGGCTGAAGAAAAGGTTGTGGTCTTCTAAGTCCTTCAGGGGTTCTTGCAAGCCTTTTCAGCCTGGCCAGTGACAGTTCAGTGTTGGATCAGCAGGGGTTAAACACAGTAGCCCTTGTGATGAAAGTTGTGGCCCAAGGCTGCAGTTTGTCTAGAACCAAGAAATAACTAAACAAATTGCCCATTCCTGCTGGCTGGAGTTGACTGGTATAGCAGAAATAGCACTGCAGGCTTACTGTCCGAAGGTTTTTAACAGTGGCAAGGACTTGCCTTCAGAGCCTTTCTGAAAGTTATGGAAGAAATCAGTTACCTCTTGTTTTCCTTCAGCCCCCAGCATGACTTGTGTGCCTTCTCTATTAAAATGGATGAGTTAGTGGTACTGGGTTTTGCTGTGTCTCAGAGATGTCACTTTGTTTTTTTTCAGTATTTTTTTAATACAAATACAGAGAGAAGTATGAAATACAGTGGTGATGAGTATTCCATATTGGTTTTTATGTTTGAACTATTAGAGGAAAGAGAATTGGTTTCTAGAAAGCGAGTAAATAATTTCAGTAGATAAGTCACTGTGCAATCAACCAGATTGTAAAAATTCAGGGTGGTAGGTTCCTTCAGAACGTTATACATGACTTTGAGAAGCTTTATTGATCAAAACTAGAAGACAAAGCAGGTCATTTGGCTCTCAGCATGTTTAAGACTCTAGAGGATGAGCAGTTACTTCTGTTCAAATTGCCTGTTAGTAACGCTGACTTCAGAAAGAAGAAAGAAGGCTAGCTTTTAGTGTTGATGTTCATCTTGGAAGACTAAGCAAATGTATTTAAAAAAACCAAACAACAAACAACCTTAGATGTATTAACTTTATTAATTTATTTTTGTTAGATTGTTTTCAGGCTTAGTTAAATTGTTTTCCATAAGCAGCAAGGATTGATGAGTAGAAGAGAGCTAAGCTTTGGTTGGAAATAGGTGAGGAAGGTGTATCTGGACTGAGAGAAGCATTTGAAAGTGTACTGTAGAAGGCTTAAAAAAAAAGGCAGCAAAGAAAAAACAACTAAGACTTTCTTAATTTCTCACAATGATGCAACCAAATGACACTTGAGCCACACACTTGAAAGGCTTTTCATTGACAGATCTTGACTGAGATATTTGCACAGCTACAAACTCAGTACCATTGGTACAACGGTTTTAGAGTAGTACAAGGAGATGAGTTTCATGTCTTTGCTCTAGATGAACAAGATCAGATTTTTTTTTTTCAGGGTAACTGACTCAGTGTTGGACAGATAAGCAGATAAGGTGGATTTCTTTAAATATGTGGATTAAAAATAGGGTGGTTGTTCAAAATATCATACATTTCCAGCAGAAGTTATACTATGCTTATACACAAGACATTTTGTAACATACAGTTCCCAAATACACATTTTAATTTGTTATCCAACAAACAGCTGAATAAGCCCTTGTATTAGTTTACAATGTGTCGTAGACAAGAGCTGAATAAAACTAAATGTTACTTAGTTTAAAACGAAGAAAAATCTTTTAATGTGGAAAAATACATAGAAGATATTTCATAGCCTTCTAAATGGTCAGTAGTCTTGTATAAATATTATTAGCATAGTTTCTGTTATAAAAGCTTTTTAAAAACATCTATTTGATGTCTGTTTTGGAAAAGTTCTTTGATTTCTGTGTGAAAGTAGTTTTAAGGCTCTGTTGGTTAACTTACATTGTATAAGCATGAAGCAAAATGACAAAGTTCCTTTTTTAAGATGGTAGTTAATTTTAATTATTTTCCTCTCCCACGGATTCTTTACAGCTTTAGTAAATCTGCCCCTTATTAACTTTAGTTACATTTGGAATAATAAATGTTGGAATTGCTCTTAGTTCACACAGGCAGTTGCCTTAGTGACCACAGGCAATGGTAAATCTGTAAATAACAGCTACACCGTGTTACAGGATGACTACCAGTTTCTTTCATAGTAGTAAATATTCTTTGTATGAGTCCATATAGATGCTCTTCTTTGCTTATTGCCAGAAAAGGAGACCAAAAAAAAAAAATAAATTTACACAAGATGTTTGTAGCTCAGTGATGGAAAGCTTAAATCTGTCTTAGATTGAAATGTCTGACTGCTGTGTTTCTGTTTCCTCTGGACTTACAGAGGCGACAGGAAGAGGAATATTACAGTCGCTTAGAGGCTGAAAGGCGCAGGCAGCATGATGAAGCTGAACGAAGATTGCTGGAACCTGATGAGCCTGGTCTGTACAGACCTCCGCTTCCACGGGAATATGAGCTCCCATCCCCAACCCCTTCATCTAACGCTCCTCCTCCCCCACCTCAGCGAAACACCTCTTACCTCAAAACACAGGTCCTCTCCCCTGACACGATTTATACTGCCAAGTTTGTTGCATACAATGATGATGATGATGAGGAGGAGGATTCCAATCTAGCAGGTCAGGATAAGTACTCCAGCACAAGAAAATCTTATGGTGACTTTCCTCCTGCCACCCTTAAGCCACAGCAGCCCTCCCGCCAGCCTCGCCCAGTTTCAGATGGCATCTTTCTTTCCAACTCATTCCAGTCATCTCCAGTCAATGCCAACAGTACTACTGCCAAAAAAAGCCAACCCCCACCCCCATCAAACAAACCGAGTTTCATCCATGCCAGCAGCTCTAAAGGTAGACACAATGGAATCAGTCATCTCTACAGAACTATCCTCGTGTTTTCAACTCTGGTGCTCTAGATTGAATCGCTTATTTTGTGATTTTTTTTTTTTTTCCCCTCCCCCACACTTAATCAGTGTTTTCACTCTGGTGATCTAACTTAAATCCTGGTATTAATACGAATCCTCCAATTTTTAATGTTTTTGATCTCTCAAATTTTCTTGCTCTTTACCCAAACTTTTCAAAAGCAAAAATTCCATCTTTCGCACAATGAATCAGAAATTATTTTAACTGCTTCTCAACCAATTCAAAGTACTGTTGGTCTTGGCTTTCACTCTGTATCTTTCAGTGATTTGTTTTGTATGACTGACCACTGTTTACTCAGGGCATCTGGAAGTGCACCTTTCTTGAACGCAGGAAACCTCTCCTAATGGGTTCATGGACAGAGCTTATCTTCTCCTTTGTTGTTGGTACCAGGGTTCTCTCTTTTCATAGTGTGTGCAAATGGCTTTAAAAATTACCTTTGAAGATGTAGTTCTTAAACACACAAGCACCAAGAGACATACAGGACATGCAGTTAGTTTCATGTATTAGGCAGCATTCCTGTAGTTTTGGTTTGTGCCGTGCAGTTTCCTTGCAGAAAGACAAAAATCTAAATTTCATCTTAGTATTTTTTGCTTTACTCCTTCCCATTCCTTCTTCGCCTCTGTGTTTGTCTCCTTATCTTGTTTCTTTTGTAACTCCAAGTGGCCAACCATAATGAAGTTTAATTTCAAGTAGAGTTCTAGTTGCTAGGAATTTCAGCACTTCTGCAGAGTACTAGTTCATCTATAGTGATGAATTCAAAGCTAATTCAGTTCAAAGTTCCATGCAAAATTTTTTTAAAATGCTGTTATATAGGAAGAATCTTAATATACTTGACTTACTGAGTATGTCTCACTCTAATAAGTTTATTGATATAATACTTTGTTTATAAATAGCAGTATCTGCTGGTACTTTTCCTACACTTGTTTTCTTCTTCTATATTCTTCTGAAGGGAATAGTGGTCATGACATTCCCCTAGTTCATTCTTGTTACTTGTGCTGGACGTTAACAAGTGCCTGACAACCAATTCCAGCTGATCAAATCGTCCTTCTAAAATTAAAAGAATACCAAGTCACCTGAGATCCCAAAGGGAGAGTGTTTAGGCTGGTTTCTAGCAGAATGGCTAACTTGTTTGCTGGATTCAAGTATCAGTGGAGTAGGTGAAAGCCTACAATGTGGTATATCCCTCATCACCTTTTTGGCCACATAACGAACTGGGAAAATCACTTACTTGCTTTATTCAGAAGTGTGTCCTGGTCATAGGGAGAATATGAGCCTCCAGATAGGTTCCATCTATCAGAAGCGCTTCTAATCCAGTTGCAGTAGTATATTAATCGGATTTAGGATATATATGAAGCCACTGAGCTTCCTCTTGGCATCCTTTTCAGCTGAGGCTCAAGCCATCATTTTCAGCAAGGCATCCTTTCCTTTGCAGGGCACACTGGCTTCTGCTACGTTTGGACTGCTTCCAGTGCCAAAGAGAAATTCTGAACAGTATTGTTTTAATATTGGTTAAGGGGCTGTAGTTTAGCTCACTTACAATTACTGTACCAGTGATGCAGTTGATGCTTAGTAATTTCACTGTTTGGGGTCAGTACAGCACCCAAGTTGTTAAAAAAAGTAACCACACTGATTCTTGTTTAAAGGTAGAAAAAAACCCCTCATTATTTATCCTGGTGTTGCCTGTGAGATCTCAGGACGTAGTAGTGTCTGTGGGTCCTGCAAGCCCATCTGTCAGTCCTGTAAGTTCCTAATCTTAAAGGAAGGTGAGGGAAGGTTTTAGCTTTTCAGTGTGTTTTCATTAGACTGGAGTATAAGCAGACACTACTACCTGCTATGTGCTACCATTACAATGCAAGTAATTCTGTTATGCCTGCCCATTGTGCACATGGAGCCACTGTAAAATCCACAGCCACTTTTGTATCAGAAGGACTCTAGCTTTTGAACACTGGATATTGCAGAGAATTAATGAGCTAAAATAAGATTAAAGACAGGAAATAGCAGAAAATATTATCTTTAATCACTGTAACTATGTTGTCAGCTTGTTCTTAGGAATATTCTGAAATGGCAGGCTTCCAACATGAAACTTTGGTACTGTATGTCTATACTGAATTTTTGTTTGTTCAAAGGACTTCCTTTTTCTAGAAATTCTTACTTGAAAATTATTTATAATAAAGAGTTAAATGTGCCTTCCATCACAACACATAGGCTTCCAAAGGCCCTTGTTTCCCTTCCGTATTTGGCACTTTGAAGGCTGTACATGAAATGAATGAAGCAACCCTAGAACCATCAGTCACTTGTCGCTACACCTCTCCCTGCCTCTGATCATCCACAATGCAAAATGCCATTTCATATATAATTGCATTTCCCAATCCTGCTTTCTGTTAATTTTAATTGAAAAATGAATCTCATGAAAGTGAAATATTCAGTGGTATTGTGTGTGCACATTGTTTTTCCTGAAAAACAATCAAAAGGACAATCCACAAAGATTTGGTTAGGGTTTTGGTAACAATTAAGGAATATTGTAGTATGATGCTTCGCCTTTAATAGCCTAATTCATAAACCATACAACTAATTCTGAATACTCTTATTTCATAATTTTTAAAATAGCCATGAGAACAGGTTAACTTCACCTGATTGCTCAAGCTTCTATGAAGACTGCCTGCGTAATGTACAAAGCCGTTTGCACAAAATGCAGAATTCACTGTGCAGTTTACCATCTCCCATCTTGCTGACTCTGTTACATTCCTGTCCTTTACAGCTCTTTCCTGTTCTGAGTGTTAACTCTAGTAAACCATGCTTCTGCAAATTTTACTCTCGTGCCTTCTTCCACTGGGTCTCTTCAGACCACTGGGTCACTTAACTAATCGAGGAAAAAGCCAACACCCAGATAAAAACTATTATTCTGATGCAAATGAAACTCTGAACCACAGCCTGTGGTTCCAGACTTTCTGAAACAGGGAAGGGTAGTACTTTCATCAGTGTAAAACTCATGTCTGAGAGGAAAAATAGTCTTCATATGCCTGGCATACCTAGTATGATTTGGTCTGCTACAAATTTTTGGTGGAAAAAATTTAGCCTACAGAATGCTAACTAAATTTGTTTGTGTGTTCCAGTATCTTATGTGTCTTATTGAATATTTATGAGCGGTTACATGTACCAGTGGAAGAAGCTAACATTTCCTTTTGTGCCAGTGAAGGTTCACAAGACATAACATGTACAATATTGAGCCCAGAACTGTCTGAAGACAAATCTGAGTAGTGTGCTGACACTTATTTTTACTCTTTTCTTGACAGTTAAGAGAATGTGGTCTTAAATATAAACTAAACTATTAAAATTTTTGATTGGAAATAAAAGGTTTTGTCTTGTGGCCTTTAGAAAGAATTAATATAATGTGTAAAACCTGTTGTGTTTTATCAACTAAAAGGTGCAGTGCTGCAAAATAGTTGCTTGAAATTTAAGTGCAGGGGAGAGGGGGCATCTTTTGAGTGGTGCAGTTCACTTACTCAGACTAAACAGAAACTAAAATTCTGACTACTGAATTGCAAACTGGTATATACTAATCTTACCTTACTTTCAGCTTTAGAAAGAGAGCAGCTGCAGCTAACTTATTTTCTGTGGAGCTTGTCACAGGATAACAAAGTATGTTGCTCTTACTGCCAATCTCCTTGAACAACTTCTAATGTCGGTCTTACAGTAAGCCATAATAAGATAAAGACCATGATTTGGCATGTGCCCGATAATCTACACACTTTGGGTTCTGACTCAAAATCAGGAATAAAAGAATTAGGCAATTTTGAGGGGGATGGAATGTAATAGTTCTGGTTTTAAATATCCTAGAGGTCAGATGACCTTCTAATTTTTCTGATTCTAGTTTATTTCTTGACAGAAGCACTGCACCTTTTTGAAGAAATACAATATAAAACTTTTGTGTTGTAACTGCAGTCCTTCAACTTACTTCTTCTTTTGCATAAGGAGTAAATTCATACACTGGATCTACAGGAGCGGCTGCTGGAGAAGTTTATCGGGATCCAAGAGACAAACGATCTAAAAGGTGACATTCAGGAATCTGTTAAGTTTCATATACCTGACTTGGCTAACTTCTGCAATATTTTCTGTTGTTGTATCTCTGTGGGCTACTCATCAGTTCTGCAGTTGGCTCTGTCATGGTTTACTATAAACCACAACTAAGTTTTCCACTAGTCTTCCAGGTAATCTGAAGCGCTGCTGAACAGCGGCAAATTTTGGCGCTACAACTAAGTAAACCGAATGATCTATGCAAACGAACAACTTCAACTCTTTTAGGTGTATTTCTGAATCTGAACAGTACGTCTCAAGCAGGATTCTTACCAAACTTGTAGTAAGCATAAAAAATATAAGCTGTATCTATATCTCATACAAGCTTTACCGTACAGAATACTGAAAGATGCACTTTTGTCTTCCAGTGGTTTTTCTTGGACATGTGCCACCATGGAAAAGTTTGTCAAGTTAGCCAGAGCAGCAATGCTGTGGTAATATAGGCAGACAGAGCCTTGGTTTGTTTGTTATTGCCCTTCACTTTGAAAATTGGCAGGCATTTTCATTCATTTTAAGGTGTAAGAAATGGTCACAAGCCATAAATTTGTTTTAAGTGATAGCACAATTAAAGATACATGTGGACAACAAAACCTTCCAAAATACAAGAGTGGAGGCTCTTTTGCTGTAGTCAAAGCAGCTATCAGTCAATACATATCATTATGGATATTGTAGATGAGAATTATGAAAAATATTTTTTTTCTTTCCAGTCAAGATGCAGATTTACCTGGAGCACCGGAAAACTTGACGTTCAGGGAACGCCAGCGACTTTTTTCACAGGGTCAGGATGTATCCAATAAAGTAAAAGCTTCTAGGAAACTAATGGAACTGGAAAATGAGTTGAACACAAAATAAGATTAAAGCACCTTATCAGATGTAACAGAAGATTTCCACGTTGAGGTATTTGAGATGGGGGGCACACTACTAACGAACAGAAAATGAATGTTTTCTGAAAGGAGTCGCTTTGATTCCTCTATATCTGAGACTGTTAATTAAGATTTAGAGATGTTGCAATAGCAAAAAAACAGATTACTTTGCCAGGAGCTTGTGGTTTATACAATGAAAGCACTGTAAAATTTTAAAAATATGAATCACATGAAGGTAACTTTTTCCTTTCTGTTTTGGGGGTTAAGTTCTTGTGCACCAGACCAAGTAGCACTTGTCAAAGATAAGTTCTGTTTCCTGGTGTTTTACGGACACACTTTTGTTTTAGCTGCTGAGCAGAGAGAGTGAGAATAGCTTGAACTGCCTAAACTAAGCTGTGCACTAGAAGTTAGTATTTTAGGTTGTTTGATAAGAAGCCAATATCTGGGCCACCTTAAATTTGAGACTTCATATGCAAGTTTGACATACTGTCTGGTGTTCATAGAATGATCAGCATATCAATACAGGTCTTACCATTACTTAGTACTGGAATGACACACATTCTGTTGGTAGAACCTTGGAATAAAACCATTTCTAGTCCTATGTGTTTGTTGGGTCTAAAATGGTTTATCTCTAGTTATGAAAAAGTCTGTATGTTGATGCATCCCCACTATATGTGCTTCAGACTTTCAAAAATGTGAAGATATAAACCTTTAACTGTTTCATTAAAATTACATAAGCAATACATAGTAGGCTACACTAGCAGCCCTCCATCAGCTAGGACCAAAATGTTGGTAAATGTGTTAAAGATGAGGAGTAATTCCAGTTGCAAGGTGAGGAGAACAGATACATATGTTTTCTGAGAAAGGCAGATTAGATAATTAGGTAATTAGGCACAGAACAATATTGATAAGTCTGCTATTTATCAGTTCAGCAATAGATTTTTATTTTTTTCTCTATGGAGATGTGAACTGGCATATTAGAGAAAAAGACTGAAGTGTGAAGCATCAAATACAATGCTGCACTCTAGGAGTGGGAATGTTAGTAAGGTCATTAACAGAGCTGGTTTTCTGGCAAAGAACCATCCCTGCTCATGCTGAGGAAGCAGTGCTAGTGAGCTCTTCTTCAATCTAGCTGGCTTTACTGACGTCCTGTTACTGTTGTACTGAAAACCTTTTTGGCAGTTCAAGCTATTTTTTCACACTGCAATAGCCTTATTTAATTTTAAATTGTTAATCTTTTTCCTCCCACTGTTTCTTCAGCTATGCTTATGTGGCTGATGATGCTGGGAATAAGGACCTCATCAGAGTTTTTCTCATTGTGTGATGTTAAGACAATATATATTGTGATTCCAAACAAATTTTCTATTTGACAAAGCCCTTTACTGGCTTTAGATGAATTTTTTTTCCTGTATCATATTGTTCTCTTATAAATATATATTTAGGGAATTGTGCACACTTCCAGATACAATGGGGTAGACTTTCACTGCCTTAGGAAAGAAATCACTTTTAATAAGAGTTGTATGATAAATAAATGCAAGTTAATGAAAATTGGAGTGTAAATATTTTTTACGTATTTCAGGTTTCTTATTTGAAAGTGTGCTTTTACCGTTTCACCTGTTAAATATGAAGTAGAAGATTAAACTGGTTCAAAGTGTTAATGAAGGATCTGCATGCTTGCTATGTCTGTTCATCAGGAAAAGCAAGCCTCTCCCAATTTATCTTGAGAACACTAGCAGCCTTACAGTGACAGGCTTTCCTTAAGGAAAAAAATTTATGCTGTGGCTGAATTACTGTTGCTGCTGGATTCCAAAAAAGGCTTAGCAAAAAAAATACCTATAACCTTCAGTTGAGTGGATTTGGCCGCTATTGGGCATTCGGGTCAAGTGTGAATATGTGTAAAAGTGCTTTTCATATTTGTCTGTGCATTACTATGAAAAACATCAAAACTGCTGTAGTTTCCCATTTCTACTGTATTTCACTTGCAACCTATTTTTAATAAAGTTTGTATTGTATTTAACTTTGCATTAAATGTTTTTTGTATTGTTTTATTGAATTCTGCATTCCTAACAACATTATCATAAACCAAAGGGAGGGATTCTTAGTATGTTTTGCCTTACCTGTCCTCTTAAAATAAATTTACAAGCAAAGTCAGTGTATCTCACAGGAAATAGATGAAAACCCCAAACTAATTTTACATGGGGGTTCAGCAAAGGAGGCTGATCTTCATGGATCAGAGAGGAGAATTTCTTGTCTTAATGTTTGATACCTCTAGAACTTACTTGAAAGAAGTGATTTCTATAGCTGAACCGGCAACTTAAGTAGTAAATATTGATGGGGTCAGTTATGCTGGCTAGTCATAATGTATTTGTATCTCTTCAAGTGCAAAGTTGGTTTTCTAACAATGAAGAGGAACTTGGAATGTGGCTTCTTTTGGAAAATTAAGTAATTAATGTACAGAGACTTCACTGTGATTGCTTTGGTTAATGGGAGCAAGCATTTTAAACTCTGCTTGGGTAGAGAGCCAGGCCCCACAGCAGTGCTGTAGATGCCTTCTGCTGTAGGTGTGTGTCCACTGGAGATGGCATTGAGAGCCACCTATGCGTCCTTCCAGGTGAGTACCTTTAATGTCTTGAGATGTGTCTACACTCTGGAATTTTCAAAATCACAATTGAGGACAATCTGGTTTTGAGTTTGAGACACATGTTTAAAGGCAGGGAAGGAGCCAAAGGAACCTCACAAAGCTGAAAATGCTGTTTAGTTTGTTGCCAAGTACAACTGCCAGGACCTCAAGGCATGGCTGAGTGGAATCTTTTATCCATATTTTGAGTCTGTAGCTTTTGACTGTGAGAATAGCCTAAGGAAAAAGAACTTACTTGAATGTGTAGCCTAGAAGAAAAGTGAAACAATCCATTGCCCTTCTATGTGGGAGTCCCTCAGTCTAAGCAAGAGCAAAAAAGCCATACGAGCAAAAAGTGGTGTATTTGATGACACTATAGTTACTGCAGCTGTGAACTGTGTCATAGAAACTTATTTCCAGACCAAAGTAGTCCAGGGGTTGTGGAAGAGGAACTGTGTGTTACATGCAGCAGTGGTAATGCATTATCAGTGAGGAAAAAAGTTTGGGGCTATTCCTGGCTCAGTTCAGGTTGGGTTTGCTCAGTGAGAACACTGGTGATGCCCTTGAACAGTGCAGCACCTGCTTTGCTTTAGGAACATGAGTTGTCAGCCTTGGCAGCGTAGCTCTTGACATTTTAATTGATGATGGCCCTTACGGTGATAACTGTGTGGAGTTACATTTACGTATGCAGCCAGCTCTCAGGAAAGACTTTTTTTAATTATTCTAAATAATTCTGTCAGATTCCCCCTTCTGCACTTATCATCCACATACACTGCTTTTCAATTCCTTTTAGGTACTATTTGTACAGCCTTGCTGGTATTTGATGAAAAGGCAGGAAAATGAGGACACTGACAAAATCCATAGTATGTGTTGTGTTCACTGAAATAATAATATACTTGATTACACAGATTGTATGTCAAGCAGTGAGTACACCAGCAGAGTAAACAGGACCATTCTTTACCTCCTAATTAAATTAGGTAACAGAAAAAATCCAAAATAAGTGGTAAAAATGAACTTTAGTAAGAGTAGTTTTAAAACACATATAGTAATTAACGCATGTGATAATAAGAATGGGGAAATATTGGCTCTTCCTCCTATTTTTTCAAATTATACTGTTGTCTCAGGTGGTCAGTTAGTGGTTCTGTGGCCCAGAAGGCAAAGCCTCACAGATTAAAAACTTGGAGTTGGGTGACTTCTTTACCAGCTCTCCTTAGGAAGACCACAGTGCAATACACCTGCTCCGAGAATCTCAGTTTATTCTTGGTAACGGATGCTCAGAACAGACCTACAGTTGCTGAAGCAAATGTCTTGCTAAAAGTGTGAATTGAAGTATTTACAGCTTCACTGAATAATCTTTCAGGATGTTCAAATGAACTTCCTTAAAGGCTGTGTGCAATACAGCAATCCCAAGTTACCATCTGCTGAGTGTGGCGAATGCCACCTCATACAGGCAGTAGAAAACCTGAAGGCAGACTCTTCATGTTTGGCACAAGAGGAGTAGCAGCCTTCTCTCTTGGTACTTTTCCCAAGTGCCTTTCTACCCATTTTGTTTCTTGATATTGTATTTGGGAGTGCTGTAATGGACGACTTTTTATCAGAATGCTGAAGTATAGGGACCTCCTAGGTCTTGTGGGTTCCGCTACTGGGGTTAAAGTGAAATGCGTAGGAAGTATTCAAGTGTATTGGGTTTCTGGGGCCAGGTTTTGGTAGCAGAGTGGCTACAGGGGCTTCTTCTTCCCATGTGTCTAGTGAAGTCAATGCCAGCCAGATAGAGGACAGGCTTCTTGCCACTGGCCAGTTAGGAATAATAGTAACACGTCTGTGATAACGTATTTAAGAAGGGAAAGAAAGTTGTTGCGCAGTTGAAAATTGTAGCAAGGGAAGAGCAGAGTGACGTGTGAACAACAACGTAGAGGCCAAGGTCAGTGCAGAAGGAGGGGCAGGAGGTGCTCCAGGTGCTGGAGCTGAAGTTCTCCTGCAGTGAGTTGTGCAGACTGTGGTGGAGGAGCTGTGCCCCTGCAGCCTGTGGAGGAGCCTACACCAGAGCGGGTGGGTGCCCAAAGGAGCTGTGACCCCACGGGAGGGCCATGATGGAGCAGGATCATGGCAGGGACCTGCAGCCCATGGNGTTGCGCAGTTGAAAATTGTAGCAAGGGAAGAGCAGAGTGACGTGTGAACAACAACGTAGAGGCCAAGGTCAGTGCAGAAGGAGGGGCAGGAGGTGCTCCAGGTGCTGGAGCTGAAGTTCTCCTGCAGTGAGTTGTGCAGACTGTGGTGGAGGAGCTGTGCCCCTGCAGCCTGTGGAGGAGCCTACACCAGAGCGGGTGGGTGCCCAAAGGAGCTGTGACCCCACGGGAGGGCCATGATGGAGCAGGATCATGGCAGGGACCTGCAGCCCATGGAGAGAGGAGACCACACTGGAGCAGGTTTTCCCTGGTGGGACTTGTGGCCCTGTGTGGGACCCATGCCAGAGCAGCTTGTTCCTGAAGGGTTGCACCCCATGGGTAAGTGACCCAAGTGGCAGCAGTTTGTGAAGAACTATTGACCATGGGATTGACTAATGCTGGAGAGGTTCGTGTGGGACTGTCACCATGGGAGCAGGGGAAGGACTCTTCTCCCTGACCGCAGCAGAAACAACAACCCCATTCCCTGTCTCCCTGCACCACTTTGGGGGAGGAGGTAGAACTTAGAAAGAAGGAGGGGTGGGGAGAAGGTGGTTTTAAGATTATTTTTGCTTCACTTTTGCTCTGATCCTGTCAGTAATAAATTTAATGAATGCCCCCACTTTGAATCTGTTTTGCCCATGATGGTGATCAATAAGTGTCCTCTCCCAGCTCTTATCTCAACTCATGAATCCTTTGCTTTATTTTCTCTCCTCTGTCCAGTTGCAGAGGGGAGGGAGAGAGTGCACTTAGTGAACACCTGGCAGCCAGCCAGGGTCAACCCCACTACATCAAGACAGTGCTTACTTAGTAGTATCCTAAACTTTATAATCCATTGATGGATTTTATAATCTGTGGATGGTCTTTCACTGATGTTAAAATTAGTAGTTAAATGTGGATTTAGATAATTTCATTAAATTTCTGGCCCTCCAGTTCTAGTTAATGATCTGTAATAGGCCAGGGCTCTGCATTTGCAAGGGGAAGATGGGATCAAGCTGGTAAAAGTTTGGGGAGAAAAACAAGATTCTTCAAAGCAGTGAATTGGTGTAGAAAGCTGTGCTGGAGTACAGCCTGGTAGCATTTCCAGAAGATAGCTGGATTTTATGTTTGTTTCTCACCTAGATCTCACTGACAGGCTTCTGTTGCCCATCACACAACTTCTCCAAAGACTTGGAAATAGAAGGAAGATCCCTAAAGAGAATTGCTGCTGTTATGATGAGTCACAGATTATGCTGTAATTTTACTTTTTTATACAGATGGGACAATTTTCAGTACTATCCGACCTTCAGAGGTGCATACAGAAATGACTAAGTAAGAGTAGTCTATGGATGCTCAGTTTTAGGTTGCTAGTTCAAAGTCAGAGGGATAATAAATTAAGTCTTGTCTGTTACAGCCTACAGAAACAAGATCCTTAATCTCATTAATAGCGGGTAAAACCTGCAGTAAGGTTTTACATTACATGTCAGAGATGATCCTTCTGAGATGAAGCTGAGTTTTGTTGAAAAATAACATTGTTCTGACTTGATTGCTGCTGCAGGATAAGCATTACATATAAAAATCACATCCCTCTGTCAAGAATTGTGAGTCAGATCCCCCCAGCTATTAAATTATTCTCCCCAAAATAGCTGATGTTGATAAAATCCTTTCTGCCTTACTCAGTGCCAACACGCCGCAACATCCACAGCATTGCAGCACTTTTGAACTCTTTTTTAGCCCATATCCATTTGTCAGTTCTCATTTTTCCACCAGCACAGAACTAGTTGCAAGGACAAACTGCTGAGTTACACTTTTGCATGCCAAACCCAACTGCAGGCAGACAGCTGGGTCTTTTTTTAAACTGAGGCTACAGATCATAGCAGCATGTTGAAGTTGCAGCATCACAGAAGGTAGTAAATAGGGATGCACAGGGGTGTTTGGTTTGGCCTGTGATACATGGTCTGCATCTGGGTTCCTCTAAAGGACTGCTATCTCTTTTGTGCCAGACAGACAGAGATCCACGGCTGTGTGTCTTTGGATTTTCTATTGCCTATATGAAAGCGCATTTACCATGTGCACTAGACAGTAAATTGAGACTGCTATTTTACAGAACTGGATTCCTCTGTAATTATCATGTTGGTTTTGGTTTAAAAAACCCCAAGCAACTGTAGTGCAAAAATAGTGCTATTTCCCACTTCCAAGAAGCTGACATGTTTGTCTCTGGCAGACATACTTCTTCATATTTTATAGCCAAATAGTATTATGACTGCTTTCAAGATCACATTAATCTTTTAGTGCAATACAGTAGAGCACTAAGAAATATCATGTGTTCACCTTGGAAACCTTAGTGTGAGGCCCCCCAGCCATAGCCTGGATGAATAGCTCTTGTCTTGGGCAGCGTCTTAGGACTCCCACACCAGCTGACCCTGCAGGTTTTGTCTTTGTCCTAAGACCAGCCCTGACACTGGCTGTGTTCGCAGTTGCTAAACAGATCTCTGTGGTGCATCATCCCACCCGGTGTCAAAGCAAGGTCAGCTACAGCTGCTTGCCCAGGGCTGGGTTGAACTGGGTTTTGGGTAGTTCCAAGGGTGGAGACTCCATAACCTCTTCATACAGTCTGTGCCAGTGTTTGACTACCCTCGCACTTCCCTTACACTCCTGTCCTGCGGTGGAGCAGTGTTCATGCTCTCCCATCACGTATCTACATGTATTGACTGGATCCCCCTCAGGCTCCCCATCCTCCAGGCTGCACAACTCCCAGCACACTGCGTGTAACAGATGTTCATATCCCTTAATCTTCTTTGTGGCCTTTGCAGTCTGAGTCCATAGCACACATCACCAACTGCCCAGGGGAGAAATCCTGTAGCCAGTGTTGGGGCTCTCAGCTCTGTCCTGCTCCTCCTCCTCCCCCTTCTTGGTACTGTGAAGTTTGCACCCCCGGGCCCAGGAAGTGGGGGGAGCCTCATAGCAGCCTTGGGAGCTCCAGGATTCCCTTCTGCTCCTGCGCTCCCTGCCCTGATCCTCGGCCTTGGCTTCCACAGTCACTTAATCCAAGAGTCGGTGCAGGCGGAAGGATCCCCCCAGCCCCTGTGGGTAATGGGCATGGACCTCTGAGGTCACTGGGCCCCACTGATGCTGCAGGTGGAGGGATCCGCTCAGCCCGTGTGGGTAATAGACACGGACCCCTGAGGTTACTCAGGGCAGGGGCCGCTGCAGGCAGAGGTGACCCCGGGCCCCCACGGCTCACCTGGCCGGGTGAAGGGCAGCGCCGCGCCCGCCCTGCTGGGGGCGCCCTCCTCCCTCCCTCCCTCCCAGGTGTTGCCCAGCGTGGCCCCGCCCAGTCCCGCTTCTCGAGCCAGGATTGGTGGGATGCCCTGCCACTCACAGGCGGGACATGGCTGGCGGGCGGTGCCAGCGTTCGCCCAGCCAATCGCAGCGCAGAAGGGGGGGGCGTGCCCGTCGCCATGGTAACCGCACCACGGCGTCCCGGGTTCAATCCTGGCCGGGGCCGGGATCGGGATGCGGGGAGTTGCTGCTCCGCCTCGGTGCGGGGAGCACGATGCGGCCGCGGCGCGGGCTCGACGCGGGCTCCGTGTGGGCGCAGCGCCTGCGGCAGCTGGAACAGCAGTTGCGCGTGAGGAGGCGGGGCCGGGGGCGGGGGCGGGCGCGTGCCGAGGGGTCCCGGGCGGCTCTCCCCGATCCTGCCATTTTCCCGGTAAAAGTGGGATGCCGGGAGAGCGTTCCGAGTCTGGCAGCCGGGGTGGGGAAGGCTCTTGGGGCCCCCCGGGGTGCAGGAGAGGCTGCTCCAGCTGGGGCTGCGGGAGATACAGAATCATAGAATAATGGAGTCAGCTGGGTTGGAAGAGACCTCCGAGATCATCAAGTCCAACACAAATGTGATCACTAGATCATGGCACTAAGTGCCGCATGTCCAGTCTCTTCTTAAAAACCTCCAGGGACGGTGAATCCACCACCTCTCCGGGCAGGCCATTCCAGTGACATGGGATGTCAGAGCAGCGAGCGGCTCTCGCTCCTTCCCTCACTCCCGGTGCCTGTGGGAGGTGGCGCCTGTGCTGGGGAAACCTGACAGGGCCGCCTTGGAAATGGAACTTACGTGGCTGTGTGTAAATAAAACAGCGCTTCTCTAAGGACCACAGCTCTGGAAAACACCAGGAGGTGGTTTTGTAAAGTAAAAGTGGTTTGACTTGTGTACCTGTGCATTCCCACACAAGCAGGCAAAACGATGGAAAGGCTAGAAATAAAGAATTATTTAGAGTTTGTCCGAAATTTGACATGCTTGTGTGCAAATATTACCGTGATTAGGAGATTGGGGATAGGTAGCCCTTGGATCTCAGAAGGCTGAGAAACCATGGAATGTAATAAAGCTATCATCATGAAATAATGTCAGTCAGACTAAATGAGTTTGATTACTAATTCGTTATCATCCCAATTAAACGAGTCTGATTAATTTTTACTTTTGTGGGGTTTTGGGTGGGTTTTCTTCCTTAGACCAAAGAAGAAAGAATAGTTGTCCTGGAAACTGAAAATGCTGCTCTTCATCTGAAACTTGCAGAGGTGACTGTTGTTTGTTTTTTACAAAAAGAGTTCCTTTGGAAATTAACAAAACAAAACCACTGAAATCTGCCTTCCTATTTTCAGGTTTTGCACTCTTTACCGGTTGGGAAAATTTATGAAGGGGTTAAGGCTCAGCGTTTCTTTCCTTTTCAAAATAATAAATGGCAGCAGTAACAATAGACCGACGAAGTAACTAGAAGTTGTCTTAAATTTAAACATTTGTTATTATTTTAAATCTATAAAACTGAACTGAAGGCATGCCTCTGCAAGAGTTAAATATGGAATATTGCATTCTTCTTGCAGCAAACTTGTTTGTCTAAAACACAGCGGCGGACCTTTTCAGGAATACTTTTTAGATGCAATTAGGACGATGCCTTGAAAAAGACTGTTCATAGAGTGAAGGAAGGACATTTCATTATGAGTAGATTTACCAGAGATGCCATGTTGCATTTCTTCATAGCACTAGTGTGGCACTTGTCTAGAAAAGATGAGGTAGTGCTGCACGTGTACCTTGTCACAGAGCACATGGCAACGACTGGATGCCTTCATTTCCTTATATCCTTCTACAGAAATGTAGGTTGTTTACCTAGACCGTTACTGAAATAAGGAGCTGCCTGTGATAATGTTTGGGCCTTCAAGGGTAAGATTTCAGAGATGTAAAGAATTTTGAATATAGAGCTATGCTGCTAGAGCAGAGCCAGCTGCAAGTATTAATAGTGATACAGGCTCTTGGCCAAGAGTTTCTAATCTGGGCTGAAACATTAACTGGTTTTGTGACCTCAGGAAAGTGATTTACCCTCTTTGTGGATTTGTTAACACCCATGGATAAAAGTGGGTTTAACATTTTTCAAAGCCTGACTGGAAGCAGATGGTACATCTGAAATGAGTTTTGCTAGGTATACAGAAGAACAGTATAATTTATTCAGAGAAAATGTTTTTATTGTTTTTGTTCTGCTTCATAATATTCACTGAAAGCCTTAAGTATTTTAACTGATTATTTTTTACCCTCACAAGCACACGAAATAAATTATTCTAGTCAGTAAGGTTCTTCTTGGTTAATTTGCCCCAGAAATCTGAAAATGTGAGCTAAACTGACATCTATGAAATAGTTTCACCCTAACTGAAGACTATTTAAAACAATACTAATTGAAATTAGTATTATTTAAGGTTGTGCAATGTTGCACTGTATTTCCCAATATTTCACCAGCTAACCTGGTGAGAAAAGCAACTGCCCTCGATGTCAAACCTTGACCTTTCAGATCTGCTGGTGTAACTGCCTGAGTGATTGAGCTGTAACAAGTTTAGTCACAGTGACCAGGGTTAACAGAGGTCTCATTCTTAACTTGTAAAAACTAATTGGATTCGTTTTGGCTGAAGCGAGTCAGGGATCTTTGGAGGCAAACTTATGAGGATTGCCGTAAATTAGGGTTTGCAGTGTAGATGTTTGTCTGTAGGCTGCATCAGTCTAATAAAAATGTTATCTCTTGCTATAGACCTTACCTTAGATCCTTGACACGATGATGAATTACAGCACTTTCACTGAGTTCTGCAGCCCAGTGTATTGTTATCCCAGCAGCATATTGCAAGGGTTGTTACTGAATGTACAAAGTCATTCTTTCTCGGTAGCCTTCCTTTTATCTATTTGGAAATATGTTTATCTACCTGCATGCCCCTTGCTTTTGTTAGCTGTCCTTGAGGTCCTCATCGTGCAGCCTTCCTTACATAAAGCCAAGACTGCGAAAGGATCTGATTGCAAATCTGAGATTTCACTTTGGAGAACGCTATTAAGCAGTTCAGTTTCACTTCTGCTTATAATAAAGCTGACTATAAAAGTTTTATAGTCTATTTTTTGCTTCAATGTGCGAGCACAGATTTACAAGTTCTGGCCTATGAAGAGCTCTGATAAATGCTAAAACCATTTTAATGGAGCAAACCTCAAAACCAAGGCAACATTTGCAATAAAGATAAGCTCGCTAGTGGAAGCAATGAAAGGGTGACTGCAATGACAGTAGCATTGATCATTCTGCTTTTATCGTTAGTACTGAGAAATATGGAGGGTCAAGGGGCATCTGTGCAGATGGTGCAGATTAGATGTTAAAAGTAGGTTTAACTAGCTTAAGCTTATTTGGCAATAAAGCTGGAATACTGCAATTGCTTATATGTATGCTTAATTTTTTGTATGTCATTAGAGGTACTAATTCTGGTGTGCTACTTGTGTGCATTTTTATCAAGCTTTTTGTAAATATTACATCTGAGTAACATGAAACTTGAAAATCCTCAAAGACTGTATAAACACTGTGTAGAATCAGTCTTGATTTCTGGGAGCTTAAAGCCTGTAAAAAAAGAAAATTATAATTTTTAAAAAATAGTCTTTTTCTGCTATTTATTTTCCATGTAAAAACGTTTTATATTAGTGCTAAGGTGGTGCATAGTTGTGCAGGACCACCAGTTGCATTTGTAAATAGAAGATGCCTGCTTTGCAGAGGTGAAAAAGCCACATGAAAATGTTGGTTTAGATAAGTGAAGTACTTTTTCTGAAAATATTATCTTTCTTTATCCTAACAGCTCCAGGATATTGCATTGTTTTGGCCAATATCATCTGTAATTAAATGTTTGCTTTTAACCTATTGTTATCAGATTACTGCAATCCAATCAAACCCATTGTATGAATAGATTTAGCTCTTGCATGTCTTTTGTTGTACTCTTCTGTGCTTTGCTAATTTGAATAACAGGGAACTGCAGTTGCAGAATTTATGGTGCGAACAAAATAGGAAGTAAGTCTGTGCTAGAGACGAGTCTATTTAAAAAATAATAGAAGAGGCAATTAATACTGGTTAAGGAATGATAGATGTCAGCAGGTGGCAGGGGAAAATTGGTGAAGAAGTTACATCTTATTTGAAGCACCAAGACTGTCAGTAAATGACAACAATGCTGTATACAGATTCTTCCATATTGCAGAATTTCAGAAGAAATCTCTGCAGAGATTTATGGGTTTTTTTGCTTTCATGCCTGTAAATATTTAAAGTTCTACAATTTCTATTTTCCTTTCAACATCTCCAAAAAACACCCTTGGTCATAAAAGTTGCTTTTGCATAATAGGTAATTTTAGACTGTTAGGAATCATTCTTCTCCACATCCTTTAAAAATTGCTTTGGTTGTGTTGATCTCTGAAGACCCAGTGTAGGGTTTTATTGGCACAGTTTTGCACCATTGCAACCCTACTGAGTGTAATGGAGTCAATGTGGTCAAGAGGCTAGAGCAATGGACAGTAAGGTGGGGGCTGTGTATTAACAGCTCTTTGTGGACTTCAGCAGTTAAACACATGTGTATGTGTGTCCTTGTTCTGTTTCATGTCCTTCCAGAGTTCTTTCTGCATTAAATCTGGTTTCCAAGAGACACTTAATCCAGCTATGTAACCAGTCCTTTTCCCTATGTGAAGACACAATTGTCACCCTTTAGATCCTCAAGTGTAAGTGCGTTTAGGGACTGTAAAAGCATTTTAGAAGTCTGGTGCTCAGGTTTACCACCCTAAGAAAGTAGAATTATGTGATGTTAGCCAGTTACCATGAGGTGATTCTTTACATTACTCTGAAAAAGGTAAAAGCAAAGAAATTATGTATTGACAACATCCCATGTAATCAGATAGTTGAGTTAAAAGTGTTTACAGAGACAAAGGGGGCAGAATGCAATATGCAAGATGAGTGTTTTAAAATGATTTTTTGCTGGTTTTTTTTTTTAATAGTATCAAGGGTTGGCTGGAAGAAGCACTAACGAAGTATTGCAGCTCTATGCTGCTCATGGCCAGCAGCAGAAATTGCAGAGGAGTTCTGTTGTAAGACAGCTGCACAGAGCAATAAAGGTAAAGACATTTAGTAGAAACATAGGTATAATCTATGCCCTGAACATTTGCATGCTTATTGAATATAGTAAAACACAGAAAATGGTCAGATAAACCCGATCGGTGGCTTTACTGAATTGACCGCAGAGCTTGCAGTGAGTTGTAGCCATTGTACAGTGGTTTTGCTGCAATGGGCTGCAAAGTCACCTGAGAGGTTGGTAAAAGTGGCTGCTCCAGAGCTCCATGATCTTATGTATAGGCTGCTATCAGTACCCAAGCTAGATATTTTTGTAATCAAAACCTTGCAACTCCTGATTTGACAATCATATAGGCACCCCCTAAAAAAACAATTATTTGTGATATACTTTAACCAGGTGGGGAGATCCTTTAAAAAAGCCTGAGAGCTCCATTGATTATGAAGAGTTCTGCACTGTCAGACCTCACAAGAGGGAGTAGGTCGCTGTACCTCTCAGGTTATCTTAATTTTGCATCAAAGAAACTGAAACTATCCTCCCAATGCCTGTGCCGTAATAGTTTCCTTTGTTGAAGTAGTTATTCATTAAGTTACCCATAGAAAAGTGAGTTCTTTTTAGGGACACTAACAAATGTCATCTTTTCTCAGGGCAGCACCAACATAGGTTAAAAAGTATAGCAGGAAAAACCCTGATTCTTAACATATAGTAGGCTGCAGCTTAATTGTAGCATTTGGATTGGATTAGGTGGTCATTTTAGGTCCCTTCCAACTGTTCTGTTTTATTCTAAATACAGTGATTCTGCTCAGTAAATTTCGTGGTGGTGTTTTACATTTTAGGCTAGCTAGTGTGGTAGAACTACTTGTGATGCAATATGAGTGGATTGAGATGGTTTGCTTTCAGACATCAGTGAATGCTAGGAGAGAGCAATGCTCTCCAAATAAAAGTGTAGATGAATGGTAATCCTATACATGTAATAACATAAAAACCCACTTCTTCCCAGTTACATTCTGTGGCTTTTGAGAGAGAAATGCCTTGATTTTGTCCCTTTAGTTTAGATTGCTTTTTTTATCACTGGCATGAGTTGATTGAGTTGGAAAAACAAAATGTCACAGAATATGTGACCCTTTGTACCAAGCTGACTAATAAAACATCACAGTCTTTCTGTGAGATACAGTATTGTTAAGTTCATCTTACAGGTGGTCTTACATGTTAGTTTCAAGACTTAGATGTCAAGGAGTCTACTAATCCTAAAATCAGGTCAATTTCGTTTTTATTTATTTGGACTTGTAAGTGAATATAAGTTGATATTATAAGCATTTAAAAGACTCATCGTGTACCTTATGCTGAGTTATATCCATATTAGAAATACTTTTCTGAATAGTAAAGGTTTCTGATCTTTTCAAAATGCATCTATTCTCATAAGAAGGCATAGAAATAGCTTATTTAAGACATTACTTAGATTGAATTTTAGCAAGTAACTCCTGATCAAAGTGTGGAAAATGAATGCAGGAAGGGATATATGGATTACAACTTTTCGTTGCTAATTCTGAATATGCCCTGTAAGTGGACTGAACACACACATGCTCCCACTCGCTTATTTTTTTCTGATGAAATGAGAAAGAGACTTGGTATACACCTGTAGCTGTGTTACAGTCGAAGTATGTAGGATAAGATGGTAAGGATCTGTAAAATCTTGCCGAAATTTTTTGGAAATTACATTGCAAAATGTCTTGCAGGATCGTTCTCTAAACTTGCTGAAAGATAGACTCCTGAAGACTTCCTCTCTTCAAGTAGAGGATTCTTCCTGCCTGTAATATCTCAACATAATTATTTGCGTTGTTATATTGATTCTTTTTAACTGCTGTTTTTGTGTCTTTATAACATATTTTTCTTCTTGCTGAGAAGAGGCTTAAGCAAGACCTGAAGAGCCTCCATTCATTTGCTCTTGAGCTTTCTAAAGACTTTCGGCGTCAAAGCAAGACTTGTCTTTACCAAGTTTTGGCTGCAGTCCAAGGGGTGCAGCTGCAAAATGAAGCAATGCAAAGTAAGGCTCATTACACTTACATTTCAAACATGTAACATCAACAATGTAATTGTTGAATGTTACTAACGTTATGAGGTTGAGTTTGCTTTTTTGAAATGTGTCACTGAAATTGTAGCACTTGTTTCTTTTTTGACACTAAATCATCAAGGAGCTCTGAAGAGTTAGAAGAAGTACAAATACTCTGCAGGCAGTTATGTCTGATAATTTGGATTTAGCTTTTTTGTGGATTGCAGCTACTATTAGTCTCTTGCTGAGTTGGCTCGGCTGTAACATTTTTAAACTGAAGTTCTCAGGCTTGTTATCTTGACTATTATGGAATAGCCAAATAAAGAATGCATTGCTTTATAAAGCTGAAATTTGTCTCATTTTGACTGTACCAGAAAAGGACTCGAATGATTTCAGAGATGTCTGAAAATACTGCCTGAAATTAGGATAGACTGGATTTTTAATATTTCTGTGTGCTTACGGAAAAAACAGTTACTTCCAAATCAAAATCTCATTTCACTCGCTAGACTGTAGATAATAACACCACACGAACAACCGTTTTGGAATTCAGGTGCTGCTTTGTTCTTGGAGGAGACCTAGCAGTGCACTGGTACTCTCTGCCCTCATCACTGAGGGCTAAGTACATTGGTCCTACACCTGGATCTCATGGCATGATCTCAGCACCTGCTTTCAATATCCTTGATTCTGGCAGAACTCCTACCAGGGCTGAGAAGCACATGGCACATACAGAGCTCAAATTGAAGCTTAGCAGCCCGATGAACTGACAACAGATAAATTTATAATTAGAGACCTTGTGTGATGCTCTGATATCACTGTGTTGCCATTTAAAAGATACAGGTTTGTCCTGCTTTAATTTTTGGTTGAAATGTTTCATTTTGGGACTGATTTGATTTTGATGGGACTCCTCATGTTAATAGCAACAAACAACATTCTTGGTGATAGATGTTTACAGAACTTGTCCCTGTAAGTTATGATGAAAATTGATTTGATTATTGTATTATCTGCGTAGAGAAAAATGCTCAATCAAGGTGTCTTTAAAATGGAAGAAAAAGCCAAATGGAAATTTAACTTTATCTGAAGGTGAATGTTTCCCTTTTTGAAACAGTGGGCTAAATGAACAGACAGCAGATTGGATTTGACACTTGAGCAGTTGTGTTGTAAATAACTAGTAAGTATTCATTATGAGGCCTTGCAAATTCCTGTTGACTGTTCTCAGTTTGCCCTTCATGATGCATTGTTCTGTGGAATCATACTCAGGAGGAGTTTCCCTGCCTATAACAAAACAGTGTGTTGGTACTTTGGTGGATGACTTTTGTTTTGAATTTGGCTGGTTTTCAGTTCTCTGTCAAAGGTTTTAAATTGAGATTCTATTGTTAAGGTTAAATATGACAGTTGGAATTGCTATCCTTAAATTATATATAATCTTTTGTAGACAGAACACTCTAAGTATATATTCTGGAGACAATATGTATTACCAGTTAAATCTTAAAATAGAGATGGAAAATGAGGGGGAGAATTACAAAAGAAACATTTGAGCTGGTTAATTTCAAGGCTGTAGTTGACATGCAACAAATTATGAAACTTCCCTGTAATAACTGAGTAGTGCCTTGCTTAGAAATATTTATTCACAGTCCCAAAACTAGGCTACTGCCACCTTTCCCCCTGAAATTTAAATAGTAGCAATTCATAAGCGAGAGAAGTGCCCGTTATTTTATTGTTATAGGCCTATTTCCCTCTTAAAAAAGGCTGCTGTCATTTTTGCCAAAAATACTGGCCTCCCAACTTCAAATGATGCTACTGAGACAGATGCAGTAATTCAGTAGATTTTTGGAAGGGTGGGAATTTATAAAAATTTAAGATTATTTTTTCAATTACTTCACCATGCAGATTTTATCAGAAGGAGGAAATTGCAGTATCTGTGCTGCTGCAGCCCAGTGACTTAGGTACGCGTTGCAATTCCAGGACATTTACTCTCTGAGCTGGAGAAGGGGGAAAATTGAGTAAGGAGCTTATTTCCCACTTTACCCATATGCTAGCACCTATGTGCTTTGCTCCTGTTGGAGAAAGCTGAGCTCTGTACTGTGCTGATGTATTTGTGAATGTGAACTACACCATCTTTTATCCTCCGCTCAGCAGGCAAGTCTCACCAGCTCAGCTGCCTTTTGAAAGCATTTCCTTCTTAGTGTGGAGTAGGCAAGGAGGTGGGTGACCTTGGATCCAGCAACAGAAATATTGTAGCAGCCCAAAAGAAGAATCACGGAATCATAGAATGGTTTGGGTTGAAAAGAGGCCTTGAAAGGTCATCTAGTTCCAGCCCCCCTGAAATGAGCAGGGACATCTTCAACTAGATCAGGTTCTCATAGCCCCATCCAATCTGATCTTGAAGGTTTCCAGGGATGGGGCATCCACCACCTCTCTGGGCAACTTGTTCCAGAGTTTCACCACCTTAATTGTGAAAACTGCCTTTCTTATATCTAATGTAAAACAACCCTCTTTTAGTTTAAGACCATTACCTGTTTCTCTATTTCAATAGGCCCTGCTAAAAATAATGTTATAGCCCAGGATATAAAACACAGCTAAATTCAAAAGAAGTTTTGGAATTAATTCTATTGCATTATACCTGCCTTTCCTAGAAGACATGATCAGATTGTTCTCCTTTTTAAACTGGAATCTAGGCTGGCAAGAAACATTAGCTGTCCCCATAGTTTCCTGGGGGTTTTACATCTCCATATCTCAATTCTGCTGTGGCTGTGCTAGTTTATGCTGCCATGTCCCTGTCATGGAACTTTCTGTTACGCTTGTGTAACTGTTCATTACACAACAAAACATGCAATACAGATCAGGGAGCTGATCCAGGATTGAAACTGCTCAGAAAGATGGATTGCTTTTAGGCCTCCATGTGACTGTTGCAAGAGGTGTGCTAGCACAGGAAAAGGTCTGGTGCAGCACTGAATGGGAGGGAATGAAAGGTTTCTTAACCAGGGCTGTCAGTTAAAGGAACATTACAGTCCTGAATATGCTTGCAAGACATCACAACTGTTAGTCTGATTATTGATGAAGATCCTAACTGTGATCAGTAATGTTTAAACAGAAAAATCAGCATTCCCAGCTCCCAGGGAATTTTTCTATACCTCAATGAGGTGGGCAAAGCACGGGGGAAAGGGACATCTCTAATTGCTGCAGGCATGTAGTGACTACTTGCATAATGATGACTGTGTAATTAGTGTTTTAAACCAGATATATCCAATGGCTGCCTCTAGGTTAAGGATGAAAATGTTAACTCCTAAGTAGCTTGCAGCTGATGTGGAGCAGACAACTAGGAAAGTGATAAGTAAGTGTTTATAATTATATAGCAATACTTTCAGAAAAGAAAAAAAAAGTTCAGAAATAAATTACGCATCAGGAAACTTGCTCTGTGAAGCTTCAAGAAGTTTTTCTGTGCTGCACATAAAGCTTTACAGAAGATGGACGTTAAAACTGATGGATTAGTCTTACAAATATCAAAATCCCATCTGCTAAATGCAGTAACAACTCATTTTCTAGAGGTTGTAGTCCTTTACCTATTGCTCCAAAGACCTGGTGTCAAATTAGAGAACCCCAGGGTTGATTTCTGTTTCCCAGTGATCTTCAGCATAGAAAGGCTAGTCAGGAGAAAAAAAGAAAAAAAAAAAAAGAAATGTTGTAATTATTAGGGCCTAAGTTAACTGAAACTGAATCTGTAATGGCCAGCCAGCTTCTCAAAGTCCTCTTGAAGTGACTGCTTAAATATTGAAACAAATTAGTAGTTTTGTTTTCTTTCAAGATTGGAATAATGAAGAGTAACCTTAGCACCTATTGCTTTGCCTTACTGGTTATTCAAGACACTTAGGGAACTCAAAGCATGTGTGCACCAATTTGTAAATGAAAATACTTATTATGGAGATTACTTAAATAATCAATGGATTCTAACCTTATATTTTGAAAAATACAGTATGATTAGAGGTAAGTGACTGCAAGAGGCCCTTTTGAAAATTTATGGTAACATATTTGCATGGGATTCTCCAAACCAAAACATGCTAGTGTTACTACTCCCCATGCAGGATGCAAGAAAAGGATTTTTCATAGTGAAACTGTTAGACTTTGATTCCCCAGGTATTAACATCATGTTTTCCCTGCACGCATGCCCTTGTGGAAGAACATTATGAGGTGGAGGTGAACAGCTTAGTTATTAGAAAAAGAAAGTTATGAAAAATCTCAGTGTAGACAAATGCCCCTTGAAGTTATCCAATTTCTAGTCTGTATCAGAGAGAATAAATCATATGCCTGCCATGCTGAGATAATAACTCTATTCCTTTCTCTGTACGGTGGCACACACTGAGGATGGTGGCCATCCTGCTGACTCAGCTCCCAGACCTTGGTTTTGACTGCTTGATACTCTGCATCTAGATCTAGTAAATGCAGATAGATACGTCATGAGCCTTGCAAGTGACAGCCACATCTAGAAGCAGGTTGCTTCAAGTTTGGGTTACAGGCTTTGCTGACAGGTAACATTAAAATGAATTGCCATTACTATCTTATGTTTTTGATTGTTTTTCAAGTCTTCACATGTGTTGTTGTAATTATCTGTAGTTTCATAAAGCAAGAGCTGTGGTGGGATTTTTCAGACGTATCTAGTAAATCAGGAACTAACCCTTGTAACTGAAATTTAATAGAAGTTGAAAAAGTTTATACTTGTATTTCATGAGGTGCTACGAAAAATTCATTTTGTAAAGTCACCGAGTTTATTTCTTTGAAACTGCTTTCTTCTAGTGTTTCAGATAAAAGCTTTTGATCTTGAGCAGTCCCTACAAGAAGTGACAGAGAGATATGAGAAAGAAAAGCAGAAGAGGAAGGCTTTACATAACAGCTTGGTTGTAAGTATATTTAATGACAGAACATTTTCTTATTTTGTTGAAATTATTCCCAAAATTTCCTCTTTGCATGGATATATCACCTCCCCCAACTGTTGATATACAATCCATTTATTTGCTGAGGCACATTTGTCTTACAATAGACCCCACCCCTTTCTTTTTACACAAGGATTTTTCAGATGCACTTGTGCAATGTACTGCTCTAAGGAGTATCATCCATTTTGAATAGTGGACAAAACTTGAGTTTCTTCATACTCTTCTCTAAATTTGAAGCTTCTGAAATTATTCTTAAAATTTTGGATTATTAACTTTATATTTGCAAAACAGTTGTGTTTTATTTTTTCAAATACGCCTAGATGTATCCTGCTCAGCCATTACTGATGGTTCATTGAGGATTAATTTTTCCCTTTTTGAACTATAACTTTACTCTTCCTCCCGACGCACAAATGACTGGTTTTGGGTTGCCCGATTCAGGACTTGATTTTTAAAAATACAAGCCATCTTCAAACAACATTCTTAGAGGTTTTTCTACTGGGAAAATTAAGCTCTTTGTTGAAAAGTACTTGCTTTTCAAATTCTGCCTTGTGTTGCAGTTTACTGAGAGGATATTTCCCAGGGCAATGGTGCATTAATGCCAGTGGTCACTAGTCATCACAGGCAAGCTGTTTTCAGTCATACAAAACAAGAAGAACTGATAACCCACAAAAAGGAATAGATAAACTGAAGTCTAAAACAGCCTGCAGAGAAAAATCAGCTGCTGACTTTTTAATCGTGTAGGAACACACAGTGGTGGCGAAAATGTACATGTTTTATATTCCAAGTGTTCCTCAGAACTGGTGGAAGAGAAGTGGAGTAATCTTGCCTGTTGAGTTAACATAGGTATCTGAAGAAGCTCAGGAAAGGAGGATGGGGAAAAAGGAAGGGAAGGGAAAAAGGTCTCAGAGAGAAAGCTTTTNTTTGTGTGTCCATATAAACTGGAGAAGGCTACACAATTCCAGATCTCTGAAAAGCTCATACTTGCTCAAGTATTTTCTCCTACCTTACGTAGACAAATTATACTTTTTTTCCCACAGCATCTAGGTCTGTGATGTTGTAAACACTTGCTTTCTTAATCATGTTCATGTCTGTCTGGCAAATTCTAGTGTATTTGTCCTTTCTGGCAGCTTGGTTAAATACAGCTTAATATTCTAACCCTAGGAACTGAGAGGAAATATCAGAGTCCACTGCAGGATTCGGCCATTACTACCTTTTGATGATGCTGCTGGA
Organism: Grallaria varia; assembly: GCA_013396735.1. Classification (NCBI taxonomy): domain Eukaryota; kingdom Metazoa; phylum Chordata; class Aves; order Passeriformes; family Formicariidae; genus Grallaria; species Grallaria varia. The sequence goes on from VWZG01007620.1 coordinate 326,032, forward strand.
CAATCGATATCACAAGATAGGTAATTTGTTTTGGTTGGTTTAGATCTTATCTGACTCATAATTAATATACAGAGAAAACAATAATTATATTTATGTGAGAACCACTGTGTCCTTGATTTTTCTAGGTTTATGTGTGTGGGGAGACAATCGTAGTATAAAAACTAATTGCTGTTTTTTTTCTCCTGCTAAATTGGTGATAGCCAATCTCATCTCCCTGTTTAAAAGTCTGTCCACCTCAATAGAAAGCCATAGCTGTTCTGCCAAGCCAGGATTATCCCTGTCTTGGCAGAATTAGCACAGCTGCAATCAGTTTAGAGAGTATTCACTATCCTATACAAATTCTGGGATGCAGTAATGTAATAACTGCCAGAAGTCATGTGTAGAGAAATGCACTCAGCATTGCAGTTGTTTTGTAGTGCTCCAGAACACATTGGCTTGGCTGTCATCACACACACTGGTAATTCTATTTCAGTATTATTTGGCTCTGCATCCCTAATTCATAATACGTTTACTGTAGCCGAAGTGTCAAAACATTCCAAGATCCAAAAGTAAACGAGATATTAGATGCAAGTATGTGCTTAACAAGCTGAATTCTCTATAGCTGACTAATATGAAAGAAAAAAGGGATTAAAATATACACAAACAAAGAAAGAAGGGGAGAACTTGGTGGGTGGCTAGAAATCAGTAACATTCTCATTTGCTCTATCAGTAAATAACTGGTTTGGGGCTTTATTTTCCTTTTACTGCCTGGTAATTCTAAAAGAGTACATTCAGTGTTTTAAGTTTATTAATTTTTGGCAAATCTTAAAAAAAATAATTTGTTTTAATTAGAACAATTTCAAAAATAACAGACAGGATATTTCAAGGAGCCTGAAGGAGAAACTTGCATTAACTTGTGCTTGGTATACCTGGGAAGGAACCCACTCACCGTTTTTTTTTGCAGTATGAATAGTGCAATCAGATGCTGACTTTCAGTGTAACACAGGATGGACTGAGCCAAAGAAACAATTATTAAGAGTAACTTTTCTTAATGTATTAAAAAGTGATTTCAATAAAACGTCTTCAAACAAAGCTGTAAATCTGAGGACTGATTCTCCAAACACACAAATGAATAAATGTGTGCACCTCAGCAATCTCAGTCAGTGTTTGGATTAGTAAAGGGTAAAAGATTAGTAACAAATGCTTAAAGAGGGTATTTTTCATTTTAATATCATGAAGTGAAAGCCTCTTGTTACAAACTCCCATTACTATCTCAAAATAATAGAATGGCTTGCATGTGAATTAGTCTTAACTTGGTTTGTTCTAGATGTCTTTTTCTAAAGCAGTTTATTTTGCTTGATTGCATTTTAATTTGTTTTTTATTCACAATTAACTGCAGTGTATAGTATGTACATGGGGTACAATATAATGGCAATTCTGAAAGGGATTCTTCAGGCACTTTGAACGTTGGCTTTCCTCAGCTAAGTGGAACACGTATTGTTTGAAAGGTACCTTTTTTCCCCCCCCCATTGGCGTTTTTTTTTTTAACCCTTACAGGCAAAGAAACTTTTCAGAAAAAGTGGCATATGCAACTGATGATGTAAGTATTTGATGGTGAAATTCAAAAGCTCATTCATAGGTACTAGAAGAAGAAACAAGAGGGACATGTGAACCATGTGTTAAAAAAATTATAGGTACTTTCTTGTCAGTTGGTGCTCACCTTTGATCACTCATGGGTGCAGTAGCAGGTGATTTGTGCTGTTTTCATCCTGACTCTTTGTAATGGTAGTAGCTTGGAGCTTCTGCTGGTGCAGCCATCCATTAACTGGAGATTGTATGTTTGCAGTAGTCAAACTGCCGCAGACTTCCTGCAGTCAGTCCCTTTGAGCCACTTGTATTTGCTGTAACTATTTCTAAAATTGTCAGACTTTTAAAAATTGTATTATTGCAACACAGCTAATGCATTAGGAGAGAAATATGATCCCTCATGTACCGCAGCAGCCTGCGTGGTGTTCCAGTCAAGCATGTTATAGTGTCCTAGCTTAGATCCATCGGTGGAAGGAGAATGAGCATTGAGGTTGCAAATCTAAATGACATTCCAGCATTAATTGAGGCCATTACCAAGATACAAAAATTTAAAAGGCACAGTAGTGTGAGCTAAGGTTAAAGTATTAGCTTGGGGTTTAATTTCCTTAGCTGCCATAGTTCTTAGTTGGCTGCTCACTGTTACTTACATGGTGATTAGCCAAATTCTCTTTTACAACATAGTGCTTAAAATATTGCTGAAGTGACCTACAGTATGTTATGCATTTAAATCTCCCAAAATACGGTTCCATCTCACTTGCATAATGTTGATAATTATATATATATATTCAATTAGGTAACTAATGGAGTACATGAAAAGACTAATAAAGAGTAAATATGTTAACAGAGGAAAAACAAGGATCTGTAATGGTAGACATAGTATTCTGGATGCCATGACCCATTTATTGTACTATAAAATACCACAACCATTTCTGACCTGTTAAATTTTATTGCATTAAGATGAAATTAGACAATGTTTAGGTTTTGGCTTATTGCATATAGATATCTGAAGTATTACAATTTCTATATGTTTACAGGCAAAGCAGTGTCTGCTTACTTATGCGAGCTTATGAATTTTAGTTTGTGAAAGAGTCACCTGGTAATCTTCAACTTGCTAACCTTATTAAATATTTCAGGAATATAAATATAAGCATGGACTTGATTGTAAAATGAAATTTGCAAGATACTATCTTTCTGTTTTCGGAAAACACAGCATAGACTTCAAATGTTTTATTGGTTTGTCTTGACTTTTTTTGGTTAAAATACTTCCCAGTTTTAATCAAACATCTGAAGTATTTGCATTAGTTGCAAATTTATCTTTAAAAAAAAAAGAATTTGTTGTAAGAAACCTTACAAAAAGCAATCAATTGAGACTAATAAAGGAAAATAATGTTTACTGCCTGTTTATTTTACTTTCAACAACTGAAGGTGTTATGCTTGTGGCTAGGATAAATATGCAATTTTTAGATTAAATTATTGAGCTTAATTTGTTGTTGAGCTTTTAATTGCAACATAGGCAAAGTTTACATGTTTAGAAACAAGTTAACCATTTTCCAGACAAGTGCTTATCATTTAAAGGGTTTTTAGATCAAGGTGAAGGAAGTCTCTCTGTGATAGAGGTGCTGAGTTTATTAGTTTTGCTTTTTAGATCATACCTGACTTTACAGACTTTTTCTGCAAAATACTTGATGTGTCTCATGTACTCAGGCAGTTACCAGCCATGATCACTTTAGAGCTAGTGTGTGTTAGAAAGCAGAGCCACATCTCAGAAACAGATTCACAATGCAGTCCAGCATACATATTGGAAATTATGGTTGGATCTTTGGACAAGACTCAACTTAACATTGTTCTTGGATTGGACTGCAGCTCTAGTAATATGCTGATCTGTCTTATCTATGCTACAACTTTGTCATCTTATAACTAGAATAAGGAAGACCATGACAGAAGTTGCAGTATAACTTTGCTCTGCTTCTCTTCTGCCAGGAGCAGTGGTAAGACTTCCTTCAAACTGTCTGTAGACAGGCAGAACTGATACTTGAACAGAATGGTTGTGTATCTTTTTGTGAGACTGAGATTACATAAATTCCATTTAGTCTTTGAGTGTTTTTCCTTTTGTTTATTTATTTATCATTCTTTGAAAGACACATGCAATCTTCTGTAATTTTGCTCATTTTGTCTAGAGAATCATTCTGATTCTAAGTCTAAAAAAAGGCTTAGGATTTTGGTGGATGTACAGAAGAATATTTCATTTCAGTTTTTGAACTACTTGAAGACTTTTGAAGTTTTCTTTTTGCTTTCCTGTGTATACCCAGCTGCTCAACATTACATTAGCAACTGCCTGAAGCTTGTTGTGCAATAATGGTGGAGAGTGAGCGCACACTACACATCATGTTGAACCACTCCACGTAGATGAGGACATTGAGCAGTGCTGATATTGTCATTACCTGAAAAAATGAGCAAATGAGGTACTGAATGCACAGGCTCTTAGTGGTGATAGCACAAGAGAGAATGGGTGCAATCTGAAATATGGGAAATTCAGTTTAAACATGAGAAGAAGCTGTGAGGGTGGTTAAACACTGGCACAGGTCTCCCAGAGAGGGTTTGGACTCTCCATCTTTACAGATGCTCAAAACCTGACTGGACACAGTCCTGGGCAGCCTGCTGTAGGTCACCCTGCTCTGAGCAGGGGTTGGTCTTGATGATCTCTGTAAGTCCCTTCCCATCTCAAACATTCTGTAATTCTGGGTCAGGATTCCACCTTCTGGTTTTCTGTAGTTCCAGCCATCTCTGGAGGCTGTGCAGTGTGCACTAGTGAACACAGGTGTCATGTTTGAATGAGTAGCTAAGTTTCGGCCTGGATTCACAAATGTAAACACTTAAATCAGGGGCCTAACTGCTGAAGTGATGTTGGAATCCAGCTTCCTTTGGTACAGAGAAAAGAAGGTGTCTGCCTCTACATTGCAGAATCAGAATCAATTAGATTGGAAAAGACCTCTGAGATCAAGTCCAGCTTATGACCGAACACAACTAGGCTACAGCACTAAGGGACACATCCCCTGTTTTTTAAACACTTCCAGGGACAGTGAGTCCACCAGCTCCCTGGGCAGCCCATTCCAGTATTTAATCACCCTTTCTGTGAAGAAATTCTTCTAATGTCCAACCTAAACCTCCCCTGGCACAGCTTAAGACTCTGTTCTCTCATCCTGTCACTTCTTACCTGGGAGAAAAGGCCAACTCCCAGCTGGCTACAACCTACTTTCAAGTAATTGTAGAGAGTGATAAGGTCACCCTGGAGCCTCCTCTTCTCCAGGCTAAACACACCCAGTCCTCTCAGATGCTCCTGATAGAACTTGTGCTCCAGACCCTTCACCAGCTTTTTGCCCTTCTCTGAACTCGTGATTAATTCCTTTCAAACAGATGGTGAACAGGCTGCTCTGAATATAAAGCAAGGCACAAAATTCTGCTGTTTCTTAAAGATAGGATTGGGAAAACATAAATTAACACAGCTCAGACCCTCCTTTCCTTGGGAAATAATTTTGTATTAGATCAGATGGATGTAGCAGTTGAAGATGTTATCGCTCCCCAATTGCTTATTACCATCCCCAGCTGGAATTTTCTTCCTGTGGTGCTTACCCAGTGTGGGGAATCCATTAAGCTGTCCATATCAGCCTTAGTGCTATGTCAGCCAGTTGCACCAAAGGTGACTGTGAAACACGAGGAGCAGTCACAGTCTCTCTTGCATTGTCTGTGCTGTGGAGCAGCAGTCTGAGAAAAGGGGGAACAGCCTTCAGACACAGAGTAACAAGCAATAAGAAATTATAATTACTCCATCTGGATTCTGTGATCATGTCTATATCCAGTATTCCATATAACTAATTTGAAATAATTTCTGTGTTTTACGGAATTCCACTTACTGACCTGTTCCCCAGGCTTGGGGAGTCAGGCTTCGGCGTCAGGACAGATAGTGAGTATTTCTGAGGTATCATTTTGTCATTTTCATGATCCTTATGGCACTGAAAGAACTCAGACTGGGAGTATTCTGTAACTCTGGGGTGAAAAAAAGGTTCTTCAATGTTCATGTGAAACAGCTGTATGGATTTGACAAGCCCTATTGGCAGGGAAACTGGATGAGACTCTATAGGCCAGCAGCTGTGGTGGATATGTTAGGCAGTACTGACCTCCTGAGAAAGGAAGGTCATTGCAAATGCTCATATGAAAGTCCTGCCTATTAACAGTTAATTCTTTTGTTTCTATGTTTTGCAAATGGAGTTTATTTCTGTCTTATTTCTCACCTTAAGAGAAAGGTGGTCTGCAAGTAAATTTGATATCTGAATCAGAAATGTCTTCCATAGCTATGTGCTTTTCGAGTTTTTTCCTATTTTCCTTCCCCTGGAGCCTGCTGGTTATGGATCCTATTAGAATTTCTGTGTCAGGATATTTTGTAGCAAAGTGTTGTACTGACATCTGTACTCTGCTAAATTGGGCACTACTGGGGTAAGTAACATAGCTCATAGTGTAGAGTAAGCGTTCTGTCATCATTGGTTTGATAATGATACATTTTTCTTTCTTCAATGAGGAAGAAATACTTGTAAACTCAAAGCAAGAAATATGATGTTTGTTAGCCATTTGCATGCCGGACATGCTGTTATGTGGCCATTATTTGCTCAGCTCTTTATGACTTCACTCTGTGGCAATACTCATTTGAAGGCCACTAGTTCAGCACTACAAGCTACTTGTCGAAGCACATTAAGAATTTTAGCACTCCTGTCAAATGTAACCACAGGTTAGTAAGCTAGGAAACCTCCTTGAATTGGATGAATTATTTTGTGTGCTAGCAAACTTCCACCCATTGTTCTAAACCCCCACATCTTTTTTCATTGCTTTTCTCAGCAATTAAGCAACTTTTGCCAGGAGGAGCAGAAGGGCACAGAAGTTCCTACATAAGGCATGTCAGACTGCTGTGACTGTACTCTGGTAAAAGTTTTAAGAGCTGCTAGCACATTTGCAAGACTTAAAAAGCTACTGTATAATTCATCTAGAAAATGGATTCCACTAAAACCTCATGGAATTCTACCAATTGTGCTAGTGCAGTTCTTTCTCACAGTTGTGGACTAGCATGTCATTCAATGAAATGTACATCTTATGCTTAGTTCTAGACTTAACTATATATGAAATCAGTCTGAAAAGGCACTCTGAAAATTTGCCCACTAAAAAAACAGAGCTCTTTTTGCTATTTTTTTCTGCCTCTGGTGGCAGTTAGGAGGGTTGGTTTTACTTGTCTGTGACTTTCTAGGTACATCAGAAGTTCACGTAAGAGTTTGGATCTTTCTGTTGAACTTAAGTGCATGTTTTATGCTAGTTGTTATTTAATAACCTGAATGGGGTTTGAGATCCTTTCTTGTGGTCTTGCTAGTTACTGCAGTATGCAGGCTTTAATGCCTTGTGTATTGGTGTCTGCTGAAGAAGGGCCTTGGACTTCCTGATCCTTAATTACTGGAACCTGGAACCCTAGAATTGATAGATATTTCGTGTTGAGTGTGTGCCTGTGATATGAACTGTAAATATTTTGGTTTTTTCTCATAGGAAACTGTCCTTGTCAAGTGTAGCCGTCCTGGTCATGCATCAATAAACAAGACTTTTCAGTTTGAGAGGTGGGTAGTCCTTTTAGCAATCTGGAAATCTGTATTTACAGACTAATTTTTTTTCAGTAGGCATTGCCTAGAAGGTAATGCATTTTTTGGGTTGGTTTTGGGTTTTTGGTTTTGGTGGGGCTTTTTTGTTTTTTTGTGTTCTTTTTGAGGTGGGTAGGATGGGGACATTGTTGGGGTTTTTTAATGTGATATTTATGTTTCTCCCAGGACAGAATAATGCACTTTAGGGTATAGATGACAGTGTTCCTTCTCAGTAAAGACTACTGATATGCCTAAATTCAAAACCTGCACAGAGACTTATATGACCCTTTTCACCTATGAGTAGCTGTCACGATCCTTGCAACATGTTACGAGGTAGAAAAATGTTGTAAAGGTAGAGGAAGGGATGTTTGCCTTTCAGTACTTAAAAGGGAGTTCATAAGAAAATGGGGCCAAACATTTCAGTAGGGATTGTTGCAATAGGAAAAGGGGTAATAGTTTTATACTAGAAGAGGGCTGATTGAGACTAGATATAAAGAAGAATTTTTTTACAGTGAAGGTCATGAAACACTGGAACAGGTTTCCCCGTGTAGTAGGTTGATGCTGGCTGGATTCCATGGACTCATTAAATCCTTCTGCAACTAGGCAGAAGGGAGAGGGGTCATCTACTTACCACCTTTATGGGCAAAGTGAGATAATACATAAAACTTATTACTAACAGGATAAAACCTAAGCTAAATAGTGAGAAATAAAACAGTCTTAAAACACACACCGCACAAGCACACTTTCCCCCCACCTCTCCTTCTGTCCATGGGGGGTTGCAGTCGGTTGTGGTTGTTGCCACTTGCTAAGTGAGTTTCCCCACCCCTTGGGGTTACTCTTCCATGGGGTGCAGTAAAAGGTGAGTCTCTGTGGGTTGCAGAGGGACATTCTGCTTCACCACGGTCTTCACCATGGTCTACAGGGAACCACAGCTGAGTCCATCCCCTGCTCTGTGGGGTCCCTCCTGTGGGAGACCATCTTTAATAGACTCCTCCAACATGAGTCCATCCTTCAGGCAGCAGTTCTTCCACATCTGCTGTCCCGAGGGTCACTCCTCCATAGTGGTACAGTCCTTCATGGACAAGATGTACCGATGTGGGCCCCCCCATAGGGCCACAACTCTCACTTGGGTAAAACCTGCTCCAGTGTGGGTCTGCATCTCCACAGGTCCACAGGTCTCCTGCAGGACTTTGCTCCATCCTGAGCCTCCCACAGGGTCACAGCCTCCTTTCAAGCATCCACCGGCTCCAGCACAGGCTCCTCCATGGGCTGCAGGGGTTTTAGCTCTGAGTCCTTTCCCTGCTCCATGAGGTGTCTTCTCCCCCCACTCTGCAGTGACCTTGATGTCTGCCTGTTATCCCATGTTCTCGTTCTTTGGAATTTTCTTCTGCGCAACAACCCTTCAGTTCTTAAATATGTTATCACAGAGGCGTTACTATGATCTCTAATTGGCTCAGCCCTGGCCAGGAGCCGGATGTCCCTCCTGGGGCCAAGTGTTATTGGCTCCCATGGGACAGGGGAAGCTTCTAGCAGCTTCTAACAGAAGCCACCTCTGCAACACCCCCCCACTAGCAAAAATTCAACTACAGAAACCCAGGACACCCAGAGAGGGAGAATGTGCCACATCCCTGGAAACATCCAAGGTCAGGTGGGATGGGGCTCTGAGCAACCTGATGTAGTTGAAGGCATCCCTGCTCATTGCAGGGGGTTAGACCAGGTGACCTTCAAAGGTTCCTTCAAAGCATTGAAAGAACCATTCAATGATTCTATAAATTGAGGTGGATTGCATGACTTCAGCATTAGACATAGAGCATGACTGAGCCAGAAACTGGACTGGGCACTTCTAAGAGTTGATGTTTACATGTCCTGAACATAGACAGCAGAGTAGACTAGTGGCATGTAAATTAGTGCTTTCTAAGGGAAAGGCCATGGCATGACTGCTTTCCAGATCAGAAGCTCAAAAATCCACACAGATGAGGGTGGTTTTGAAGGCACCAGTTGTAATAAGGGTTTTAATGGGACACCAGAGAGTCAGTCTGTGAGACAGAAAACTGCGGGGAGTCAGGCTTGAAGGGTGCCTTCTTTTCTTTCAGAATGGTGCTGACCTGAACCTCTGAAAACAGGAGTGAAGAGTTAAATTGATACAAGTGAGATCTCTGTAAACAAAGAAATACAGAATTTTACCCCAGTGCCTTTTTTCTAATGCAGGCTTTGCATCTATGCATTGCAATGACTCAGTAGGCTCTCAACCCCCACCATGTTTAAAAACCCTCTGGAAAGAGAACACATGAGGACAATTTTATGCTTCCTGGCTTGAAGGCAAAACCTGATTTAAAGTAAAATGTCTGTAAATTATCTGTCCTAAGGTTTTAACTTAAGGTTTAAACTTAAGGTTTAGCCTGAATTGCTGTAGGTTTGCTAAACTTTATTAGTCATTCATCCCTTCCTTGAGGCTCCTTCTGAAATGCTCACTTTTTGTATTCACAGAGACTGGGGACTACTGTTGTATAGGTCACCAAGCACCTGAAAATTCCTGAGATAGATAATGCAAACCTTGGAGAAGCTTTACTGGTCCCCCAGGTTATAGGACTTCTTTGATTCAAGGCATATGAGAACTCTTAGGGTACATGGTCCCCTCACATGTCTGCTAAGCTACTCGAGGTAATCCCTTTCACCCTTCAGCTGTACCTAACACAGCCACACCAGTTGAAGTAAATACAGAATAATACTGGAATTCAACTCTGTAGAGCAATACAATTAATGGTATTGACACAGGACTCCAGAGTGCTGTGACTCTGGAAATGTGGTGTAGATCCTGATAATCAGGAAAAGGGTTAAAAAAAGGAAATCCTCCAAAGAATGCAGTTCTTAGGGAATGTTTTTTTGGTGCCCCAGCACAGCTCTTTTTTTATAAACAGAAGAGCATATGGTTCTTATGAACTCAAAAATGTTTATTTTTTTAGCAATGTTTTATGGAACTAATAAATGTCAAAATATTTGATTCCAGCTCAGGAAGAAAATTCCATCTTTCAGCATGTTATGTTTTTGTAATTTTATTGGCAAATCAGTTAGCAAAATAAAAAAGACGCTCAGAATTTTCAAGGTGAAATTAATCAGTATAGAGGGACAAATCTATCATCATTCTGATAAAAATACATAGGGTTATAGAAAGAGATTCTTTGGATTTGCAGCATCTCTCATGGTTTCAGATAGCTAGTGAAGTGGGTGTCCATGCTTCAGCCAGTGCTGTGGTTGTAGTGTAGCAGAAATTAGTTCAAGTCTACTTTAAACCACTTTATTTGAGTAGGGGTAGCATTTGAACCACAGTGGCTAAGTAGTAGCAGTAAAACCCCTTCAGGAAGTTGAGTAAATATTTGGAGTAGTTCATGTAGTGTGGAGGCCTGTGCCTTTCCTTTGATCGGCTACCAGAACCTGACCCTGACACAGCTAGCTGTGGCTGTACTGCTTGGAGGTAATGGCCTCAAGCTGCACTAGAGCTTAGATGTGTGTCCAGCCTGTGTTCAGGTTACACATCAGGAGTAATTTCTTCAGGGAAAGAGTGGTTAAGCATTGGAACAGGGTGCCCGGGGAGGAGGTGGAGTCACCATCCCTGAAAGTATTCAAGAAACAACTGGATGTGGCACTTAGTGCAATGGTTTAGTTGACAAGGTGGTGTTTGGTCAAAGGTTGGACTCGATGATCTTGGAGACATTTCCAACCCTAATGATTCTATTATTTTATTATTCTAATTTGCAGTGCAAACAAACAAAGTGCTAAGACTGGTTAATTCTCTCCCGGGTTGTGGCCGGTAGCAATCTGTTTGCTTCTTAGGCAACAAAGTCATCAACAGCATCTGAAGACACTGTGAATGTTTTAATCTTTAAAATACCTGTTGTTATAGTTTTAGAATTTGTCAGAATTTTTTCTTTCCCTACCAGCAGTTTGGGAGCTGACACCCTCTCCACCTCAGCTATCAAAACAAAGAGGCTCAGCTAATCATTCAAATTCCAGCCTAATGGCTAGGAGGGGTAGGGGGTGGAGGGAGTTTCTTTTTTTCTTCCGGTTTGGGGAGGGTTTTTTTTCCCTCCTCTTTTTTCAGCGGCAGTTTTGGAGAAGGAAGCACCTCGGAGGGGACTCCTGGGGTTTTGGCTTCTTCCCTACCTCCTGCTTCTAGCCCGGTGTGCCCTGTGCTCCAGAGGGACAGACAATCTTCATCCCTTTGGAGTTACTAAAGTTTGCCTAAGGCACCGACGGCACCAATGTGGAAGACCCCGGCCCTCGCCCCCCAGAGAACAAAGGAGGACATGCAGCCTATGGGAGACGTCTCGCTCAGTCCCTTCAGAGGGTCATTT
>VWZG01007622.1:0-36860 GCA_013396735.1 Grallaria varia
TCAGCCAGACCCACCACAGCTGCACAAATAAGTTGTCTGAAAATAATGATAAAATATCTGTGACTTTCTATGACAGATTTGTTGGATGCTGTTGCTTAGAGACATCAATCCTACTGTAGGAACAGATTTTGGTGTACCTGTGGTAACACAGTAGCTGGTTCCTTCCTGATGAGAGGAAACATTTATCTGTTATGTATAGTGGTCCGAGGGGTGGTCTGGCTTCCCAAGTATGGATAAAAAATCCTGGCTATTTCCCTGCAAGAATTTGATCTGCATTGTTGGTTGCATGTGCATAAATAATTGGATCTTTTTTCCTAAGTAGTAATTATGTTTGTAATGGGACTTGGTGACTGTAAGAAAGGGAGCCCTTTTGAGATTAGGGTTAGCTATAAAATATAGCTTGACCTTCCCTCTCAGGCCTAGTGGATCAAAACAGTATCTTACATGAAGCTGGAGACACCCTTTCTTGGCTAGTGACCCTGAGTCAATCACTAAAAATTCCTTGCATACTTTTCTTGCTGGTCCATCAATGAAAGACCCCTCTAAATTTAGATGGATTTTAGGGTAAAGAAGAAAAAGTCCTTTGTGCTTTTGACATGGCAGAAAAGGCCTTTAAAATAATTTTTGAAAAAGCTTCTTAGTAGAAGTGTGAGCAATGCTGCCTTTCAAAAGGACAGATATGCTTTCCTGGGGTCTTCATCCCATGTGTGCCCAATGACCACAGCTGCTCCCTGTGGCAGCACCCCACCAGCAGAGGCTGGTTCTGGTGCCCCACCTGCAGCAAATGGTTCTTTGGGGGGCAGAAGTGCAGCTCGGAGCCGTTCCCCAACTTTCAGGGATGGCTCCCACCCTGAGCTGTGTGCGATGCCACAGGGCATAGGGCACAGCAGCTGCTCAGCCAAGCCATTGGCTGAAAGAGCCTCTGGAATTTTGACTGAGGTCTTAATTCAAAGGATACAATTATGTATTCACCATCATAGTATTTTAGTATAGTAAACGAGTGGGCAGCATGTATCCATCAGCTTGGTGTAACTGAATTTCTCCTGTTTGAGGAACCAGAAGAGGAGTGCCAAGGAGGGCTGCGTTGTGCTTTGCTGCAGCTCCAGTGCAGAAGCTCACCTTCTGTAGTCCCAGCAATAGAAATCAGTCTGTATTTCAGCACTGCTGGTCTTGCTTTGGAATCAGGAGTGGTCTCAAAAAGCACAGTCATGTCAGCAGAAGAGATGTTACTATTAAAGAGCTGAAGAGGAAGTAAGCTGATATGAGAGCCATCTGCATCATTATGGCTGTACCAGAATGAATACCATGCTTAGGGAAAAGGGAATAAACACCCATTGCCTGGGCTGTTATTGGGAGAGCATCACCCGGCCAGAGAATGGGGTGGCAGCGATGCACTTGCACTGCTTGGAGGTAATTTAGTTACACCAACCCACCCTCACCACCGGAATATCCCACATGTGGAAAAGCAGGAGAAAGGCAGGGTCATTTCTTTTAGGTCTTAAATGATGGAATTTGAAGACCTGGCAATGAGGGAATCTGGATTTAGCCGCAAAGGGTAAAGCAAAAATAGACACATTTTGGAACAGCAAATCTGTAACTTTTTAGGTGTTATTTTTAAGGAATGTAAAGCAATTGGAGACAATAGGATTGGTGGCTGTTCTTCTTGTTTGTGTTTTTCACCAGAGAATTGTGTTTTAGAAAATAGCCCTTTGCTTTCCACCTTACAACACTGACTGATTTTTGGTCCCTGCCTTAGTGCAGTGATCAAGTTTTCCTCTCTCATCTGGGGGCAGTGTATAGGGAGGAGTCAAAAGGTCACTTTTTATGACCAAAAAGAAACCTGAAAGTTGTTTCTGTAAACAAAGTCAATTATTTTTCCCCCCCAAGATACACCAATTCAGCGCTGATGCATTTATTGCTGATTACATCCCCCTCAGGAGGGGAGGTTCTGGAGACTCCACCCTGCCCCTTTGCTGTGCTGTACTGCAGGTTTTTTAATACTACCATTAATCCTGAAGTTATCTTAAATTTTTTAAAGCTGAAAAACAAAGGAAGTATATGCATTACTTTACACACTAGGTAGTACAGTCCTTAGGGGGGTGTGAAATAAAGTAACTTCTAGGAGTGGAAACCAAATAAGTTATTTCTGTTTAGGAGACTGGGTGGTATTTCACACTAAAAGAAAATGTGAAGACAACTCAGGCAATAACTGACCACGTACAAGACAGAATGGGAGAAGTTTTATTTTTGCTTTGATTGGCAATATCAGGGAAGATGCTGGAGTGCCACTGTGCTTGGTGGTTTGTGCTGGTTTGGTATTCTGGAGGCATTTTGTGACTGTTTGCAATTCCAACTGTAGCTTCAGTGGGAAGAGCACAGGAGGGTCTCCCCTTCAGAGGAAGCTTTTTCAATCCTAAACCAAATGGTGCTTTATGCCATTGTGAAATAAAAAGCCAGCCCCGTGTTAGAATGGCAGCTGTGGTGATGGTGCCCATGGACCCTGGTGACAGGCAGGGAGCATCTTGAAGCCCTCAGTCCTGCATCCCAGGCATCACCTGCACTGGGTGGTTGCCTCGGTTGATTTTCTGTATGTACCTGGAGCACAGCAAAGCAGTGTTAGAAAAAACCCCACAGTGGCCTGGGGCTTTTGGGGATGTAGATGGAGCCTGTGGAGGAGTTGTCTGTGCTGAGGAAGCTGGAGCATCCCAGCAGGGGCACGGGAGGTTTGGAGCTTTGCACCTTGAGCAAAATTCGTGCTTGCCCTTATTTAAAAATTCCTTTATAATTGTGGGCTTGGCATGAGGCTAATCTGTTTACACAGGCGGGAGGGAAGAATGTGCTTCCTGGGAGTGCTACCAGCAGCTCCACCCCCGGGGAAAACTCGAGTCCTGCTCCTGGGGGCACAGCAGGAACAGCAGTGTCTCTGGCAGAAATCAGATCCATCCCTCCTCTTCCCATCTTCTCCTTAGTTTAACAGGAAAGGAGGGAAATCATTAATTCTGCACTGCTAAATGTCTTTGCAAAGTGTTGCTTTGCAACTCACCTGCCTCCTCTGGGTGTTCAAAAAGTCAGATCTGCCCATGCACACCAGGACCGAAGGGAGTCACCACGGATGGCCGTGGCTGGATGGGTCCTGACTTCTCCAGCAACTTCTAGTAAGGAGTCTCCAAAATGAGAAGCCCATATATTGATAGATAGAAGGGGGGGGGGTGGACACAGAATAAACCACTGGCCTCCAAACTCTTTTTGTTCAGTAAAAAAATTTTGAAAGTACACCCCCTATACATACATATATATTTACTTATGAATTGTATACATGCACTACTGTACTGACACATACCTTATAAAACATGCTCAAAATACACTTCAAAAATGTAAGCTAAGGATAAAATAAACACCACTTTTAAAAGATACATATATCTTATTTTGCTTATTAGTGGTGCAAAAAGGATGTTCTTCCCCCAGCCCAATGGGTTGTCTTGTGCACCCAGCTTGGAGACCACTGGTATAAGCCACCGGTCAGGGGCAGAGCTGGTTATCTGGGTCCTGCTTGAAAACTACAGGAGCTGTGCTACTATACTGGGGCTGAATGGAAGGATAATACAATTCAGAAAACTTCAATCAGTTTTGTAAATAGAGACTGCAACTGGGCTGGGAACTGCTGGAGTCAGCTGGGTAAACCTGAGCAAAGCCTTTGTCAGGGAATGTTAATGTTTGGTTACATCTCTTTATCTGGAGCAGAAAAGCACACGAACAGCTTTTGAGTTCAATCCTTGATCACCGGTATAGAGGGGTATTGAGAAGGACTTTTTCATCTCATATGGACAAATAGCAGGGTGGGAAATGGATGTATAGATGGCATTTCTGAGCATCAGAAAGAGCAGCCCCCAGCTCTTTTGTGTTGAGGCAGTTACTTAGTGTTGGGCCAAAATAATGCTTTGTGTGTAAAGTTGTCATCTAAAAGTTGATATAAAAAATGAATTATTGGGAAATATTGACCCCTAGTAGTGTTTTACATATTAGACATCTGTGAGCAACTTTGTGTATTTCCATGACTATCCTCATATTATGGATGAGGAAATAAATGTAAATGGAAATTCGTATTAGGAATATGCAAAATGGCTTTTGGAGTGCTTAAAACCAAATGTGCTCTGAATCTATTGCCTTGAAGTTGTGAACAGCTGAAGTTCAGCCATACTGGAGTAGTGCATTTACCAGAATGTCATTAAATATTTCTGTTGTGGAAAAGTCCCCTCATTCCTGCCTAATTATAAGTGAAGTTTGCATAAATAATTCATTTTCAGACTGTGGCCAAGCATGGTAGTAGTCAACTGTCATGACTCGCTGAAAAAGACACAGTCTTGAGAAGAGGACACTCCTGGCTGTGACTAACTTCAGCTTTTGCAATGCATTTTGTGGCCAGAGTACTAACTCTGCTGCCTCTGAGCGATGCTGGGGGAGCAGCACAGGGAAACTTGTTTTATTGCTTTTTGCCTGGCTGCTCTCACACAGAGAGCTCTTGTTAGGGGCTACCTCCTGTCTCCTTTCCCAGCTTTGTGGCTGGCAACAATCAAGTTCTCAAACCACCTAATTTGCCTCTGTTAATAAATTAGGCTTTAACTAAGTGCTTGCTTCGGGCGCTGTGCTGGAAGCCGGACTTCAGAGGCTTGGGCAACAAATTTCTCCTGGTTGTTTTCCTGCCCGGCGGTGCCTCTTGCCAGGCTGGCAGAAATCGTGGCACACACACCACGACCCACAGCTCTGCACTCTTCATCCCTGGAACTTGTGTTACTGGATGGGAGCTTGTCTCTGAAGGGCAGCATCTTCCTGTTTATGCAAAGCAAGCAAATGATAATCTTACTGATGTGATGAAATTATTTGTAGGATAATGGGAGGGGTAGGGTTTGTGTGAAGGCACCTTGCTGCGAGGCTGTCCCTGAGGTCGAGTTGTGCATGTGCCTTTTCCATGAAGGTCGTAGGTGGAGGGTGCCCTTGAAACATGAGACCAGGGGAGGGGGAGAATCCCACTTGTTCAGGGGGAAAATATGTGTCCACAGATACACACACATACATAAGGCTGAGTGTTCATGGATTTGGGGTTTTTAGCACAGGCTTCAGCTTGTCCCTGCACATGGATATTGTGATTTCATGTGTTCCTCCACTTCTGGGCACCCACCAACGCAGATAAGGGTCTTGTATCAGCGATCAAATATCTGGTTTCCCTTCCAGGTCTCACAAAATTCTTAAATGTGATTTCTTTGCAGGATGTGATTGGCGGAGCACTGATTTCAGCTGTGCTACTCATGCTCCTGTATCCTGTGTGGGACGTGATAGATCACTTGCTGCTAACTAGCCCTTTCTGCCCACTGTTTTCCATAGTTGTGCCTCTTGCCTTGTGTTACAACTACCCCAAACTAGACTATTACAGCCCTACCAGAGGAGACACCACTACAATCTTAGGAGCTGCAGCTGGAGCAACCGTGGGATTTTGGTTAAACAACCAGTACAGTGCACCACCCTACACCAGCAAAGGTTTTCAGCTTGGATTTCCTCTGGTCACCAGTAAAATGGTGGTTGTGCTAGCCAGGTTCTTCGTGGGCATCTTAGTTGTTCTACTGACACGGTGGCTGATGAAGAACGTGGTCCTGGGTGCGCTGGGCTATCGGTACAGGTTTCCCATTCGTGACCTGGAGGCCCGGAGACGACTGGAAGTCGAAGTGCCCTATAAGTTTATCACGTACTCCTCAGTTGGCTTCACTGCCACCGTGATTGTCCCACGGCTGCACGAGCTGATAGGGCTGAAGTGAGCACAGCACCCTCCTGACAGAGCGACGTGTGGCACCACCACTTCAGGGACACGACAACTCCAACAAGGCTGGTGACTTGACCAAAAAGGTGGTTTGTGTCTTTCTGCAATGGTGTGGTGGGCTGACTCTGGCTGGATGTCAGGGGCTACCAAGCTGCTCTATCACTCCCCTCCTCAGCTGGACAGGGGAGAGAAAATATAACAAGAGGATCCTGGGTTGAGATAAGGACAGGGGGAGATCACTCAGCACTTACAGTCACAGGCAAAACAGACTCAACTTGGGGAAATTAGTTTATTATCTAACTAATCAGAGTAGGGTAATGAGAAATAAAACCAAATATTAAAGCACCTTCCACCTACCCCACCCTTCTTCCCAGGCTCAACTTCAGTCCTGAATTCTCTGCCTCCTCCCACCCACCATCACAGGGGAATGGGGAATGGAGGTTAAGGTTAGTTCGTTGCATGTCAGTTCTGCTGCTCCTTCCTCCTCAGGGGTAGGACTCCTTCCACTCTTCCTCTCCTCCAGCATGGGGTCCTTCCCATAGAAGACAGGTCTCCAAAAACTCTTCCAACCTCTATCCTTCCCATGGGCTGCAGTTCTTCATTAACTGCTCCAGCATGGTTCCCCCACGGGCTCAGGAGCCTGCTCCTGTGTAGGCTTCCCACGGGTCACAGCCTCATTAGGGCATCCCCCTGCTCTCTGTGGGGTCTCCACAAGCTGCAGGTGGGTCTCTGCTCCACCGTGGACTTCCATGGGCTGCAGGGGGACGGCTGCCACGGGCTGCAGGGGGACGGCTGCCATAGGCTGCAGGGAAACCTCTGCTCTGGCACCCAGAGCATCTTTTACTCCTCCTTCTACAGTGATCTTGGTGTCTGCAGAGCTGTTCCTCTCCTCTGTCTCCACTCCTCTCTCTTGCTGCAGTTGTGCAGGACTTTTTTCCCCTTCTTAACTGTGTTACCCCAGAGGTGCTGTTGCTGAGGGGCTCAGCCTTGGCCAGCAGTGGATCTGCCTTGGAGCTGGCTGGCACTGGTTCTCTTGGACACGGGAAGGTTCTGGCACCTTCTTGGAGAAGCGACCCTTGTAGCCCCTGACTACCCTGACCTTGCCACACAAACCCAACTGCCCAGCTTGCAGGAGTCACAGACATCTTTGGGTTGGAAGTTGCTGTTCCCACTGTGTCCCGTAACTAGAAACCTTTGGCCCGGGTGGCTAAAGAAGACAAGCACAAAGTGAAAATCCCTTCTGGAGTGGCAGCAGCCATGGGGTCAGGGGTGGTGGAGAGCAGGGCTGTGCCTCTGCCTGGCTGGCTGTGGGGCTGGACCTGCTGAAGCAGTAGAGCAAGGCAAGGAAGGGCTCAGGTTTGGGATATGGGGCAGCAAGCAGCTGGTGGTGTGGGGGAAGAGGCAACCAGCCAAGAGTGAAGTGCCATTATTGGGCAGGGCTCACAGTGTCTTCTGATGGCACTGCCAGAGCTGGTCAGTTCTGTGTGGATGGTTTTACCCATTACAATTTAAAAAAAACCCCAAAACACAAAGGAAAATCTAACACAAAACATTGTATGTGATTTTTAACAAATTTATCTTGGATATTAATAAGGAAGCCCCCACTAAAAGATCCTTTACCTACATACAGCTGAGCAGAGTTATTACCACAACACTGAGGTTTGTGTCCAAACTGTTTAACTCCGATTTAGCTCCCTTGTCTAAGGGACAGGGAAAAGTCCTTTCTGTGGTGCAGGGATGACAAGCAGTGTCCAGAAACTGCGTTGTGGAAGGAACTGAGTAGTGACTCTGGTGACCGCAACACCATGATGGTGATGATAGGATGCCATCATTTTCTGGTGCTGCACGGCATTACAGTTGGTCTTCCATGCATCCTGCAATAAATACTGTGTGTACACTTGTAGAACAGCAGGTGATGAACATTCATGGGAGGGTCGTCCCTATAACTCAGGCTGCTTATTTAAAAAATATATTATCAGCTGTTGGACCAATGAGCTGTTGAGAAATACAGCAGTGACTGTGGTCTGCTAGGCTAGAAGAATGTACCATGCTGTGGCTGTGGAGCTTCGAGCATGGCCCCGTGCCTTTCCTGGCAGAATGTACAGTGAGAGCCAGCTTTTTAACCATGTACACTTGTCTTCCTGGCTGCAAAAAAATGAACCTGAAGAACGTAAAGGAGGTCCCCTGCCATGAGTTGACCCCTTGGATGAACATAATCACGTTCCAAAACCATGCCTGGAGTTCTGCCTGAGGAGTGGGAGGTGCATGCGGAAAAGGGCTGTGCCACTTTAAACGCAGCTTGGCAGTCTCCAGAAGAAACGCAGGCAGAAATTGTAACCATTTTTAGATTTGCTCAGGCTGTGGGTAAACTGTTTTATATCAGGTTGTGTGGACTTCACATGTGCATGCAAACAGCCTCAGTGAGCCTTTCAGCAGGGCACGTGCCCACTCACACCTGCCCTCGGGTGAGTGCTGGACTCGGAACACCAAAGCCATAGGGGTCCATCCTCAGCCTCTGTCCCTCCCACACGCCACACAAGCGCTGCCATCAGGCTTTAAAACACCTTCAAACCCTCTCGTGTCAAGAGTGCTGCCTGATGTCCAGCTGCAGCGCAGAGCTGGAGCCCTGCGGAGGGGCCACATCACAGCAGGTGGGACCAGAACTGGGGAAAAACCTGGCAGCAAGCTGAGTGTTTGGGGGGTGGAATCAGTCCCAAGAAAGGCACAGTTCGACAGGGACATTCATGCAGCTTTAAGTGTAGAATTTCCATTCTGATTCACAGCTATTGTGTGCTACAAAGATTTTATAAATTATATATAAATGCTGCACAGGTATTTTTATAGTGTTCACCTGCATGTGATTCATGCAATAAATGCAAACTGTATTTAGTTCAAATTTTAAAATATACCTATTTTGCAGAATTTGGTGTTTGTCTACTCATTTTGTGTCCTCTGTTGCTACTTGTAAATGACTGATGTAAGGGGAATGAATCCCAGTTTAAAGAAATTCCCAAGGGGAACCACGCACCTCTCTTCCCAAGCTGTCCCTCTTGTGGCCCCTTGTCGCCTGATCAGTCCAGCTGTGAGCTTTGGCTCCTGCAACAAGATCCTGCTTTTTTAAAAATATGAAAAAAAGACTGGTGATTTACTAACAACTATTTGTTACAACCTTTCCAAATGGAAGTGAGTGAGTTGCCTGTCATCAGTGATGAGGGACATTTGGGCAGTGGAATCTCCTTCACCAACAATATCTGCCTCTAATAGACTAAACAGTTAATTGGAAGCCCATTTAAATTAACATGTGCAATTATAGTTTGATAACCCATGAACTGCAGAATATTTTGCACTGATTGAGCAGCCTAACATGGTTTTGTGGCCAAGGACGTGCATTTGAAACCAGGTAGGGCCATGTCCTTCCCTGATCATCAGGTCCTGCCTGGAAGTGGCATAGCCCTGGGCCCCAAGTGCCCACAGCTGATTGGGGTGAGCCCAATTGCTGCAGCATCCCTGGGCCATCTGGGCCAGGCATGACTTTCAGCTGGGCTCTGGGCTGAGTCTGTGCTCCTGGGATGCTCACAGGACTGCAGCCATTCCTGCAGGGCTTGGGGAGAGGCAAGTCTTCTGACAAGGTAAGACATGTCACCCTTTCTGTATTTCATCAACCTGAAGCAGCAGGTCCTCGCTGCAGACCCATGTGTGTCTCTGCTCTGTGAAAATGCTCCCTGCCCCTCCATCCCTCCAGTGTGGATGCCTCTGTATTTCCAGATGGTGGAAGATGAGGTTTTGTGGTGGGTTTGCTGGTCATGTTCTGTGCTCAGCAACACAAAGACATCAGCTGAATCCTCTTGAGTAGGCATGCTCAGATTTTAGAATAAAACGCTGTGTTTGATGTGAATGGGGTAGGAGGTAACTTCCAGAGCATCAGTCTTGGAGCCAGTGCTGTTGTCTTCTCAATACAGTCCTGCCTGTCCTGGTCCAGCGCTACAGCTCTCCATCCTGTAGCTGCCTGCACTTGGAGGGGTGGTGCCAGACCATCTATATCCAAGTTTCCTTCCTTATGCTTTCAAGAGGGATGTAGCGGGCACCTCACCCTTAGCTTAGTCCCTGTGTCCTGCCTTGAGGCTGACTGCTGGAATGCTCACTTTGCAAAACACTTTCTGGGCACGTGGTGCCTTCCCAGCCTTCCTCCTGTCATGGGCCATCCCTGTGTGCCAGTCCCCCAGTGCGGAACCAGCTACTCTGTCAGCAGCTAAATGGTATCGCACCTTTTGGCAGGGATTAAAAACCAAAGCAGCAAACACCGAATTTTTCTGCTTTAATTTCCCAGCAGTCTCCTAATCCATCCAAATTTTGTGTGCAAAATCGCAAGCAAGTTTGCGCCCTGCATTTTTGGATACAGATGATGTAATTTAGTGGATAAAATAAAATGGTTTCAGTTTTGACCTTCCTAATCTGTGCTACAAGTAGAAGTCTGGAAATGCGAGTACCTGTCTGAGCTGGGTGGAAGTGCTGCTTGGCAGCGTGTGGGATCTTAAATACTTGCTAAAATGTGTGTAAAGCAAGACCCTTGCTTGCTGCCAGCTTCAGCTCCTGTCAGAGCGCATCAATTCCCCTGCATCTGCCTGGGGCCATCGGGCTGTCCCACTGTCCCACTGCCACCATGCTGCCGCTCCCCTCGCCACCTGCCCTCGCACCAGACCCGATTTCTAGGATTCAAGGTCACTGGGCGGTCAGAGGTGTCGTGTGAGAGAGGCCGTGATCCCCTGGCAGCCTCCTGGCAGCACCCCGTGCCTTTGCTCAGCCTCTGCCACGCTCACCTGCCAAGCCCAGACTGATTTAAATTGCAAGCAAGCCCGCTGCCAGCCCGAGATGGAAACAGTCCCAAGCGTCACCTTTACCTGATCAGCCTTGTGCAATAGCCAGGGTGACCTGCGGGCGCAGGAGCCTCTGCCAGGACCTGCAGCCAGGCTGTCTCAGGGTCCTGCTCTTTGGGAAATCACCTCTGCGGCACTGAAGCACAGCAAGGACAAACCCAATGTTATGTCCAGCAGAATGGAACCCGGCAGTCACCTAGAGGGCACACTAAACCAGCTCTGACCTCTCTGTCACCAGCTCTCCAGCCTTTTGTGCTCGTGTTCGGATCCCCAGGGGTGACCCAGTACCCACAGGCTGCAGGAGCAGGCCAAAAGTAAGCCATAATTGGGGACCTGTAGCGTCAAACTCTTCCGTAGAAAGAAAATCCAAGTTCAAAAGTTGTTAAAAAATTGATGAGAAGTCACCACCAGCAGCAGACAACATTTCATTTGCCAGACACTATGGCTACAGAAAAGCGTAAAAGCAAATTTCAGTGTTCACAGTGGCTCACTCTAGCACAAAGCTGGGTGAGAGCTCCCTCCAGTTCTGCACATAGCTACAAGCAGGTTGTAAATACCAGATAATTGGTTCGGAGCTATGAAAGACAAAGCCTTGCAATAAATACACCAGACTTATGTGAAGTGCCCCTCTCATCAGGAATCATGGTTAATCCTGAGCACAGCACTACAGCAAAGCTTGAATTTCATTGCTACAGCAGCCCCTGCGAGGCTGCTGGCACCACGGTTAGCTGGGGAGGGGGGCAAGGTTTCCAAAGAGGTTTTTTTTTATCTTTATCTCAATTCTCACCCTCTTCTTTTAGCAAGTAATGGTACTTACCTGGGGCAGAGCAAGTGTCCCGTTTGTGGAGCACTTAGCTGCCAGTGCATGGGCAAATGGTATGAAGCGATCCTGCAAAGCCTCACAACACATGCCACTGCAGCTCAAGCCCTTAGTCCCAGCCTAATCTGTTCTTTACACTCAAAGGACAGTAAATTCCCAGGAGAATTGGGACACCCAGAATCAGAAAATCTTGTGTAGAGAAATATATTTAGTGCACGCAAATATGCCTGCGTTCTGCTGCAATGCAAATTTGCCTTATTGCCATTCTAATCCCCGTGCATGACACACCAATAAACAGAGGGGGTTAATACTTGCCATCTGCATTACAGATTGCTTCCCACACTGCGAGCTTGCTTGGTTACAGTTGTGTAGGCACCACGGGGACATATATCCTGCAAACAGCAGGCTGGCTAATCCCTTGGGAGGCTTAAAATGTGAGCTGCAGTTTTCTCACTCTCTGTGGGCACTGGAGTCAGTCGTGCAACGTATGGCAATAGCTATATTCTCATTTCACGTCTGTCATGCAGAGATAATTAAAATCTACACTTCCATGTGAGGGGAACCATAGGGTTTCCAGATGGGTAACTGTAGTGCATTTTTCATACTGGATTAACACTTGCACCAAAAAGCCCTGCCTGTTGCCCTCCCACCTGTTAAGATTACTGATGGGGCTGCCATTGAAAAGCCCTCGTGGGTCCTGTGATAGGGGTCTGTGCAGACACACAGCTCTCAAACTGTGAGCTTACCTCACCCCCACCATTGCACATCTCCCTGCTCAGTGAGGCAGTCATTGTGACACCCTTCTCCAGCATCTCCCTCATGTCCACTCTTGGACAGTCTCCTCCTGGTATCAGGGGCTATCTGGCACTCACAACAGAAATGAGCCACAGCGTATAGTTCTGACAAAAAATACTGCTTATTGTTAGCCTGCAACATTAGCAATGGTTATAATATTGCATAGGAGGGACAGCCAGCTCCCCAAGCCAGCCAGTAAAGAGCTGCTTCAACACACTGAGCTGACCACCCACTTGGTGGCATTCCTGCAGAAGGGCTGGATTGGGCATTGCTGTGCTGGATGGACCGTCTCAGTTTCCCAGAGAGCAGAGGCACAATGCGCCAGGCTGGGGCAGAGCGGCTGCCAGAAAACCACCTAGAAGGAAAAGCCTGACCCATGAGAGGTTCTCATGTATGGGCAGGGGCAGAACTTCAAGAGAAGTAATCCTATCCCAAAGCTGCGTGGTCCCTGCACAGCTGGGGTCCAGAAAGCCACCGGCGGGGTGTGAGTGCAGCAGGCCCACGCTGACTTCTGCAGACACACATGCCAGCCCCAGTCGGACAAAGGCTTTGATAGTGCTCTGCTCCTCATGCAAAACACCGCTGGCATATGCTCTTAAATGCACTTCCCCAATTTGGTTTGGAGCTTCAAAAACCGCTAGGCTTACATCAACCATGAAAAAATTTAATTCCACCCCCTCTCCTCTCTGAATTTAGAATGATAAAGGATCAACAGTTATGTCTGGAGTAGGGGAGCAGATATTACACACATCTTGCTTACAAAATACCTCTGGTTTTCATGAAACAAGTTTATTTTCCTCCCCCAGCCATTGATGAGCACATGACAACCGTACAGAATAAAAGCTCAACTCCTTAGTTCTGCTCACATTCACTCAACATTTGCTCTAATCAATTATCTTATTTCATGCAATAAGGAAAGAATGAGATTCCTGTTATGCAGCCGTAATCAGTTACAGTATGAAGCTGTGTCTGTGGAACATTTCTGATTTTGAAAACTAATCATGTGCTCTGCCATTACATTTCTCTTGAAAAACACTGGGCTTTGACCCAACTTGTTTCTTCCCCCCTGCCCTTTAAAAACATTGAGGGCACAGCCT
Organism: Grallaria varia; assembly: GCA_013396735.1. Taxonomy (NCBI): domain Eukaryota; kingdom Metazoa; phylum Chordata; class Aves; order Passeriformes; family Formicariidae; genus Grallaria; species Grallaria varia. Next base: position 13,396 of record VWZG01007622.1, read on the forward strand.
AGTCTGAGATGCCACATTCCTTCCTTGCAGAAGCCAGCCAGATTCACTGTGTAAGGAACACATTTACTCAGGGAGACAGGATCTGTTTTTCTAGTTTATTCGAACATAAAAGCATACGCAGATGTCCCCCGGGAGAAAGACAAAAGAGCAGAGGGTGCTGCATGTGACAGTGGACGGCTGTCAGAGGATAAAGTCATGTCTTCACACGAAGGGCTCAATATTGATCTCTAGGGCTGAGCATGGCATGGTGAGCTCAAACTTGGTGATAACATCAGGGTGTAGGACTCCGAGTTTCCCAACGCTTTGACCTTTGGCAAAGACCTCAGCACAGCGACCAGGAAAGAAAGCAGAGCCTGTAAAGAAAGTGAGAGAAAAATCAATATTTCTTTGGGCCAGAGAAGTCAATAGGCATTGAACGCGCAGAACAAAGCGCTCAGTATTAAACTGTTCTCTGTGCTGAGATGCTAAGAAGGGGGTCTCATTTTCTTGCATTGACAGTTGTCATGACTGATAGAAAATGACAAAACACTGAGTTAAAAATAAAACATGAAGCCCAAAGCATGGGCATTTTTCACACTCCAGTTGTTTTGACTGAATTGCTCCTGCAATAGAAATTAGCACAGTTAAGTTGAATCAGAGGGCTACTGAAATAAGGAACTTCTGCAGCCTTTAGGCTATTTAACACCTGAATGTTTCCCGCCTTAGTCTGTTTAAGTAAATAAAGCTTGCTGTCATCTAAAGGGTAAGTAGGCATGTCACCCTTGATTATATGTCACATAATTAGAAACAACCTACATTCCTCATCTGGAGAAGAGCTTTCAGGCAGTTTCCTATACACTGTACAACTGAAACAACGAACAACTCAAAGGAAGTCAAATATCATCTTCCTCTTACCTCAAACCAAGTCCCACATTTTAAATGTTGTTTGGAAGTTTTAAAAAAAATAGTAGTGGAATTTGCCATGAAGATGTTGGAGGAGCTGTGGAGACTTTTTAATGAAAAGCCTTTCCTACCTGGAAACTTCCCTGTGCATGGTGGTTATTCCAGCAACATGTTCAAGCTTGTCTCTAGCAGCTACACTTGCATTTTTTTGGTCTGAGCCAAGTGGCATTTTTACATGATAGCCCTTCAAAAGACAAACCCAAACCAAAACAGCAAGGTGCTCCTTCTGAAACCACCTCTTTCAGAACAAGTGTGTGGAAGCAAGGCACAGTGTGTGGGCATCCAGTGAGCAGTACTGCAGACAATGCTGTGATCTCAAAGGAGGAAAGGGGAGAAGATGAAACAAGGCCACTGCATCCTACAGATCCTCCTCAGAAAGCTGCCTCCACCATGCTTTTGATGCTGCTGCCCTTGCAGGGAGGAAGGGCTCTTTACTGGATTTCCACTCAGAAGTTAAACAAGTCAGCAGGGACAGCATCAGGGACCAGTCAGCTTCCCTGCCCTCACCCCTTGTTCTGCATCTTGAGCTTAAGAGGCTAAAATCCAACAAAGCATCTTCCACCAAAGGGAGACAGTTATTGGGGGGGGGGGGTGAGGTTCCATCAGTGGGGATGAGGGACATCCCTGCTGCACTTGTTTCTGTGCCAGTGTGAAGACAAGGGCTAAGGAGCTGCTCCCACTCCTGCTCCCTGCCTGCTACTGACATGGCACTCAGCCCTTCAGCATTCTCTGCATCCTGCAAAAGGATCAGAATTTCTTAACAGCAACTTACCCTCTGGCTGCTTCAAATGCCACTTAAGGTTCACAATCAGCCCAGGACACTTTACTGTGTGTACAAGGAGCTACTTAAAAAGTCAGTAAGGGTTCAAATGAACCTCAAACCTCAGGAACATTTTCATGACAGTGATCACTAGTGGTCAAGCCCAGAGATATATTCTCTGTTAGCTCCCCAAAGAAAATAATTCATGTAAGAAGTGTCTCCTATGAGGTTTGTAGTTGTAACTTGGAGCTACAAGAACAGTAATTAAGTCTTTTTCTTGCCCAAGTTGCTGCAAGTGAAAATTAAATGCCTACTTCAGTTTTGGCTGCCTTGTGAAATCTGATGGCAGTAGTAAATGTCCACAGTAGCATTACCTAAAGGCTACTTTAAAAATATTCAGAAGCAGTATATTTTGAATGATCCAGGTCCAGTCTCAGCTACAAGCACAAACCAGCTGTTACACTGGATGTACAACAGTGAAATTATCTCACCCTGGATGTTACTGGCACGTGACTCCAGCCAGACACTTGCCATTGCCAAACTGCACTATTCAAAACAAGTGTTAAAATAAAACTTGATGACACAAATTTAGAAAAGAGACAAATGCCAAACATACAGATCACTCTGCAGATTGTGGGTGAAAACATAACCTAAACTCTCCTTTTAATTAGTGGTAAAGGCTTTTCTATTTGGGAATAGAGCTGGTATTGTCCCAAAGATGTGAGCAGCACATACAGTGACATTCTTTTAGAAACTGGACTGTAAGCTTAAACTGGCACAAGAGCAAGAACCAAGCCGAAGTTAATAATGTTGGCATGGTACCCCACTATAAATTTATAGGAAAAAAAAGCTCTGACAAGATGGTCAGTTAAAAAGCTGTGAGTCAGACTTGTCTGTTCTTCTGAGCTGCCTTGTGTGTACTCTTGGGAAAGTTATTTTATCTTCTTGCACATCTAGACCCAACTATATCATGAGACTTAACTGTTTTTAAACTTCTTGTAGACATCTGACAGGGTCTAAAATAACACTGCACTAAGTCAGTCTATCAAGGGCAGTTTCCCAGGTCTGTGCCACTTCCCATTGTGTGAAACAATGTTGTATTTCCAGACACAAGAAATGCTCTGCTATCCGGGCATCACCAGCTGTTGGTCTCCCAGTCAGAAATTAGGCAGAAGGTGGACAGGTGGTGGGGGGACTTGAAGCCTTATCCAACCCTCCCATCCACCCCTACCGACCTTCTCTAGAAGGTTAACTTCAGGAGGTTTCCTTGGATTTAACTAAATAATATGCATTTATGATAAATTTTGAAAACTAACAGCAATTCATGCTATGATATCAAAAACGATGAAATGGCTTAGTGATTGTGACAAAAAGTGAAGACTATGTTAGCTGGAATCTCAACACAGATAGAATTTATCCCTTCTGGCCATGAGCTTAGAACACAGCTCCATGGCAGAAGTGACCTGAACAGTGAACCACCACTGCCAGAGAGGGGATGGTGACTGGCTCCCCATCTGGAGATGGGAGGAGTGTGGGACAAGCTGCTGCTTTGACTGAAGCCTTTGCCATGAAACTAAACATTCAGTGTGCTCCAAATGCACTGGTCCAGGCTTTGGGTTAGACATCTGGCACTCCTTTTCCATCTCATGCAGCAACTGATGATGGACCGTGACGTTCTTTTTCTTTGCACCTTCTTGCAAGTGAAGAGGTAAATAGATAATTAATATGAAGGGGGAACATTTCAGTCCCCAAAGTGCAGGGAACAGGACTTTCAAACCACCTCTCCACTGCTGGTTAAGCTAGCACTGAAATGCTGGCTACTTCACAGGGCAGTCATCAGTGTGCCTGATGGTTTGCAGACATGGCAGTTGCGGGGCATAATTCTGTGACTGGAAAAGATCAGACAATAAGCAAATAAAAATGAAAGAACCTGTTAAAAGCTTTAGAGCCCCCATCTGTCCAGCTAACACTTGGCTCTTGAACCAAAGAAATATGAGCTAAGGAACAGGTTTACAGAGAGTTTATGAACTCTGGTTAATAATGGAACTATTATTATGATAATTGGCTGCACTACAGAATGCTTCAAAGTATATTCCTGCCTGCCAAAAGGGCCTCCAGACTGCATCCCACATGGAGGATCTAAAGCCTTCCTCATCTCAGTGGCTTTTCCTTTCACCACACAGGTGGTAAGGGAAGGAGGCTGGCTCATGCACAGGACTGGGTAGTGTTGGTCCATGTGTCCCTGCCAGGGCACCAGAATTCAGAGCAAATATAAATTTCAGATTAAAAAATTCAGACAGGGAAAGGGAAGCATGTAATGAAGGAAAAATACTCAGAAGAAACATGAAAAACCTGAGCAGAAAGGGTGGGGGGAAAGAGAAACAAGCATTTTGCAGCTGTGGGGAGGGCTGACTGAGGGACCAACCATGACCACAAAAGGAGACCTGGGCTTGGGGAGCTTTGTTGTGCTGAGGACGTGACACAGGCTCCAGGAGGGCTTGAGCAACCTGGGGAGCAGGGCAGCAGCAAACCTGAGGGTTCATTAAAATAACCACGACACAAAGGTAAGGACTTTTATCCTAATTTGAGTGTTTCTTGTATTATCAAGTAAATAGCAATGGTGGTTTAGATTGCTAGCAAACCTTGTGTTTTGTATTAGACAGTGTTAAGTGACTTCAACTCCTGAAGCAAACTAAAAACTTCAGAGTGGGAGTCAAGGCTGTATGAAAGATATCTGTTTATGCTACTTGCACATATGGGGAGCCAACAAAAAAATGCACATGGTGTTACCTTGTTTGAATAAATCACACCACAAGCTGAAGCCCAATGCTCTAAGGCTTCTATAAAGCACTGATGCCAAAAGGAGTGTTCCCAGAACCATTAGCAGTGATGACCTGCAGCTTTTGAGCAGGAGTTCACCACAGGGCTCATCCTATCTGTCTATGGTTGTAAAGTGCATGGTCTTGCTGAAGAAAGCTTGAACTAGTCAGGCAGCCATAAAGCACACCTGGAGGCCCCACTCCTGGGAGTGTGCAAGGAAAGGGCTGTGTTTGCTGCTGCTGCAGTTATGTTGAAAAGTTTTCTCATAAGTCTGTCTGGTTGGTTGTTTAGTCAAAATACATTTAAAAATTCTAGTTTACCTTCCATTTTACGGATAACAGATTTATCACTCTTGGTATGTTAGTCCTTTGTGCTTTGCACAGAAATAGCACTTCATAAACTTCACCTTGAAATCTAGTCAGATTGCATTGTCCTTGCTGATTGAGACCTAGACAATGCCAGAGGAAGCCTGAAGGTCTAGCAATGGAAATCCACCTCTTAATATGTCAGGTCTATAACTGGTAGTTAGGAGAAGGGGTGGGGTGAAATACAATATGTGTTCCTAAAGAAGAGATGCCAAAGCCAGCCATGCCTTATGCTGACACACTACACGCAAGTAAAAGACAAAAGCTACTTCTCATGGCTGCAAGTAAGAATTTAATTTCCAGTGTTCAGTGATGTAGAAATAATACCTTTAATTAAAGCTTCTGTAGCATGTCCTCAAAATCCGTAATTGCCTTTCTGCATTCAGGCAACAGGGCCACTTTGATTGCTCTGGGGTAATTCTTTGGCCAATAATCCAATAGAGCATGTAGTCTTTAGCACATTTTCTGGCTAATTGACCCACAAAGAGCTCTGAGTTCCCTGCACACTCTGTTGTCAAACACCTTGCAGTTTCTTTTCTCTACTTTATTCTCCCTTCCTTTCAAAAAGAAATAGATTAAAGTAGTTGCACTAAGCCCTCAAACCCACTTGTTTGTTCCTGTAATTTCAAGGAACATTGGAAGCTGAAGTTTAAGAAGGTAACAGAGCAGAGCTCATCTGGCCTCAAGAGTCTTTCATCTTAATTCTCCTCCCTTTTAGTCCCTCCAGCTGCCCTTTCACTACCTCATCCTGACTCACCTGGCAAAGTATTTTGCCTGTGCTACATTGGATGGAATTTAAGTTTTGTGAGGTTAGATGTTGGTTTTAGGATCAGGTTCTTCATGATTTTGACCAATTCTTTCTTTTGGCAGATAATGCAAATCAAATACAGAGTCAGGGGACACTATCAGAGCAGGCAGTGTTTTAAAGGGCACCTTTTCTTGCCTGTGTACACAGTGCAGTCAGGCTCCCACAACCTTACGCAAAGCAACAGCAACCTCAAACCTGTATCTTGTTGTGTGAAAATTTACCTTCAGCTAATTTTTAAAATTACAGACATCTCTAATTTTGCACGATTTTTGAACTATATTACGAGACTAATTGTTCTTTTAAGTTGCGTGTTACCAGCATATCTTCCCCCTTATATTCTCATGTCCAGAAAAAACATACTTTGGGATCAGTGGGATATTTATTAACTTTAGTCTCTTGGTTTATAAATCCTGACTAAAGCTGCGCCAGTAGAGCAACCACTCCCCAGATCACACCTAACTTTAATGACATGTCAGGAAATTCCAATTAGTACAATCAAATGTCAGGTCATGTGCCTTAATTCCCCTCCCTGAGAAAATAATTCACACTTGACAAAAATGACAGAAGAAATAGGTGTATGATGGGAATGAACATGCCCTTGTCTAAAGGAAATCTTTCATTCTGATTTCCTCTTTTTATTTTCAAAAGCCTCCTCACACAGGGTATAGCAGAAGAGGGTAAAGTGACAGTCAATTACTTACCTGGACTGGTACACTGGATATCCAAAAATAGAGCTGAATATTAAAGTCCTTGAGCAGACAATGAGACTAGGGAACATGGAGATTCATCCACAAATCTGCAGTGGTCAGTCAATTAATCTTCTTGTATTACAACTAAGTCAATGGCTGTGTTTTTATTAACTTGTATCTCAGGGTGGGTATGAGGAAAATTGACTTTTCTATCTCATCATACAACCCTATGACCTAGATTTGTTTTTCATTATTGCTGTAGAAACAAAGGGTGTTTGGTGTTGTTGGATGTCAGGAAGTGATTCGAGAGTGCGGTAGGCTTGGCGAACCTCTTTATTTGCCCAGGGTGACAGCAGTCTCTCACATTTCAGATGATCTGGGTAAAACCACTGTGTTCATGCCTTTCCTAATGGAGAGTAATATTTAGGTGGATGCTGAGGCTAAGGAACACAGACATTTTGGGTCACTCATCTGGGCAAAAGCATTTCTCTTGTTCAGTGCTGGAGTACCAAGGTGGTTGTATAAATACTGCATACAGAAAAACTCAAGTAGGAAACCTCGAAAGAAATCTATCTAATTCCATGTATTTTTCTAGAAATCAGTATTTGTGTATAAAGCTTAAACCACTTGCATTTTTGTGGCAGTTGTAAGAAACAGCAATTCTACACTGGAGTTTAGTTGCACTGCAGAGTTACCATTACATGGCTGATTTTTGCTTTCAGGCCAGTTTTATCTGATTTATCCAGATTTATCTGAAATATTATACTTCACCTTGTCTAAAAGTCACAAATCTAAGACGGCATTACATCACAGCTATTTTATCAATAAAACTAGGGAACTCCTAATCCTAAATAAAGCTCACTTTTTTTTTTATTAAGGTGTCTTGCTATTTCACTTGAGTTGGAGAACGCAAGACTTTCAATATTAAAAAACTTAATTTCTTTCTGTGCCATGACCGTTTTTTATCTCTCTTTGGACGGCTAAAGGAATAATTCATCCTTGCAAACATCACAGTCTGTCAGAAACTAGGAAACAATAAACCATATTCTTTATGGCGGGGGGTATAACTTACACCATGTAGGCACAGTAAGGCAGCAGGGTTTAGCTTTTAGGCTCTGCTTTCATGGAAGCATTAGAGAATAACAAGAACCAGCACTAAGTCAGTCTGCAAGTCTACTTTAGTATGTCATACTTATTTTGTAAGTTGTTTAATCACCTCACGTCCTAGACCAAGCTGCCCTCCCCTCCCAGTGCCTTGATATGACTTGCTGAGATAAGTAACAGCCACCTGATGTTGTGCTTTCACAGCTACCACATTTCACGCCTTTCAGAAAATGACTTGACAAACTAGCATGGAATAATACATAATGAAACAATGAACCTCGGCAGTCGGTGGAGCTGTTAATCACTTAGTTTTAGCAACTAAGGTTTCTGTTGCAAACCAAGGCTTTGTGGCTGGAGCAGCCAGAACAGAAAAGCCAGAACTGGCTGAGTGTGAGCCTGCCCAAGACCTGCAGCAATACAGGGCCTGCAACAAATATGGCTCTTCTGCTTCTGGTCCCAAACGAGGAGGGTCTGTGGCCAGCACAGGTACGGGGCTGAGTCTGACCACCTCAGTGTTACTTGGTGTATCTCATGTTTTCTAACATAGATACCATAAAGATAAAGTCAGTTCCTCCACCATGGGCAACAGAAATCTTTGCAACCTGCACTGAACCTTGCAAATTCCTCTTTAAAATGTAATCACAGACATTAAAAAAAGAAAGAAAGGGGGGAAAAAAAAAAAAAGGCAAGATTAAATTTGAAGCATTGCCCCTCTGCCCTGGTATCACGCCAAACTGGAGAACTGCTTAACTATAAAGCACAGAAATGACAAGCCCACATTTGCTAGCATTAATATTAATATGGTAGTGAAAATGAAAGCATATGCACAGTTTGTTTGCCTCCAGCCATAGCAGGCTGTGCAGGTGAAAATGCAATTGAAGGATGAAACACCCTGACCCTCTGTGCTCAGATCACTGCCCTCGTTCACTGAGAAAGGAGATGTCTATTGCTGCTATTTCTGCTACTGGCTTGGATGAATCATTTCTTTTCTGGAGAAGGCTTTGCAACACTGAAAATATAGTTTATGATTAGGAAGTAATTTTCTATTTAAAAATGTAAGGAAACAGACAGAAAACACGGTGAAGACCTAAATATAGAATTATTTAATGTAAAGCTGTGCCAGACATTTAAAACTCCTGATGCAAGGAAGATTTTTCTGTTAGACTGGTTATGATGTGTGATTAAAAAAGAGAGTTGCCTTTGGGAGGGGGGGGGAAAAAAGAATGAAACTCTGAAGAGGCCTTTCCAGTAAGGGAACAGAAGAAGAGCTGAGAAATTTTGGGTCGAAGACACCTTGAGCTCAAGGAACACAAGCACCAGTGATCTAGATGGTTCAGGGAGTTGACAAACACTGGTAGAAAATGAAAAGTCTTAACTATCAGGACAAGTGCTACTAGTCTTGAAGCATCCCTAATCTGCTAGAATAAAATGCAATCGGAAGAACAACATTATAATCTCTGTTAGTACTTGCAAAAAGAGGAAGATGTTAGGCAGCTTGTGTGTCATTTCAAATTGACTTGACGCTTCTCCTCGCAGTTACTTTTGCAGTTACAATGGATTTTTCCCCCCCCCACTTCAGTACAGGGGAATTATACTACAGGACACATACTTCTAAATGAGCCAGTTCAAAGGAGTTTCTCTTCTGAAATAATCTTCTGGACTTGAGAAACAAATACTTTCTCTCTTTGTTCACTAATTGAATTTATTTTAATTCATATGTAGGGAATAGAGGGTCTCAAACATAATTCGCTGACGAAAGTTTAAAAGACAAAGAAGTCTAAGCCTGTCAAACAGCTTATTATCCTATGCTGTGCTAAAATAATGTACTTTTCCTCTAACTGATACGCCTTTTTGGGACAAGTGTTGTACAAACAGCTTATATTTGAAAGATACCATGAAGGAACATTCAGAAACTTTCAGAGGAGCTGAAATAACCATAGGAATGAAAAAAGCCCCCACTTCTGAGAGCCTCTTTTTCATAATAAAAATCAACAGTATAACTCAAAGCTACTGAAATGAGACATTTCTAAAATCAAACTATGGGGATTGCCACACGCTCTGTGTCGCTTGGCCTACCTGCACCACTTCCAACAGCAAGACCTCTGAGGTGTCCAGTGCCAGTCTGTGGTGTCAAATTTTGATAAACCAGGTTTATTTGGAGAAACTCCAAATACTGTAGACTGCCACTTTGGCTAAATAAGTAATATAAGCAACTATCCTGTTTGATATCTTTCCCGGGCACCTCTTTGGGATTTATGCAGTTAAAACCAAATGTGAGACATTAGCACTAGAGTAGGAAGATGCTTGATAAAACAGAAATAAGCTTGGCCTACATTTGTAGGGACTCAGTTCCTATAAATCTGAAGGCCTGTATTACAGAAAGGAGACAAAGAGCAGAGATAACAGACAATTAAAAGGACACAAAGCAAGCAGCCACATCCACTTTTAGACAATTTAATTTAATTTTGAGTTGTCAGAGCTGTAGTTCTTCATGTAACTAAGTTCTCTTGATGCTACAGAAAAAACTGCTCAAGAGAAAAGGAAAATTACTTAGAAATTCATTAGATCTCAAAGTAGTGGCCAGCACTGGAAAAGAACTAGTGACAAACATCTGAGTTTGCAAGATGCCTTATAATTAAATTATTCTAATGATCAATGCTGAAACTTCTGAAACCCCTTGCAGAATTAGGGTAATACATTTAAAAGTAGTAAGACCAGTCAGATTTGAAAAGAAAAATAAAAGGGCACCTGTCCTTACTTCTTAGTGCTCTTAGTGTTGTTAATTCATGAAGCTGCCAGTGGCTGAAATTCATCAAGGAATTGAAAAAATTATAAAGATTAATGACTAGCTGCAATGAAGACAGTATTAGAAAGATGTTCAAGAATATTGGGCATCAGAATTACGGTACAGTTCTCAAAGCAAATATCCTGCCTGCTGTTGTTAAATTACAGTAACAATACTGGGAATTGAGTAGTACTAGAAAAATGTTAATGTGGTGCCAGTATTTCAAGGTGGATGATGTAGATTGATCCTCAGTGACAGAAAAAAACATTTCTTGGGAATTGGAAATGTGAAATTAAGAGGACTTGAATACATGGAATTACCAGCTGATATGTTTTGGTTGAGAACAGATGTTTTCTAATAAATCTCATTATCTACCAAACTTGTAATTTGAAATACTATTAATACAATTGCAAGGATGCAATAGCACACATCAAGTATCTATTTTTGAGTGCCAGTTAAATGAATTAAGAATTGTCTAGCATGTCCTAGAAATTATATCAAGAGGCTTCATAGTAAAATTGGCACCTTTCCTTTCATTATCTGTGAGTAAATAGACAATTGTTGACATTTGTGGCCAATGCAGTGACTGCCAAGAGAAGCAGCTGAAGGGCCAGGATTGCCATTAAGAGCCATCAAGCTACAATTCCTTAAAATAAAACAGGCATCAATAACGCCAAGTTCAACATGGGCATTAAACATCTGTGCATATTGCAGTCTCCCAATTTAAACTGGTCATCAGAGATGGATGCCACAGTTCAATTCTATACACCTAACTTGGAATTAGTCCCAGATTTCCCCCCTCTTGCCTTGTGAATTGAGGTTCACGGTCTAAATCTTCTTTAAAGTTGTTTATTGTATAACTATTATTATAAAAGTAAATGTTTACTGATGTTCTTAGTTATGGAGATAACTATTACACCTCTAATTTCACAGATAAACCTTGCTAAATGAGAAGCTATTACTATGATTTAGTGTGGAATTAAAATTTTCTACACTTTACCACACCTTTCATTTAATTAAATACGGGCAGTAAAAAGAAGAGTGTGCAATTCTTCTTTTTTTTTTTTTTTAATTTATTTTGAAAGACCCCTGTCAGTTACTGGGTGAAGCAAGAGTTAGTATGCATTTATTATGCACATGTTTATGTTGAACACAAACAGACTGACCTCCCAGCTTTGCTAAGCTGATGATTACCTGAAAAGAATGAATGGAATGAACATTTAGTTAAAAAAAATAAAAATAAAATTAATAAATCCAGAGTTAGCTGAGATCCATGAGAATTAATAATGTAAAAAAAAGTAGTTCATGTCACAAGCTGACACTATTCACTGGTTGCTTGTTTTCACATGAATGAACGCTATTTCAGTTTTGTCATGGAAGACAGTGGGGGAGGCATTGAAGCAGAATCCACGCATATACAGAGATTTTTCACTCTCTGTGAACCTGTCAAATTGCTTCTTTTTTATAAAACAGGGATATTGCTTTTCCTTTTCAAACAGTTTGTGCCCCATTAAATTCCATTTGCAAAGTATGGAGATGCTCAAAAGGTACTGTAAAATGAGGGGTTTCTTCCTTAAATAAGGGATAGTCATTCTAAATGTTACATTAAGAGTGAGGATAATTACACCTTACACTTCACACCACTCCTTTGAAGATTGTGATATATAATCCACTGTCAGTATTTACTAAGCCGTTCTTAGTTTACTATGGACCCAAATCCCATTATTAGCATCATCTCCTGTGATCATTGTCCTGATTTCTGGAAGAAAATAATCATCTCTGATGGTCATCCAGAAGCACAAGATCACTAAAATGTTGCAGAAAACATATCCATTCCTGAAGAGATTAAAACTTGAAATTAAGAATACCTTCCAATACCATAATCAGGATGCCTCTGGTTTTCAGTTCAAGGGAACTGAAACTAATGAAAGTGAACTAAATATTTAATAATGCTATGAAATTACCGGAAAACATGACCAAATTTGTTGTCTGTTTCTACCTGTATTTTTATATTTTTAAAAGAATTTGATTTTGTTTACCACCTACTCATACACATCCATACTGATCTTTACATTGTATTAAGGGTATGGAACTGGCTAAAAACTTGGAAGTTTTATGCAAAAATGTTTTATTGTGGAGCACATGCAAATTTGAGGATTGATGCAATGATTGTAATCTTTTCAAATCTGTATTTTATTATGGATGCCTGTGCCATAAAACAAAGAGAAAAACCAAAATGCTTTTCTAGACCAGCAGGATTCACTAATGTTATCAAAAAGTTAATTCTGTGCATTTTAAAACACGTAGTATTTCAGAATTCTGCTCTTAAACTTTAATTTTTTAATGTTTAGCGGTAATAAGGAAAAAAAGGGTTCCAATAGTAACTTTCAAGAAACTGAAAAGCATTGAGTGCCAAATGTATGCTGAAATCCTCAAATTCAATCACTTAAAACCTTCTCTTCCTTAAGGCTGCTCTAAACAGCTCTTCCCCATTTATTACCTGGTTCAGATTACACCAAACTGTAGTGCAAAGGCCAGGGGAACATCACAATTTCACCCATATTTTCTAGCATCTGTACTTTGTTCACAGGTGTTGCTAGGAAGGCAAAAAGACTCTGACCTTAAGGTCAAATCACAGGGCACTTAGGTGTTGGTGGAACAGAAGGAGCTTAAATAACCATGATGTGCACATATGGGCCAAAGAGGACTATAGTACAGGCATTTCATTTTTCAAAGTGACTTTGGAAAAGTGACTAACATGCCCAATACATCTCTATCTATTCTCTGTTGCTCATTTAAAGCAATATTTTATTCCCTGTACTGCTTTTCAATAATCACTGTAACTATTTTAATCGGTTACACGAGGGAAAAAACTGGACTAAAACCCTACCTTTGCACTCTTGCTCACTAGTCTCAAGTTTTGCTTAAAGTTATGTGCAGAGTATGCACCCCTAAATCTCTCTAAATCAGACGATAAACCAGTCATAGGATAAACCCATTTCTCGCTGTACAAATTTTTAATTTGGCACAGGCAATAAAAAAGCAGACTCCATAGAGATGCATCTAAAAAGCCATGCCATGTATAATGTCCTGATTTAAACCCCCTGCAGTAATTTGCACAGTTCTTATGAATTATTTCAGTATCCTGCAGATTCTTTAAGATGTTACAGGGCATCCTTTTCTCGCTCAGCAATTGACGTTACTCCATCATCTGCTGACATTTTCTCTCTGGCACATGCTTAATTGATAAGATTGTGAAGCAAGTTTAAAAAAACCCAAAAATAACCAACAAACCACAAACAAAAAAATCCTAAACAAAATTGCCCAACTACTTTGACTTCCACCCAACTCTGCAGTGAAGGTCTTTGAAGTTAAGTTGGTGCAGTGACACTGCATTTGCTGTGACACTAGAGTATCAGCCATCTGCACTGTTACCAAGATTAAATTCCAATGTCAGGAGAACTGCAAGGAATCTATGTGCCATCCCAGGAGAGTTTCTGAATCACTGCTGAAACAGAAAGTAGTAGACACTTTTTTTGGCTATAGCCAAAAGCCACAAACTGCTTCTAATATATTGCACATGACAAGGCCTAATCCGCCCTTTATACTAAATGCGTAGTGGAGTAATGTCATGGGAATGCAGGGATTTTGAATGAGCATTAGAAATCTCACAGCATCAGGAATACTGAGCATCACTAATATCTAGAAATAACATGTTCCCTGATTATTTTTGAGATATTTTTCCAGTTTCTTGGAGCCAGCAGAAATGTTACAACACAGACTATAAAACACTTGCAAATATTTTTCAGTACTAAAGCAAACTCTTGATATCTCTATTCAAAGCAGCTACAGAACAGGAATATAATTTTGAATAGGAAAACAACAGTTTGGTTTAACTTCAATGACAGATGAGTACCCAACTTCCAGAGGCTCTTCCAACTCCCCACTGCCACACCCCCTTTCCAAATAAGCTTTGCTATTACCCATTCTGTGCTTGGTAGAACTAGAAGTATGATTGTATTGAACGTCCCTCTGGTCAACCTGGGAATCCTATTAACGATATTCTACCAAACCCTTTGAGAGTCTCCCTAAATAATACTGAGCAAAATAGTACTTTCTCAAAAAAAGGAGGAGAAAAAAGCATCAATACGTACGACACAACTGCGCACTGAAGTGCCACGAGACTACTTAGTTGAGTGTGATGGTTGACATCTTGGCACGCTGCAGAACAGGGAGACATCTAACAATTTTCCATTCAACAGGGGAGCTGTGTTGGGCTGTCAGGGACCCTGTGCCTCTGCTCCAGTAAGTGCAGAACAGAGGCACTTTTGCAAGCTGAGTCAGTGTCTTGTATCTCAGAACACCAGTGCATGACATGTAAAAAGAACCACAGTTGCCATCCCTGCAGTCTTGCTTTTCCATTCTGCATTTTCCTACACTGTTATTTTAGGTAGCAGAATAGATGAGTGCTGGTGCTTGTTCTCTTCCATCAACCTATGCTCTCTCTATGAAGTAATCAGGTCAACCTGCTTGCTTTCTCTCTTACATGCACAGGCATACACACAGAAGAGATTCTGCACTTAAGGATGTTATTTTTAATTCATGTGCAGCTCACCCTGTACGGAGAAGGAATAGCGTTGTTATAAAACTGGTTAAGCAGCAGGGTCAGGCTCAAAGACAGCAGGTCTTTGAATGAAAGATACAGAAGGCATCTTTGCATGAATATATAAATAAAAGGTACCTATGCAAAAAACCCCTATAAACTAAAAGATAAAGTGTAAGAAGTTCTCTTTTCTAGTTGTCCTGTCTAGTTAGACAAGGAGAATACCGTGAGTGCCTGGCATATTCACCAGTTCAGTGATTTCCTACATACCCTTGCCATCTGCAGATTAAGTCATTAATTCCATGAAGCTCATGGCATATGCTTTATTATTAGTCTCCTTAAAAGGCTGTCAACTCACAAACTGCATAGAACTACCCAGAACAGCGCACAGAGAGACAGCAGTCCCATCTTACAGTCAATGAATGCAGTTAATGCCTTTCACTATCATTTCACCATGCCTCAGTATGACAGCATATATAATATTAATCCTCAGGGTCTTCTGCTGAGAACAACTAAAAATTCACCTCAGATTGTAGAGGAACATTTGGGCTCCAGAACAACCTCTACTGCATACTGCAGTTCTGTCTTCCTTACCTTCAGCTGCCTTGATCGTGTAGCCCTTCTCTTCATTTGGTGGTACTTCCAGAAGCTGCATGACTCTGTCCAGCAAACCGTGGATAATCTCAAACCCTGGGCTTTTGTTGTAATAAATCGCACATAAATGTCTGTAGTTTTTTGCACCTACATCTGAAGAAGGAGAAACAATTATTTTATTTGGGAACTTCAGCACACTTTCAACCTTGTCTTTTGCATCCGTTTTCTTCTGCTGTACTGGGAGGCACTTGTAGCTGAAAGGAGAAATAAGTATGTAAAATGGCTTCTGACACACTTGTCATGTAATCTGAGAAAAAAATGGAATTTCTTTAACACACGGGTGCCTCAGTCAGAAATGAAAAAAAAGAAAAGATTTAAAGCACCCTATTCCTTGTGCAGGAAAGAGAATTGTTACATACTAGTACCTTCTATGCAGTGACAGGAACCAAGCATATAGTTAAGCATTAGAGGAATCTAAAATAGCCTAACCAAAATGCAAATACTCAGTCAGCATGGAGAAAGCTGTGATGCTGGTGGGAAAGCTAAATATTTATAGAACTCGACTGCAGAGCAACTGCCACTACAAAACAACCAGCCCACAACCTGAAACAAGTAATAATGTAGCATGGTGATCTGTGAAAAGATGTAAATTCATAGAGGTTTCCAAATCACAACTGATGTTTTTTGTAATCGTTTTGGACATCCCTGAAACTAAGGGATTATCCTGCACAAAGTTGAGAGTGATGTGAGGATCCCCCACTTTGGGCAATTCCTTAAGTTAAACCCTGCCCTATCCCTTCTTACATTACTGATTACAAACTTTCAAAATTAGTATGTGGTAGTATGTTGTTATACCTCTAGGCTACACCATTGCAATATGCACTGTTTAGGATTACTGTGGCCTACTTCTGAAGTTTTACTTGTTGTGGGTTTCAGCATTTTCATAAAAGTACACAGGAACCAAACTCAAAGCAAGAAACAAGAAAAGGGGTGAGTTCATCAGGCAGCATAGAGTTAAGCAGTGAAACTTCTCCACCACAGGATTTTGTGGATGCCAGGAGTTTACACAGCTCTGAGGAGCCAGTTGAAGTTTACAGCAGATAAATCTACTACTTCTTAGTACAGAAAGAGAACCATGTTTACATTGGGAAGTCCCTGAGCTACTCATGGCCAGTCAACAGGGAGCATCTGAAAGCATTATTTCTGTGAATCTGCTCTTGTGCTTCTCCCCTGACAAGCACTTTTAGCTGGAGTTAGTTGGGGCACCGGGCTAAATGGCTATGGTGAGTCAGACCAAAGCTCCATCTCTGTGCATGTAATACAGTGAGCTTAAATACCAGCAGAAACTTTCACACTCATGAGTGCTTTCTGAACTGTTGTTCCCTACCATGTAAGATATTAGAGATGAAATGAAATTTACATCTTGTTTATTTACTCCAACTAAACATTTAGGAACAAAAAAATCTACAAGAAACTAAACAGGAAAACATTTACCAAGTGACTAGAAATACAGGTTAAAAAATACAGCAAAGTACAGGAGCAGAGCCTCCATACAAGATGAAAACTCGGTCTTTTTGAGCCACAAGCCATTCAAAGCTTCTAGTGAAGCAACTTAGTAACACAGCTGCAAGTTCTCTCATCAGTCACTGAAAGCTGAACTTACTGTGACAGTAAGTCTGTATTTTGTCACTCAGGATATTTTTCCAGTCACTGTAATAATGTGCAGTGTTAAACACTACCAGGGAATTCAATCCTGAAGTTAAAATGGCAACACAGAAAAGTAAAGGCTACTGAGAAAATATCAATAATATCAGCATCTGATGTTGGCTCTGAGCATGATGGCTGTTTAGTCCCATAACTGTAGCTCTGTTTCCCAGCTCTACTAAGATAGCAATCAGTAATGCAGTCATGGATGGTCAATAATTTATTTTCATGCTGTACTGAACAACAGAATAGAAGAAAATGTTTTTCCATCCCTAAGACAGCACATTCTTTGGGCTAGACATCCAGTAGAATGATTTCCTTTTTTTTTTCCTGTGAGTCATTATGTTGTGACAGCTATCTGAATTTTAATTTCATTATGATTAAGATAGTCAATGGTGCCTTCAGATCAGAATTTTTAATTAAAGTATCAGAGATAAACATACAGAACATTTTTTTATGCCTCATGTTTTCAACTTTAGAAATCTCTGGTAAAGGAAAGGATGCTTTTTCAAGTATTCAAAAAAACTATGTCATAAAACTTACTCCTTTCCAGAGTTACAACACAGGAAGTTCATTCACTACAAGCCACAGGAAGAAAAAAGAAAGTATTAAGAATTGTAGGCAAAAGCTGGCAGATGTTAGAAATGCTTCAGTTCTTTATAACTCACTTAAGAGACCTCGTGTCACGCCATGAAACATTTCTATTTTTCAAATGAGCCTGCCAAGTATGTCAACCTAAATTATACATATATATATATTTGTATGTATTTCTGAGACTTCAAAGCACTTCCTGGGGATGCTGCTGAAAAACAACCCAAAGGATGGGCAGCTGCTCAGGAATATGTGAGCCAAAAGAGTGCAGAGGAAGATAAAGCAGTGTTGTGCACTGTTCCCTTCCAAATTAGACATTCTTCAGAAAAATGACCTGGTGAGCTGAGAGGAGACACCTGGTCATTCAAACTTGTCTTTTGGCCTCCTGAACTATTTTCTGCATATAACTAACATTTCCAGACAGTTTGGAAAATGCTTCAAAATGTGGCAGCAGCTGTACTCACAAATTATGTCAATTGTGCTAACTGTGTGCTACCATAAGCTTGCCAGATTCTCCAAGATCACTAGTCAGAGGTGACTTTCTAATGATTAATTTCTTTTGTTGTGGTGAGATAAATGGTATTCTCTGTTAGGCCTGGGGGTAAAAATGATGATTTATTCCCTGAACTAGTGTAACCAACCTACTAGAAGAGACTGTACAGTGCTACAAGTTAACCACACAAATGCTGCGCAACATATTCAAAATCAGCACATTTCCTCCTGCCCTGAGAAGAAACAATTTTGCTCAGATTCGGTTCCATTTAGTTATATTAAATCTGGCACACATTTTGCTAATTTAAAACAAAAAACCTTTCTTCCAGATATGTTTGAAGAGAAATATGCTCAGTTCACCTTGGTAAGCACAAGCTCTGCGTAAGAAGGTATTTTATTAAAAACTAGTGTGTTTAAAAGAGACGGGCTCATTCGCACAAGAATTACTACAAAATGCCATTTCAAATATAGTTTATGTCAGTACTCTTTTGACCCATACTTTTGAAATTATTAATTGGAAATTCTGCATGCCAAAATCATGAAATAATAAAATTGAATTACTCAGTCTGATGACATAAGCCTTGTGAAGGAAATCTCATTCCATATGTGAGAGGACAACCCCATATTTTTCAGTGTTTGCAGAATTACCTCTCTTCCCTCCCCCCTTTCAAACTGTTTATCAGGCAAGTTTAATTTCGGAAGTAAATCTGGGAAAGTCAGTAGTTACTCTAAACGCAACATTAAAACTAATTTCAGATCCTGGTCACAGTCTGTAAGTGCTTGGTCCATGAGAGGGATGCCCAAGAGCACAGAGTAGAAAGCTTCTACCTCTGAAGTCTTTATTTGTTGCAATGATTCCCATGAAAATGAAGTACACAACAAAATCAGTCTTTATAAATCGGCTAAGTAGCCATTCACATAAATGAAGGCTCTCAAGAGCTACACTTGACACATGAAACAAAAGTAACAATTTAACTCAAAAATGTTATAATGCCAGAGTAAAGGTCCTACTCAGTCCAAGATAAACAGCCCCACTCTTGATTCTGAAAAATGCTGATGCTATTCTGCCATCTGTGTCAGATTTTTTGAATTCTATCAAACTACAATGCCCAACAAGGAATGAGCTGCACCACCAAACTGTCTGTATTTAATAAAAAAAAGCTACATGGTTTGCTAAAACAGCTTATTTTCCTTGGCAAAGCTCCTTTTTTTCCTTAAAAAAAAAAAAAAGGTAATCTACAAATTAAATTCATCACCAAAGCAATTTACTTGCCATTTTGTTTATGCCTTACATAAACCTTTGTTTTGCAGATCCCAGACACTTTAAACACAACCAGTAAAAACTGAAACCAGATAATGAAACAACAGAACCACTTCTACTGCTGAATTTAAAGTAATGTCACCCTTTTTCATTGAGAGGCAAACCTCCATTCAGACTTGTAAGTCCTCCCAAAAGTTGTAGCTTGTGTACGCCTTTTCCCTCAGTATAGCATACAGGAAGAAATGAATCAGTAAAATTTAGACAAATTTTTAACATTTACAAAACCATTTTTACAGTTCATGTTACTGTGATAGATTTTTCCAGACAAGGGTAATTCGAAATTTTCATAATGTATAGTGAAATCAGCACAAAGAGGTCCCAAAACACTGGAAGGATTTTACCAAAGCTTTTGAAAAGTGAACTAGCTGCTTTGGCTGTTTCACATAAAACAATGAAGGTGACAGGACAACTGCAAGGCAGCCATGCTTTCCTAGCACAGTTGAATGAAGTGGAAAGATAGGGAAAACATTTTTATTGATGAGAGAGGAAGTTTTTTACTGTGGAGCTTTTTAATGTATTCATACAGTTTTATACACAGATTTGCTCTGTTCTCCACCCTGTATCTCTGCTACCAATCTCATCCTTCCTATCAGTTGTCAGATTCCCAAAAGACCATTTTGGAAAACAGATACAAGCAATACTGTTTAAAGATGATAGAAAAGGGATTCACGTTGAGACACACTGACCCCAAAATTTTGCTCTGAATTACTGCTCTCCAGGGTAGAATCTGCCTGCAAATACAACCTGCTATTCCCAGGCTCAAGACGTTCTGCTTTACAGCTGGCACAGCACTGCACAGTGCTGAGACTGCAGTGGTTCAGGGCTCTAGGGCTGTAGGAGAAGCATGGCTTCAGTATTTACTTTCCATGGTTTGTGCCACTTGAAAACGTTACCACCAGGTAGCTCCTCTCAAGAGTTACATCTCTGATAAAGTATCAATTACATACCTGACAAGAATCCAAAGGAGCACTAGATTAAAGACAAGTAAAAATAACTGCATCAACAGAAGCACTTCAGAGCAGGACCTTTTTTGGTGCAAAATTGTCTTATGTTTATCCTTTAAGTCCTTCTGGGTTTTTTGACAGATTTTAGAAGATATTTAGATGCCTAAAAATGTTTGCAACGTACCTAACTTGTCCTTTTGAGAGAGCATCTAAAATGAACCATGTTTCCAGCTATTTTAAAATCCAGCCTATTACATCAAGCTCTTACCTCTGTCCTGTGCACATAATAGTCATTACACAGTACATTTTTTATTTATTATGGAAATGACTATTTTTAAGGAAATACAGATTTATTTACTTACTATTACAATTTGATACGTACACATTTTTCCATTATTAAAAATTCTGAGGAACCTGCTCTTACCTGTATTAGGATCTTTTACTACAATGTCTGAAATCTCAAAGAGTTTGAGAGGCAAGGGCATCTTTCTGTTGGCAGCAATAGTTTTCAGTAGCCCAGGAAGGAGGGTCGTACGTGCCACCTGCAGGACAAATATGATGCTGCAAGTCAAGTACCTTCCAAAATAGCTGAGTTTTCTTCACTTTTTTGTTTTGCTCATTTGTAACAGGAGTATAAAAGTAGTCAAGTGCAAATACTGCATTTATCTTAAACGTTTAAGCATGTTTGATTTAGAATTAAACTTGCAAATGTAGTTCTCTGCATGTTCTTTATACTGTATTTTCTCAAAGAGCTTATATGTGAGCTTAAGAACAGGTAACATTTCACAGGGGCTTGAGATGCATTGCAAGTTAGCAAAATAATATAAAGTGTAAAAAACTCACATAAATTCATTCTCACCTATACAAAAGGCAAATCTAAAATATCTAAATATCTAAAATACTATCTTTATACCTGCTGATATCAATCAATTATATAGCAATACATTAAGTAATATAAATGCATATATTCAGTCAGGAACAACCTTAAATCCATGGAAAATGTATGCAAAGAACCAAGCAAAAGACAATCATACCTGTGAATGTACCTGTAAGAATAGTAACATTTCCTGTGTCCTCCACTCAAATACTTCCTTAGCACCTTTTTTATTTTTAATTTGTCAAACCAGAAGAGTCTGATTCAGTAAATCTAACAGAAGAGGGATGGGAGTGACTGTCTGCTCCTTGACTGCAGGTCAAAAGTTACCATGTGCTCAGCCACAGTTACTTATCCTTGGTCTGCAGCATTTCTGTCTGTTTATCCTACTTTTCATAATCAATGAAGAGCTGCAGCTGCAAACTCAGTAGGAAGATGGTCCATGGCATCATCCTGCCCTTGTCATGCTGGGAGAGGACATAGGGGATGGGGAAAGCCATCCTGGGAATCTCATCACAGTTACAATCTAAAGCTGAAAGTTCATAGTGCATCACAAAGAATAAACGTTCCAAATTTTCAGGGAGGCCTACAGATTTTAAAAGACTGTCATTATTTTTGCCACAAGGAATATTCATCCAGTAACTCTGCTTAGCAGCATTGTTACCACAAAGGCCTGCAGTCTTTCAAGAACAGCAGCCTGACATTCCATCAGGCTAGAGGGGCTGCCACCTTTTCCCTTTTTGTTCACAGTATTGTTTGTTTGTGGCACATTCTATGCTGCTCATTGTAATCACCATGTTCAATGATATGCAACAAGCAGGTGATAATTGTCCAAACAGGTTACAACAGTGTCTTGCACTGCTTATTTGTGGTGCCAACTAGACCAGAAAATGCATGAAGGTAGGCAAAAATTCTGTTCTTCAATCTCAGAGCAGCAGAAAACTGTTTTCAGTACTAGAGATAAGATCTAGAAAGACATTTTAAACACTCAGAGAAATCAGACTTACTGAAGATCATAAGGGTAAAAACCCCACATATCACAAAATATTAATACCCCACAGACTCCTGAAACTTTTCAAAACATTTCTTCAGTGAGTTTACTGTTGTATTTCTTAGGTTAGAAAGAAGAAAAAGCCTCTAAATTTACCTTCCCTAAAGAAAGCATCTTTTTAAAAAATAAACAACATTCTCCAAAAGAAATACAAAAACTATGGGTACACTCTTCAGTATTTTCAGAATTGTTGACAATGCAATACTTGAGCTCTCACTCTCTGCTCTAGCAAAGATCAAATTATCTAGAAAGGGGTATTAAAGTATTTCAAGAGCATTATTCTGAATTAAAACCAACCAAACAAAAAAACTCCACAGCAGTAAAAAATGGTTAATAATTTTAAAAAAACTCAGCACTGTAATGTTTCCTGTCCAGAGCTCAGGAAGTTTAGAGATTGCCGGGTCTAAGAGTCCCTTTTGCGTTGAATAGGTTTTTCCAAATGCGGGAGTTATCATGTGGGATCTTCTGCAGTAAGACTACTCAATTTTGCCATATTCTGCCACAAAGAGCATGGTCTTTTACTTTATTGAAAAGCTAAAAGTATTTCACATCAGAAAAGGTATTTCTCAGTGAAGGAGTAAAAGAAGATGATTGCTAGCAAGTTCAGCACATAAATATACACAATCTCTGCAGGAAAAGCAAAACCAGAAAGTATACATTTTACTTTCTGTAATCCATGACAATACTGCTTTCAAAATTTGAATGATCTCACCTGAAATTCCAAGGTTTTGGGGTTTGCTATGCGCACGGCGTTTGTTGCAGAGATATCCAGGCCCAGTTTATCTGCAATATCTTCTTGAGAACACTAAAAACGAGACAAACGCCCACCAAGGTCAAGTAGTTAAAATAGACAGGAAGCCAATGATGGAATTTGATATCAAGAATGAACAATGCAATTGTAGCACTGGCTCTGAGGCCTTATAATATATGCTGTCATGTGCAACACCCACTCATAATAAAAATTAAGCCCTAGTCCTAAGACTATGTAGGCAAACTGGTTTATTTACAAACGTTAATT
>VWZG01007622.1:36918-50663 GCA_013396735.1 Grallaria varia
AAAAAAAAAAAAAAAGGCCAGTGTTTATACAGGCCTCTGTCATGGATTGTAGTAATTTGTTTTGAAAACAGAAGCTCTAATTGTACCCCTTGACTTGCAGTGGGTGAAGTATTTTATTCTGAAAATAACACTTGTAAAGGTACTGGTACCTGAGCCTTCTCAGGAAAACAATCCTGCAGAGGAAGCTTAGAGATAAAGTACTGTCTATGAAAAACAGGTAAACAGGTCATATGGCCAAGCCTTCAATTTTCAGAGCTGCATAGGATTCTCACAGTTTGTTCTTTTAAATTTTTTGAGTTGAAGTGGTTTTAAAAGCCTTATCCTCAAAGTGTAATTTTAAGCTGGTCAGTAAAACAATACACGTTCACTTTATCAGGCTCAGACAATGTCTGTGCACATACAGCAATAGATACTACTGATAAGATCCACACTTCAGATTTCCAGAATTTACAGCTTTATTAATGTAATAAAGAAACCAATAGCAGATTAGGCATGTAATTGAGGATTTGCTTGTATACTGCAGTCTCCCAGAAGTGCTCCCTTTGCACTGGCAGCACTTTGAAAAGCGTGTTGATAGACCAAATGTGAGAAAAATGAGCAGATGATACCATCTGAAAGAGTGGATTATTGAGTAATAACAAATAAGCCCCAACAACACAAGGAATGCTGAACTTAGGATGAGAAAACTGTGTTAAACAGTTTTCAGATGTGTATCTAAATTGCAGCATATTACTATGATTTAACTAAATGCATTCTGGCTAAATTGAAGCTTCTCACAGAAGGCAATGTTACTGTGTGCAAGTATAATTTGGGGTCTAAACAAGAAACAGATTGAGTGTACAAATATGAAAGCAATGTTTGTCATATAACACTGGGCTACAGAATGTTATAGCATAAATTATAGTTTTCACAGTCACAGGCCTTACACTGGTGTTCAATAGTGTTGTTGTCACAGCAGACTGTGGATTTCATCCTGCACAGCAGAAATACAAATATGTAATGTGATATGATATACTGCATGACCTTCAAAAATTCTGCCATAGCAGTTCATAAAGGTTCTCAGTTGTAGCAATGTAATACATTAAATGTTTTAAGCATATTACCTATTCAGTGCTGAAAAGAACACAACTAATATTAAGAAATAAGAGACACTATAAAAGCTTAACCATGTTATATGTAGTGTTTCCCAAAGATGGTAATACCACAGGTCTGAATACTTTTGTGAGATACTAGCACTGCAGGAATTAATACTAATTATTGCCCTGGTTACTTAAAAGAGTTAATAACAAAATATTAAAACTGGAATATATTTTTCAGAATGAGACCAGATTTGCTTTAGAGGTTCTGGGAAATCTGAAGGTGCTTAAAATTTATTTAATACGTTCAAATTACCAAATTGAGTTGCAATACCTGAATTTTTCAAATACCAGAAGTGTTTTAGGAGCCTTTGCATTGGTGCATCTTGCTGCTGCAGGGTCCTAATTCTTGGTCAAAGACTACTGCCATGGCTGTGGCAAACGATATGAATAATACCTACAACTAGTGGTAACAGTTGCTGTATTTTAATTTGTTCTTCCACACAAAAAACCCCTCTCTCTGTGGTGGAATTTACAGAGGATTTTGTGTTCCCTTAGTGTGCACTATAACTTTTTTATGCGTATTCTTATACTCTTTGCTGACTGAATAATTACATACCAGCTTGGTATCTAACAGAAGGAATTATGGGCAGTTGACAATACTGAAGAGAAACACAGAAACAGGGCAATCTCTAAACTGTAGCAGTATCCACCAGAATGTACTAAATTTTACTGTTTGTTTTTGAGATTATAGAACTGTGATGAATTTCACATCTGGTGGCCAAAGTCTTAAGAGCGTCTTGCTGTCATACAATTTCACCCTATCAAGTTAAACTCAAACCATTACTTCAGCAACTATTTTCCCCTCTATACTTAGAACTCCATGCCACATTAACAGTGATTCATTCAATTTCTCTCACCTACCAACTCACAAAATATTGTACTATAAATCCAAAGCACTAGTAAACAATCAGCTGCCAAAACAGTCCTGGATGATACTGCTACATCTATACAACAACATATCCTCACACCACCCTCTGCAGTTGTGACTGCATTGCTGTTCCAACATGCAACTAAGAAAAATATGAAATCAATATAATATACCAGGGCAAAAGTGAGTGCTTCAGTGAATCCAGCAGCTGCCAAGTCCAGTCTCAGAAGTTCTGAGAGCTTATTGAGAGGGAGCTAAAATGAAATAAAACAGTTTTCAGCTTCCATCCAAAAGCATTTTGTTATTTTTTCCCAAGGTGATACTGCCCGTTACATGACTGTGAATTCACTAGGGAAGGACTATGCTTGTGGGCTTAAAATTTTTGAAAGCATCAGCCAGCTGCCTTTAGGCTTGCCTGAGGAAATGAATCTCCCAATTAGAGATTTAATACGGGCTCCCTACTTAAACCCTGTCTTTTTTCAAGTACCAGCAACCACTGGGCTTGGACTTATTCAAATCAGCAGGGCATCTGTTTTGTATCCCATCCATGGTAAATACTTCTCAAGGCAAAGCATGTCAAAATATTTAATTCCTAGGTTCTGTTTTCCCCAAAGCCCTTCTGGCATGCACTAGTCATTTACTGACAACAGAGCATTCATTTGAAGGGGCAATCTTACTTGATTAGCTATGGTGTACGTTTTCGGAATAACCATCTGAATGTTGTTATAACCATAAGCTATTGCTGCATCTTCTATGATATCACATGCATGGATAATGTCTGCCCTGGTAGGAGGGATTTCAATCTCTAGATGGTTCCCATTCCCTATGACGTTCGACTTCAAACACATCCTAGTCAGAAGCTTTGCAAGGCTTGATGGAGTTTCACTGAAACAAAACAAGAGAGTAGCAATTTATGGATTTTGCACTGTATTGACTGGCTTTTTAAAGTAATCAGTGTTTCTGCTGCATTGCCTTATATCCTAAAGAATCTCCAAATGCTTTATGGATTGTACATAGATTTAGCATTCAATCAGAACCAGCTCAGACTCTGACTCTTGAGATGGTCATTTTTCTTTACTTCATAACAGTTGTGTGGGACCATAAAGAATCATTTCCTTTAGCTGAAAATGAGGGGAGAAGTATTAGTGTAAATCTAATTACCTCTGAATTTTTGATAAACCAAAAAAAAAAAATCACACAATCTAAACATTTTTAAAATAATGCAATGATCAATGTTTTCTAGTGCCCTTTCCATGATTAATGGAAACTATGTTTTCATTTGCAATAACACACCTGATTCCTATTCTCTTGTTAATGAGTTCAGGTTTCACCTTCTCTTTTCGATAAGCCAGTTCCTAAAGAGAAAGAGAAAGCTTTTAAGCATACCCAGTGCCTGCCATTTATACCCAAGAGGATTCAATGTAGACATCTCAGTAATCTAGTTTCTAATTGCCATACTAAAATGACATCCACAGAAGGCAAATGTGGAGTACTAGGCTAAACTTAGCATTTTAAATGTAACAGGATTCTTGAAAACACACTATATTATGTGATGTAAAAGCTGTTCTTGGTTAAGCTAGAAGGTTGAATGCAGCATGAAATCCCTGTTGTTGAAGCTTCTGATAATTTCTGATCTATGCAAGTAACAGAGTCACTCACAGTTTCTGGTCACCAGTTCATTATAAGTCAAAGCCCTAAAGCACTGAATGGTCATGCATGAGATCTCATGGTCTTGTCCAGATCAAATGACTTTTAGGATGAAAAAGAAAGAATACTTTCTAACTCCATACTGGCACACAAATATTTGCCAGTATCTTACTTAGAAACTTTGCAACATCTTTTAGAAAGTTATTTTGTATGTATTTTATGTTTCTAAATTTCTCTATATACAAATCCTTCAAAACTATAGCATGCAAAACTTTGGAGATTTTTTTCGCTGTTTTATCTAAGGAAGCTACTTTGGTGACTGCAGAGATTTCTGTTTTGTTGGGTATCTCTTCAGGATTCTAGGTCTTTCCTCTGTTGATTAAAGCTGACATTGCAAGTAGAAAAAGCTAAAATGCTACAAGAAAACCTCTCGGCAAAAATAACTTTCTTTTCTCCTAAATATTTTGTACTTGCTTGAGATATCTGATTTTACGAACTCAACCAAATCTGTCCTCAGTTACTTTCTGGAAACAAGAGGAATTGCTTTCTTTATACTTACTAAGAGAATAAAAATGTAAGGCTCCATTAGCACAGAGAGGTCTGTCTGGGACTCTGAAAGCTGGCAACCTGCACTTAAAGTCAACATCCTGCCTTATAGACCTTTATAGAGCTTGTGTCTATAAAGTGAAAGACTGAAAAATGCAGTGTTACTGAAATAATTTTAACTGAAGGGCATTAGAGCTTCCAGATCTGATAAGTAAGTCATGCTGAGGCTGATTTCAGCTGTCCATAGACTTAAGGCTGAAGAACCTCTTCCTGCATTAATTTTTCCTGATTTGGAACACATAGGTTTTAAAGGCTTTAGCCACAGATTATGACCTTTGATTGCAACCTTTACTTGTTCTTGGAAAAGTTCCTATCACATGCCCTCTCAAACACAACAGTAGTTACCACTTGTAACTTTAAACCCTACCCTTCTTTTTGGAGTACAAAGCTATGTCAGTGAGTTTGTATTTTCAGCCTAATCATAAATTAGTGAAGCTTCAGAAAGAGTTTCCTAGACAAGAGGAAGAGAGTTATTTTCTGTGGGGTTAGAGAAGGCTCTGAATAATACACAGATAGTGCCAAGGTGAGTTTTTATACCTCAGAACCAGCATATGCTGCCACTGCACAAAAAGAAAACAGTGCCACTCCTACTAGACTCTGTGTAAATAAAATCTCTTCCCTAAGGACACAGAGATACCATAACGCAAAGCTTACCGGATAGATGTGGGTCTTCCCATTGGGATAAACTACTTCTACTGCTTCAACACTGAGAGAGATAGAAAAATGGAAGTAAAAATGTTTTTAACATATGGCCCAAATGTAATGTCTCTCTGATTGGAGATTTATACTCACGTGAATGGTTTCTCACAATATTCACTAAACATCGTGACTATAATATCAAGAACAATTTTTGCCTACAAAATAAAGAAAATAATTGCACTGAAATCTGTCATCTGCTTGTGTTGGAGTAGACAAAGTATCTTAACAAATAATGGGGAGAAAATCTTGTGTTACACTGATTTCATTCTATTCTGTTGAATAACTTAACCAAAATCCTGGCAGTCTACAATACTAAATTCAATTTTAATGGATGTTTTTCTTCTGATGCAAAGATGTCTGTGCAAAAACTTAAAATCTTTGGTTTTCAAGGTTCTGAAGTATTGGTTCATCTTTTCTTAACTCTGTTCTGAAGACACACAGGGTCTTGATTATCATTTGAGGCTGGGTCTTCCTACCCTTAATCTAATTAGTCATTTCATTGAAGTTCAAGTGAGAATGTAGAGGCTGAAGGACTCTGCATTGTTTAGTAATATATTATCAAATAACCTTGTCTGCAAATTTGTTTGTTTCACAGATAATATTTTAAGAGATTAGTATAACATAATCATGAGATTCAGATTAACTTCTCCACTTGCAAAAGGGTTTTTTGATGTCTGACAGTATAATTTCCTTCATGTAAACAGAACAGTGTTATTTTTACTTTTATTCTCATGGCAAGCAGTAGCAAGAAGCAGTTATTTATTAGTTTGCTTAAAAGCCACTCCTTAATGTGAAATTTTTTTATGTTGTCTATATCATTGTGTAGTAGGGTAAGTTAAAAGCAGTTTTGTTCTTAAGCATCGAGTTACACACTTTAGAGAAACTATCAATGAATGCACAACCTATATTCAAGAACAGGCAATTATAACTGCTAGGCTTTCATGATTCAGCTTTGAGTTACAGAATTTGCATATAGAAAAACTTGAATTTGGCAACTATTTGTACAGCATCCCTGCTTGAAAAAGATAACTCTGAAGAAAAATTGTTGTCTTCCTTCCCTCAGCCCAAATTTTCAGTAGGAGACAAAGTGATAATTTACAAAGAGTATTCTGCCAAAATATGCAGTCTTGGTGAATTTTACTCTTTTAAAAGCCTTTCAGATTCTGAGGGAGTGCTGAACGACAAGAACAAGCAGTCCCTAATTTAGTAAATTTCTTCATCGTACAAGCTGAGCAGTTACTATCCACGTAAAGATACAGTAAAATTAAAATTCAGTGAAAACACAATGCTGTCCATTGAGCAAGCCTAAAACTGTGTCAAGGGAATTCCACAGTCCTACAGCTTTTGAATTGGAAGGTTGGCCCCATAAAGTAAATTCTTGGTTATTGTGGGTCTTTGTACTGGAGCATTATCACCCAAAGGGAAAACAAATATATTAATACACATCAAAAGCAGGAAAGTTTAATTTACCTTTGTAATATCTGTGCCTGTACATTCAATAAATACATTTCTGGTGTTTAGGCTTATTTTTGTATGCTCTCCTAAAACATGCGAAGACAAAAACATGTTAAGAAATATTACTTTTGTTGCAATAACACTGACTCATTCTGTGATTCAGAAAGATCACTCTTATCTTCTGCAATTTAAAAAAGCCACTGTTTACTACAGCAACATTCACAACTGTTGGCAGAATAGCGTAATGGCAGCTTTATTTTTGAATTTATGAATCAAAGAAAGGAAAAAGACCAGACACACTGACTGGGTCATGATTTGCACAAAAGGACACATGAAACTACAGGTATCTCGGTACCCAGCTGAAAAAGCCAACTAGCAGGACAGTGGCCATCTGCTGTTAGCAAAGGGGTTCTGCACTGCCACAGCATCCCATCTTCCCTGGATTTAGTCTCACATTTGCATCAGATGTGTGTGAAGTGCTTAATCTCCTTGGGCAGGAATAAATGAAATAGTTTTTAAAAAGTGATTTAGACTAATGACTATCAATAGCTACTTCTATGAACAGTCAAAAACCTTGGAGACACTGTCTGCTGATACACTATAGGTTGCTCTACCTTAGTGATTTACGTCCCAGTATGGATCCCTTCCAGGCATGAATGGCTTTGTCTGTCCTGGCAGCTAGGAGGTGTGCACTGAAGCACATCCCTGATGAACTCAAAACTGTTTCTTCTCTGGAGAAAGCACCTAAGATGTCTCTCTAGCAAACTGGATGCAAAGTCTCCCACAAAGTGGGGTTCTGTTAGTAAGCCACAAGCAATCCTGGTACTGGCTGTTAGGTACAGCCGGGCAGTGCATACCTTGAGTGAATTCCACTGCTGGTAACATGCACTATGGGCAGAGTCCTAAAATTGTATGGGATAATGCCAAATCCAACCTCCTTGTCCTTCTTGTCTTTCACTGCACCATTGACTAATGCAGATGCACCCCACCAGAGGCAAAGGGAATACACATGGGTTTTCCTGCCTCCTTTCCTTGACCCTGAGCAACTAGGTCACAGCTATGCTGAAAGTTTGGTGCACTGAAGATCCCAGGATTGAGGGATCTTGTATTCCCTTTAATGCTGTGCTGCATCTCTTTGCACATGGAATGTATTCGGCATTTCTGGACTTGCTTCAAAGCAAATATAACTTCAGGGCTTGTAGATAACCCAAACAACCAATAGAGATGTTTACACTGCATTTAAGAAGTACCTTTAACCTGGAAGCCTCTCTCAGATACTGCTCTCTAAAACAGAGACAGATACTAAATTTTGCTCAACATTTTAAATTGATAAAATATAAACAACATGTAACTTATACATGGAACACACCCGAGCTGGAATGAGCCTAACAGGGAAGGATCAGACAACGTGATTGACACTAGAGTCAATTCAGAACAGTTGTTCTTATCACTCCCTGCCAGAGAGTTTGAGCTGCCTTTTAAGAAGATTTGGGCTAGCTGGATACGGTCAATTAGAAAAAGACATCCAAAGAGATTATCACTGCAGCTTTATTGGTCAGTGCAGGGAAAGTTACTGACTCTTGACCTACATTTCAGTATACAGGTATATGCAGACACAGGTAGGCTGAAATATAATTCATAAAGGAGAAATTCTTGTCATGCCATAAAATGGCTTCAGTAAACATGGTCCTCAAAAATCAGCCATTTCTTTTGCACTCAGAGGAAACCTAAGTTTAGAAACAATGCAAAAAAAATCTAGACCAATTTATTCTTTTTAAGCCATCAAAGTCTCTTGAAATCACTTGTGTGATAGCAATAGGATCCATAAAAACTAGCTCACTCATAAATACACTGATTTAAGACCTAGCTGAAAAGTTCCCTGCTGTGACCACATAAAATGGAGTACAAAGTCAGAGTTATCGGTTACAGTTAATCAATTTACAAAATAATTTCTTTCAGACTTCAAGTTAAACAAATGCTTTCCTAACAAAAGTTCCTGTCATTAGCAATTTCATCGAGTTGTAGAAAGGTATGAGAAGCTAAATGTAGAGGTTTGCAGTGGGACTTTTACATCCTCCTGATGAGGATGAGAAGGAACACCAGTAGCCTAGGGAGGGAGCAAAAAGTTTGGCTACATTTAAACTGAAAGATTGTATGAAACTGTAAGTGGAACAATTCTGAGAAAGCATAATAATCCCTATCACACATCAGTGCTTCTGTCAGACACTAACTCACAGAAGAAGCAATGACAGTACAAACCAGTCACAAATTAATCTTACCATTGATGATTGGTGGCATGGACAGAACAACACCATTGCTGTCGTAAATGACAGGATAACGTGGCTTGTTTTCAATTAGGGGTAAATAGTGCCGGAGGTGGCTGTCAGTCTGCAGAAACAAAGCACAACCTAAATTTCACTTTAGCTCATGTGTGAACTTCCACAGCGCCTTTGCTGAGAGATTAAGGGGAATTTTGGAAGGAGGAAGGATTGGTTTTAGAGCTACATATTTTACTAGCAAAGGCTGTTTGCTCTCAGCATAAGTTTGAAATGAGAGAACTGGATTTTTGCTTTTCTTCATAAGTGTTAAAAATTATTACTTTAAGGATTCTCTCAAACATGCATAGGCCATGCTGTCCAGACAACTCTCTTGCTCACCACAGCAGACATTTCATTGCCAAATGTCCTTAGTTTATAGGAACTTCCCTTAAAAGTGATAAAAATTAGTCCTATAATACTTTTAATTATAATTGCTGGATACTGGCACACTTGAATTTGATTAAAAATTTACATTTGTTCCAATGACATAGGTATATGCTGTGCTGAAAACATAATTTCCTTTTAGTCTCTCCAATATCTTGTTTCCTAGCTCGTTTACTCATCTTTAGAGATATTTGAGGTTTCGTCTCTATGACCAGTATGTGTGCTTTAGCACAGCTGTATATTGTAATGACTATGATAACAGTATAATATTTAAATGCTGACATTGAAAGTGGCCATATAAGCATCATAAAATTAGCTATGAGACGATCTTTTCCTAGCATTTACCTGGTTTCATCAGGATGCTGGGCCAAGAGCAGTGCCAGAGTTAACTTGACCCTTTCACACAGCTATGCTTACCTAATATGCAGTTGGGTAAATAATCCAACATCTTCCACAAGTAAATTGGCCAAATGAAAGTAACATTAAAAAAACAGTATTTACCCCAAACCTTTCCCAGCTTTGTACACCAAGAATCTTACCAGCATAGATAGATAAATACACAACCCTTTTACAGTATTACTAAGAGCATCATGAAAACCAGTCTTGGTGTTAGTAAATCAGAGGGTTGCTATCAAACCCAGTATCCTAAGAGCTGCGCTTAGCCACAAAACACCACTATGTATCTCTCATGGACAATAAAATATTAGTTCCCCAAATGCATGAATAAGCAAAATGGGGAACGTTCGCTGCCTGTGAAGCTACAGGAGATAACTGTTTTATTTGTAAAAACAACTCTTAGTAACAAGGATATGAGAGACGTTAAGCCTTGGAAATTTAGTGCATTTAGTGCAACAAATCTTAAAAAATCTCACTTACTCTATACAAATCCATAATTTGTGAGGCTGTGTACTCCTGGGATTGATTCAACGGCTTGAATTTAATTTCTGAAGGTGCTTTGGCTGTAAAGGTAAATGGACCAGAGATGGTGTCCAAATCATGGGTACCTATTGCTACTAATGCTCTTTTCCTAGAAAGAAAGAAGGTAAAATAATTATTTTACTAGTAATACTTAAGAGTTTCTTAGAGATAGGATCTCATGATGCTCTATACTTCTATGCACTCATTGAGCTTATTGAAAAAGTAGAAGGATAATTTTGAGAAGCCTAGAAATTATTTCAGAAGTAACATTTTAACCAATTTTAGTAACACAAGGTAAATCCAGTGAGAAAGCTGCAAAACGCTTCTGAATCAGTTGTTGTATGAGCTGTAACAGTTATTTCTGTTGAACAATACTGACAGAGGGCAGAAACAGGCAAAGAAATGAGAAGGCTCAAGATAGCTGTTACAGAAGATTTCTCACGGCATAACTACAATGCCTCTCTGCAATGGGGATGTGCAGCCTTAACATGTGATAAAATCATAAACATAGACACTATACACTAGTTTCATTTTAAACACTAACCTGCAAATATTTTGGTGCAGCTTTTCTTGGAGGTCAATGAAACTCTCATAACGGTCCTTGGTAAAAGTTATGTTACGGAGGACGGCAGCTACAGCATGAGGACGGATTTGGGTAGTCTGCAATTGACAACAGCAACATGTAAATCTTAAGTACACAGAAAATACAAAACTCCAGCTGATTAAATGTGCACTCTTCTTCATAAAATCGTCTTTTATAAAGTAGTAATCAAAAGGAAAATTCATGGAAAGACATTTGAATCCCAAAGGAGAAAAAACCCAAATAAACCCAATCCAGGTCGGTAGAGAGCAGGAGTTTTCCAATACACTGCGTAATGGCCCAGAAGGTCAATGCAATGCACCTGAAACTTTGATTTGATCTGTTTTAGGTTCCCCCAAAATAATCTTTCTATTGTTCCTCCCCTTCCACTTCACTAAAAATAAATCACAATGAGTAGAGATATCTATATTTCTTTAGCTCTTGTTCTGCAAATAAGATTTCCAGTCTCACTGCTCTTACAAAATTGTACTGATACAGATCTTGTTACTTCAGCAACTCTCAATACATTTACAGAGGTGCAATAAACGCTTTTACCTGTTCAGTGATAATCAGCCTCTGACCTTCACCCTCAGCTGGTATTATTTTTTCATATCTAGGGACATTTATCCTAAAACAAAACCAGAAGTTTGTAACTGAAAAAAAAAAAGTTCCCCAAATGCAGTAAATTTTAGAAACACAGCAGCAATGATATGTAGAAAACTTTCTTGGTAATGTTTCTTGACATGCAATCAACTAACCATTCAAAACCTTTTTTCTATGGGATGATTACTGAACTAGAAAGGAAGGAGTCAAGAAGATAAAGTGCAGCAGAAAAGCAAAACAAATTATTTCTTTTGGTATTTATTACTAACGATCACAGGGGTCCTTTTTTAGAACAGAACCAAAACCCAATAACAGTCTAGTCTAGTCTTTTTAAGCTATACAATAGGTTCTGTCCAGAGGAACATCTGACGAATCTGATCTACACATGAAATTATACTCATAATACAAGCAACTAGAAAGTATATTTACTGACCCGAAACAGACTCATATTTCAACAAATAACAAAAAAACCCCTCACACGCGAATCTCACAACTCTGCCTTACCTTTCTTTAAAGACCTGCAGCCCTCGCACCAGCCCTTCCAGGCAAAGGAGGTCATAACGGTTGGCAGGAACATCAATTTTGTATAGAACGACATCAGATGCACCTTTTGCCTTTTCTTCGCCTTTTTCTTTACTTATAATGTCTTTCTCAGATGTCTGAAATTATGCAAAAATCTGGTTTTAACGTGAAGTAACTTGACAGGAGCACAATAGATATAATACACAAAGAATTGTATTTAGAAGTTTAATGCTGTAACATGGATATATACAGCAAATGGGCACACCAAACACAAGAAATGACATCTTTCTCAGATTCAGAGACTGTAAAGCAAAACAAAATTCAATATTAAAATTTTAATTAACAACAAAAGACATTATAGAAGCAAGAGTGCTCAGGTTGTCAGATCCCAGTGGAGAGCTGAGATCTTATTTTCACCAATAGACTGGCAAATGACTTGTCATAATCAAGTTTGTTCTGAAATAAGGCATAACACATGATGTTCAGATGTCTTTTGATAAATGTCATTGAAGGATCAAAAAATTAAAATTAAAAAGCAAAACCAAGACAGGTCTATTTGAACAAGATTTAACATGGGTACAGTTATCAGGGCTAACAAATTTTCACAAGTACAGAATCTAAATCAAAACATTAAATATAAATCAGTTACAACTTAGGTAACAATGTCCAGGACAAACACATTTTTTGTGGACATTGCACAGAAGAATGCAGACAAATCGAAGCCAAACAGATCTCGTAAAATATGATTAACACATGGTCTGTGGCCATATTTATGGTTCTAAATAAAATGGGGCCAGAGGCTGAAGAACAAGTGGCACAGCGTGCTGACCTCCAGAAAGTATCGCAGTATGCCCTCTTGGAGTCTCTTCCTTTCAAGGAAGCAATTTCTGTATGTTTGATGATTTTTTTTTCAAATTCACTATACCACGGGATATGTTGGGAATAATGCAGTACAAACTCTTACCAAATATAAATGCTGTCAGCACGCTGCCTCTACTGAAAAAGCAACAACTAAAAACGCTACTTACAATTTCATCAAGCTCCAAACCAAACTCAAAGCAAAGCTCATCAAATTCTTCATCCGCTGTGAAGAAAGAAGGTGAATTTTGGTTAATAAGATGATCTCAAGACTCTTTTCTTTTGTCTTTTTGTTTTGAATGTTTTCAAACAAGATAACAAATGCAATTTTGGGGGAAAAAAAGGTAAGAATAACTTAGAGAATTTTGATTGTGTCTGATCAACAGCTTCTTTAGTACATGTATATTTATTGACATGGTATTCTTACAGTCACAGCCATGGCTTTTGAGTCTTGGAGCTTAGCTCCTCAGTCAAGTCTGCCAGAGCAACTCTGGCCTGAACAGATAATGACAACAGGAGGGATAATTGGGCAGCTCCTGCCAACTCCTCCCATTTGCATCAGTCAGCTCATTATACAGAGCTTGCATCAACCGCCTCGTACCGTGTGAGTAACTCAGCCCTGACCGGACCGTGGGGATCCGCCTGAGAAGCCACAGCTCCTGTGCGGCCAAACCCCGAGCGCTCCCTCAGCGCCAGAATTCTGGAGTCACGTTTCTGCAGAGCCAGGAAGGGAGGCCGGATACGAACCACGGTGTTCGCTGCTTGCTTTGCCTGCTCCCACCTCTTTGATTTTGACCAGTTTCTAAAACAGTGAAACTCCCAACCAGAGGCCGCGATTCGGAAAAGGCCCGGTTTGACTCCCCGAGGGCTCCGGCAGCGCCCGTGTGGGCAGTGCGGGGCATGTGGGTGGCGGGGGGGGCCGGGAACACCCGCGATGCCCCAGGGCAACCCCGGGACTCCCCGGGGTTCCCCAGCCCAGCCCAGCGCCGCAGACACGGGTGTGGCGGCGATCGCGGGTCACTCACTGTAGCTCCTGCCCAGCGCCTGGAACAGCAGCTCCCGCTTCACGCTGACGGTCGGCATGGCGGGACCGCTCCCGTACCGCGCCTGCGCCGCCCGCGCCGCCCGCGCCGCCGCCAGGCCCCGCC
>VWZG01007622.1:50720-96413 GCA_013396735.1 Grallaria varia
GGAGGGGCCGCGGGGGCGGCGGGTGCCGGCGCTGTCCATGTGTCTGTCTCTGTGTAGGTGTTTGTCCACACACGGGACCGCTAGTCCGGCACTGCCGCTGGCCCTGTCGCCGTACCTGTCCCCGTCCCCACACGGCACCGCCACTTCCGGCACTGTCCCTGTCCCCGTCCCCACACGGGATCGCGAGTCCCGGCACTGTCCTTGTCCCTCTCCCTGTCCCCACACGGGATCGCGAGTCCCGGCACTGTCCCCGTCCCCACGCGCCTTTCCCGGCGCTGCCGCCGTCCCCGCGGGGAAGCGGGTCCAGTCGGGGCAGCGCCCTGCAAGTTTCGGCGCGTGTTTTCTTTTTCACTCTGGGCTATTTGTTATTATTATTTTTTATTTTGTTTTGGCCGATCCCCGGTCAGGGACACCCCTGGCAGCCGGAGGACGCTGTGCGTGTGCTGGTTTGATTAGGAACGAAAGGCTTGACCCCAAACGCTGCGGGAACTGCAAGTTCTGGGTCAGCTCCGTAAGCTCTTTAACGGTAAGAGCCTTAATGGCTCCCGGGAGTTGCCGGGAGAACAGCCCGCCCGGACCGCCAGGGCAGCGGCGCAGGTGCCGGGGGTGCGAACACACACCTGGCCCCGCGGGTGCCGGGGGTGCGAACACACCCGTCTCCGCTCCGATAAAGCCGCGGTGCCCCCGCCCCGCTGCGGTTCGTGCGGGCCGGGCTGCGGGCGCCATCCCGGAGGAAGGGGGTGTAGCAGCCACAGGCAGCCGCGCCCGGGTGCTGCCCCGCTCCTGCTCCACGATCAGGTTTCCTACGGCCGGGGCGGGCCGTGCCGCTTCGCCGGTGCCACCTCCCCGCCTGCCGGGGCCCGGCCGTGGGCAGCGCCGCGGGCGGGAGGGGCGCCCTCCTCCGCCCCTGGGCCCGCGGCAGAGCGGGGCGGAGCGGGCAGGTGCCGGGGCTGCGGCTGCGGCTGGGGCAGCGGCTGGAGTCGAGCTGGAGCCCACAGGTCCCTGCCCTCCCCGCGCTGCGCTCCCGCCGTCAGCATGAAGGTCGAGTTTGCCCCCATCAACATCCCCCTAAAGAGGAGGATCCAGACAGTCGCCGTGCTGCAGTGGATCTTCTCCTTCCTCCTGCTGGGTAATAGCCTTCCTCCTTCCTACCCGTGCCCCAGAGAGAAAAGGGCAGGAATCGGGCTTTTTCCGTGGCCAGCATTACCTGTGGGCATCGCGCTGTGGCGCCCCGTGGCTCCACGTGGGTGTAGGGGCGGCCGGAGCCGAGCAGCTCCTCGGGCGGGCAAGAACATCGCACTGCTTTCTTCCCTTAAAGTTCTGGATGGCTTTTCCTCTTTCTCGGGATCTGTCTTTCTATGGGTTCTTTTCAAATATGGTTCTAAACAGCTAGTGCCTGACTGTGCAACTTTTTTTCTGACAGCAACTTTTTATTGCGCATAAGCATAAAGTCTGGTATGTGACTGGTGCTGTTTTCTCCTGTAATTTTGTAAAATAAGTTTACATACTGTAGTTCAATAAAATTCTTATCTAACTAGGTGACGAAATTTAACAGGGATCATTAGGGAACTGGCTCAAATGCAATAATTTCTGTAAACATATGAAAAACGTCCTCACTTGCTTTAAGAAAGTGTTCCTAACAATTCTACTTGGTGAACTTCTTCCACTGATTGTTCCTCTGTAATTAATGTTCTTAATATCTTAATTGACACCTATTACTAAATACCTATTCACATGCAGCAAATCTTATCTACGGAGGTAGTACTCTTGAACTTGATGGAGTGGGTCACTTGATAAGGTAAAATAAGCCTTAATTCTCTGAGACTAAATCCATGGATTGTGTGAATTGGGAAGTGGCTATTGAACTGTCTGTTCTGATGTAGAGGGCACACTGACTACCTTGTTGGAAATGTTGGAATGCTTCACGATCATGTGTGCTTTAGGACTCACAACGAGAAAAGGAATGTGCACTTATCTTCCTTGTATGTCTTACAAATATATTATCCTTCAGAGGGTCTGATGTCTTTCACATTATTTTTGTTTTTAGACTGTTAGCCCACACATGAAAGATTTGTGTATGTGGGGGAAACATGGAGGATATGAAGCATCTTCATAGATTTATCCTTACTATTTGGCTCGTATGCCTAAATTATATGTAATTAGACTATGAACAGTTTGTGTCTACATTGTAAGTAGTCTGTACTTCTAATTTTCTTCTATTGAATTAGGTCTTGGCATGCACCATTATTCCAGTCTCATAATGCAGTGGAAGTTCAGTGGCAGTGTAAGAAAGCAATTTTTTATCCTAGAGTAGCAATGTTGCTGCAGAAAATCACATCCGTCAGTGCTTACTAGAAGTGTTTGAGCTGCAGAAAATCCACTCATGCTGCAGGTCAGCAGGAGAAGTAGGCAGTTGTCTTCTGCAGCTGGTGCTGCCTGGGAGTAAATGTCAAGAAAAATTAACAAACAAGTGGTCTTATGGCTGGTTGAGTATAGTGAGTGCATGTGACTATGAAAATATCTGTTTGCAAGAACGTTTGAATTTTGGTGAGCAAATTGATTCTAATAATAATGATCTGCTTGTGCTGCATAGGGTGGTTTATCTCGAGAGCTATCCAAGGTGACCTTGTAATTTCATAGGTGTATGTTTCAGTCATAGGGCAGCCAGAGTGATCTGGCCAAAAAGTTTTGTTTAGCTACAGGAGAATTCAGGTGGCTGAATACTAAGTTACTTGAAGCAGTGAAAAATGGGCTGTTTTCTGATGTTCTGGATGGGCCCCTGTGGTCTAGATTTTTCCCCTTTTTTCTTGTTAAGCAGACAAAATATGGAAACATTGTTTGTTTGTAAATTCAAAAGTGACACTTTCAAATTATGGAGGGGATGCACCAGTACAACTGAAATAATTGTGCACGTTCATCACAGAATACATTGGAGAGCTCTGGTCTTGTTTGCAGGTTTGTATATGGCTGGAACTAGTTTATGCCACGTAAGATCTTGTGTAGATCCAGTCTGTTAAATATCTGCATGTGAAAACACGTACCCTGTAATAATTAATGATTCCTGTTATAGACAAAGGTAATTTGTTTAGAGCAGTGAACAACTCGGGTACTGGCTTATCTCCTAAAGTTGTCCATCTAGGTACGTGGTAAGGTGCCATAACTTAGCAAAATGAACAATAGGACTCCGATAAAGTAAGATAACTAAAAATCAGTGCCTTGAATGACAAAAGCTGAATTGGTTAATGGCACCCTTTAAATCTGGGGAGTGACATTTGAAAACGTGATTTGTCACACTGAGTAAACTGTATAGGAGAATGTGAGCCTATTACAACTTGGAATTCATAATGTGACTTGAATGGAAGACTCAGAAAATCAAGCTTTGTTTTTATCTTCCTGGCTGAGAAATGTAAAAAGCCCTTGCTTCCCAGGCTTGCTTTGTTGTAATCCTGCATGTCTTTCCGAGACTGTGGAATTGATGACTAAAAATCCCCTCTTGCTAAAGGCTACTTGGAAGTTGGCCTGAAATACAGGTTTGCAATAGTTATTGAAGACTGAATCTTATCCCCACTGTAGAAAGAGCGAATCAGTCAACACTAAAAAAAAAGCTGCAGCAGAATGGTACAAGCAAAGTTCTGCTTCTTCATGCAGTCTATCAGCTTGGACTGGGTCTGCACTACAGATCTGTTGCTTCTGCTGTACAGCGTAGGTAGAGTAAGCATGCCTCTGCCTCAAAAAAGATGTGTGCAGAATTTCATTACATACAAAAGGGACCTCTTTAAAATTCTGGCTGTAAGTTCCTGTGCTTCCTTGTTCTGTGCTGGAAGCTGCCAAAGTTCACCCTCCAAGGGAAAAGACAAGTTTTTATTGTAATAGTGATTTGTCTGTTTGTTGTCCAGGGGCATGACACCAGAAGCAAAAATAAGTTCTGGAATACTGTGACGTGTGTGTAAGAGCTTCTGGATTAGATGACAGAAATGTCCATTAACAGATTCCTGCCATGTGCTGGCTGAAACTGCCATACGGTTTTCTATCTTATGTTCTCTTAAGTGCAGCAGGCCAAAAAAAGTTTAGGTATAAGTTTCATGAAAAAGAAGTGTTTTAAGTGGATTTCTGTCCTTTGAAAGAAATATGTTATCAGTCTCGAGTCCAAAAAACTAAAGCTATAAAAACTGAAAATGAGGAAATGCTGAAATGATAATATTATTTGCTGTGTTAGGCAGGTATCCAAAACACCTTGAGGCTGAAGCATAATGTCAAACCATTAGTGTTACACTGCTGAAACAGCAAATACATGAAGTTTTGCAACTTTATAGTACCTACTTTGGATAAAAGCTGAAAGAAATAATTTTGATAGATGGTAGTTTTATGCCTGTAATTACTATTATTAGACATTCATCCCTTTGGCCAGGGACTGGCAGTCCTGGGGCAGGTCTGGCCCCATTCCAAGCTTGTGCAGCACC
Organism: Grallaria varia; assembly: GCA_013396735.1. Lineage (NCBI taxonomy): Eukaryota > Metazoa > Chordata > Aves > Passeriformes > Formicariidae > Grallaria > Grallaria varia. The sequence goes on from VWZG01007622.1 coordinate 55,181, forward strand.
CACATCGTGTCTCACTGTGAAGCTGCTCTTGGTTGCTCTGTGCCATTGCCCAGCCCAACCCCAGGCAGAAAGTCAACTGGAGAAATGAGATCTCCAAGCCTGTAAGTGCTACTGGACTGACAAAGCAAAGATTTGTACTATAGGTTTTGTAGTACACATACACAAACAAAATTGTCTCTGTCATTGAATGCAATAGATGTCCCTGGTGTTTTGCATGAAATCTTTGTTTTTAAGGCTAGGAATGTTTTTACTAAGATGTTTGAATTAATTTTATGCGTTTACCAGGATGTTTGTTGCCCTTCTGTTGGGAACAGGTGTAGGTTTTCTGTTTCTTGCACAGTAACTGAGCAGTGATTTGTCCTTGGTATGTGAGCTGTGTGCCTCAGTACTGCACATCTGTGAGGTTCAGTTTGTATCAGGAGGTAGATCAGAGGGTTCGTCTAAAGACAAAATCATTTAAACCCAAACCAAAACAAAACCAACCAAATAAAAAAAGATATTTGGTTCAAGTGCTGCTATGCAGGTGCTTTAGCGTTTTGGTTTCTTTTCTCTCTAATGCACACAAATCAAATTACAGCATTTTGGAGAAAATAAAGCAAGGAGGTGGGTTGGTGAGCCTCTCTTGTGTCAGCTTCTGTACACCTGATGTGAAATGGGACAGTAGAGTTTTAGCATGTACAAAATCAAATGCATAACTGGGTAATTTTGAGGGAATGGTGGTGTCTTGGGTCAGACAATGAGAGAGGGAAATGATAGTTTAAAATTAACCTTAGGACAGGAGTACCAGTGTTTTGCTCTGAGACAAAGTGGTGGTAGGGGAGAATAGTGCATCTTCTAAGGCTCACTTTTGAGGTCCAGCAGCCCAGCTGGTCTTCTCACTGGGGATTTAGGAAGTGACTTGTTTAGTAGGCACACCTGTGTTTACTAGCAAAACACATACAAAATCAGTATATAAGGTATACTTTAATCTGCATGAAGCCACAAAATAATATGCTGAAGGTGTTATATATTAAAGTACATCCTGTTTTCTAGTGATTAAACTTCTGTGCATGTAGGATGAAACAGACTGCTAATTGAACTTGCTGGAGACAGTTTGGGGTTGTGGGTCTGCTTCCCCAAAAGAATAGAAATGATGAAACATTTGCCACAGGGTAAGATATTGCTGCTAGAATAATAAGTGATTTCTGTGTTGAGAAAGCAGGTGTCAGTGTAATCTGCTAAAGCAAATAATAACCTTTTCTCCAAGCATGACATGGTGGTTTGTTATCTGGTGTTGATTTGATTAATCAGCTCTAGCTGGCTAACTAATACGGTCTTGTTCTTCCTCACTGCCTTTTTAAAAAAACTCTTTTGTTACTTAAGAAACCTCCCTGAGCCTATCCTAGCAAGCTGGCTGGTATTGCTACTTGGGTTTGTTAGTCTGCACTCATCTGTGCATGAACTTTATTGTTGGCCCATGGGTAGGGACTGAAGCGTGATCAAAGGTACTTATGATGCTTGACTGACTAGTCAATAGACTGGTATTTCTCAGAATGCTGCCTCTGCTGCCTATGTCTTAGGGAGGGAATTTAACCATATATGTGTGTATATTTGTTTGTATCTCTTCAGAGTAAGAAGAGAAAATGGCTGTGCTCCATCAGGCCAGAGCCCTTGGCTTGGCAACCTGTGTGTGAACATAACTGAGGATGGAGACATAAAAGAAACTGGAAATATGTAGACTAAATTTGGCATACTGTTTTGGGATTTGGTAATTAGTAACTCAGGGATTTATGGTAACCAAATCACTCTATCTGCAAGTCAGTGGTGCTTAATGCTCTGTATCTGTAGTTTATCAGTATTTGCTGGTGCAAGGTCTTGTGAACTGCAACCAAACTTCAGTAAACAAGCCTCCAAACCTTGGCATCTGAGGGTTTGTATTTATTATCATAGCACTGTTGAAATACAGCTACCTTGGTGGGAATGCTCAAATGTGCTTGTGTCTGGGGCTTCCAGTTGTAACCAATAACTTGACAAAGGCCCTCCACTACAGGAGATGGATACATACCCAACAAATGCTGGCCACCTCAGTCCTGGAGATGGAAACCAAACTCCTGTGGACTTTAACGATTTTCCAGTGCCATTAGTTTAAATAAATTCTCAGCTTTTGCTTTGCTGACCAGTCCATACGTGCCATGGGTAAAAAGTGACAGCAAGTTCCTATGCTCCTGGTGGAAATTTATATATTGACAGAATTGTACAGACTGGTAGGCTTTAAAGAGGATAGTACTAATACTATGGCTCCATTAAAAAAAAAAAAAAGTCTGTGTGTAAAAGCTGCAGAGGCATGGACTTGCTTACTGTTGCCTCCTCTCAGGTGTTGCCTGTTGTCTCAGGTCTTACTTTGGTGGCACTGTTGGAGTAAATTTGCTGTATTTGTTACTTCATTGAGATTTCTATCACTTTCTCTATGATTTATAAATAATTTAGAAAGTGTTTCCAGAAATTGAGGCTGATTTAATTTCTTTTTTCTTTTCCCAGATGAAAGAATCCAGTAAGCAGGGAAAATATTTTTTAATGCCAAAATTGACTTATCAGTGGTATCTTGAGGGATTAATAGAGAGTAGCAAATGTTCATTAGGGATGAAAACATCACTGTGCAATTTTCCTTGCGTGTTCCCTCCAATGTTCTGTTCCTAACCCAGCTCAGAGTCATTGCTGCTGTGAAAACTAAAGGTGAGGAAAGCACTGGCCTGTTGTAGGTACGTCAACATGGTTGTTGAAGAGTATGCCATCTTTCATTTTGTTTTGGGCTATTTTTCCCTTTGTGTCCATAGATGTAAGAAATTAGCTTTTCCCCTTGTATGTTGGTGTGCACATGTACTCGTAAAGCTCAGAGAAGTACAACATTAAAATATCACATCTCCACCTGTGTATTTTGTAGAATGCCAGGGGAATAAAAGTGTTTTGTTTATCGTTTCCTTGGTGAGATGAGGTTCAAATTGCTGAACTCTGAAAGTCTCCTTCTCATTCAAGTCATAATAGTATAATGTGCTTAGAGAAAACATTGCTAACAGCATGTGGGAAACAGCAGGGTCTGGCTCACAGTTCAGAGCTGTTGGACAGTCTGGAGGTTTGGAGTGAGCTGCTTTGCATGGGTTTTTGGGGCATTACAAAGAGCCTTGTAGTGCTGGTTGGAATGAGACCAGCACCCTTGGCATCTGGGACACATCTGCACTGTCCAGGCATGGTTTGTGACTGCTTTGAGAGTAATGGGAGGCTTTTCTTCTAGTGGACAATCTTACATTTGGTGGCGCTCACAACAGATATTACTCAAATATTTTTGCCTCCTTAGTAACTACAAATACATTTGGAGCTTCCAATTGTGGGCATCACCAGTATTTTGTCACCCAATATGCTGTTTTCTTACTTCCTACCTCCGTGGTATTTTAACTATTTGGTGCCCAGAGCTGCAAACTCAGAGCCTGTTTAATGACTGAAGCATCAGGTGTTCAAACGTCATTGGGCAGGATGGCTTCCAGTGCTGCTAGCTAACACTGCATCCATTTGTTGCAACAGATGAGTATCCATGTGTTGTAAATGGGGAAAGGGAGGAAAAGGGACTTGCCAACATTGGCTGGGAAACCCAAGGTTAAGAGTCCCATGGCAGTGATTTGTCTTTTAGTCTATATTTCCTTTTCCCCCTCACTATTCCAATACACTATAGAGGTATTTTTCAAAACTTGAATTCAAGTTCTACCAAAAAATTATTCTTACAGCATACAATGGATTACATCCAAGGATGCAATGATACAGTAGAGTGATGAATTCCAAGTTATTCACCTTTTGTCTGGAATTTGGTTATGAATTTGGGTAAAATGGTTTCTATTTGTTTACTCCCTGTCTTGTCTGAAGGAGAAAATATCGGGTTTGTGTTTGTAGGCTCGTTGGATTTGAGTCATCACTGTTTAACTCACCTTGCAGGCTGCTAATGCATTGAAATAATAAGGAGGTATGGTAAAAGGAATTTGCCACATGTCTCCCTGGGAATGCAGTAATCGACTTTGTCCTCCACGATGCCGAAGTGCTAACAGCACACTTATCTCCCCATACATTCCATGCACTCAGGAATGTGTTCTAGCAAAGCATTGAGCTTGTTCATCTCACTTGTGTTTGTCTGCATAAGATTAAGTGCTATTATCTGGGCCCTCTCTCTGCTGATTTAATTAGCTCCCACTGCAAGGATGCTTTGATCCAAAACACCTTTCAGCTATTTGGCTTGGAAACTGATAGCAAAAACACACGTGATTCTGCATTGAGCCGAAAGTGTTTCTGAAAGGAACAGTAGGAAATATAAATACTTACCAATTTTTACAAAACAGCCTGAAATTAATAATTTATGTTGATTTAAAAAGCTTCTCATACTTAGCCTAACTTAAACTGTGAACCTTAGCATCCTATCCAGATTAGCAATTTCTATAGTTTCAGAATCTCTTCTTCAAAGAACAAGTAGTGACTTTTCCTCAGAAGATTTCTGTGCCCAGTGATGCTGGTGTGGGATTCCCCGTGATTTCTCCATGCAGAGCAGTGTTATTGAGTGTCATCTTTCACCTGTGTTACTTGTCCTGTGGTAGTGATGTTCCTTAGCACTTGTTGCAGCTCTTGTAAGTTTTCCACATTGACTTTGGAGGTCTGTGGGTCTCAGCTGTTGTGTTTTTCAAGAGCTCTCACTGAAGTGCTTTTCTGTGCAAAGCTGGGGTTGCTTGTTTGAGCAGGAAGCAGTGAGCTTCTGTACTGAAGAATGGAGTATCCTTCAAAATGATAGGTTTGATCTTGCTCCTGGGTTTGTTTATAGTTGTTTCCTTCTACCTTCCTCAGAGAAAACAAATTATTTTTCTGCTCATATCCCTCCCAGAAATGTGAATGTTCATCCCCTTCTTTCCTACTCAATCTAAGCAGCAACTTTGCTTTCTCTGTCTGCTTTGGATTCTGTGGTAGTTCTCAGTTACCCCATGAAAATATATCGATTTCTGTTCTGAAGGCACAGTCAAACTGGGCACAAGAAAAAGTTGGCTGAAGTTCAGCAAAATTAAGTATTCAGGTTGGAGGAAATGCACGTGTCATTAGGCCAAGTTAAACTCTGAATTTCAGCAGCTTGAAATGTGCTTAGTCTAGGAAATCTGCTGAGAGTTTTCTATGCCCAAGCAATATCTCTCTTGAATGAAGGTGATCTGAACTAGGTTGAATGGGTTTTACTATTGCTCCATCTGCTTACTTTACAGCTTTCAGTTCTGGCAATAATTGCCTTGAGTTTGCCAAATTATTGCCTGAAGTACTTCTGTGGTTTTCTTTGTGTTTTTTTTTTAATTTGTTTTTAATTTTTTTTTTGGTTGGTTGGTTTTTGGCGTGTGGGGTTTGTTTTGTTTTGTTGTTTTGGGTTTTTTTAAATTCTGCTCTCTTTATGGATTTATTTATCTCAGTATGTTTCACTGGTATAATTTCTCTTAGGACCTAACAGGATATTGCCCTTATGAAAGCCAGTCAATTGGGAGACATGAAGTACGACTTGTGCTCTGTAAAACATCATGGAAAAAAATCCCTGTTTTCTGCAACTCTGCCTCTTGAAGCTTCCAGTGAGGACTGGGTCCTGTTTTGCTTGCCATTCTATAAATACATGATGCTAAAGCCCTGGCTCCCTTGCAAACCTGGAATTCAGCATCTGATCCTTGAGCCTGAGGGGGTTTTTCAGGGAGTGTCAGAGCAAGCAGTGCTGCAGGGAGTACATCAGGGCAGACAGCAGCAGGTACCTCTGTGCTGCTCTTCAGCCTGCTCTGTCCAGGGTGCAGAATTCTTCAAGTCCTGCAAAGATAAAGATACTGTTTCCTTGAGTAATTATTTGAGAGCTGAGTCCTAAAGTAGCACATGGTGTTTAATCAAACAACTTTTTATTGCTCTTTGAATTACGTGTAATATGTGTCATTATTGTAGCAGGAAGTTATGATTCTTACTAACCTGGTTTGAAAGTAGCAGGACTTAAAACTACTGTTGTGTTCCCATAGCAGGGGTGAACTTTCACTTAGAGTGACATGTTCAATGGCTGAAGTGAAACAACTTGTTGTTTTGGTCTTGTCTAGTGCATCTCTTTGGCCAGTGGCAGCATTTTTAACTGAGATTAGAACTACCATTCCCGTATTATAGGTAGAGAAGCTAAAAAACAGAATGGAAAAATGATTGCCCAACACTGCTCTCATTGGAAAAGAGGTGGTGCTGTGGCCCCCTTTCTGTTCTTTCCTTCTGCTCTTCTTTCTTCTTGCTCCCTGGGGCATCACATCCTTGTTAGCTCCTGCTGTGTCCTTTTATTCTGCCCTAGATAAACAAGATGCTTTCTACCAAACATTTGTTACCAAATGTCCAGTTGTGCAGTAGGAGGAGAAATAATAGGCTGAGGTTATACAGCCTTGAGACGTTTCACCATCAGTGTAACAACACAATGTGGAATAAGTTGAGTTCAGTTTGTATGCATTTTGAGGAACATCCATAATAAAAATATCAGGGCTGGATGTTCAGGGTCTTAAAAGGAGACAGGTGTGGTTAATGCTTGCTGTGGTTTCCCTTTTTTGTATCTTGTAGCAGAGTTTTGCTGTGGATTCTTCGTGATCCTGATCCTGGGCAACTTCTGGTTCGTTGCTGTTCTGTACCTAGTGTGGCTCTACCTCGACTGGAGAACACCATGTGCCGGGGGCAGACGGTCCCAATGGGTCAGAAGCTGGACTGTTTGGAAGTACTTCAGGGAATACTTTCCCATTCATGTGAGTAAGAGATTTCTCACAGAACTGTAAACATTGGAATAGAGACAGCTTGAATAGCCATGAGCACAGACAACTAAGACTCATCTTTGATAAAATTCTAATACTTACTCCAGGGTGAACTTAACTTCTTTTTAAAATATAAGAAATCTGAGATTTAGTGACAGAAAGGGACAGGGCCTGGTTTTCTCCTTTGGCTGTTGGGTTGCAAGATAGTGCCTCAGCACAGTAAATGGTAGTCGTGATATCTCAAGACGCATCTGTTTAAACTCTGCTCATCTGTAAAATGGGACAATAGTTTAAAGTGCTCAGGAGGAAATGAATTGTCATCGGTTCTGCATCCTGTCAATGTGCAATCTCCATACTTGTTTTTGAGGTAAGTATTATAATGTCCTCCACTGACTCTATTTTTCAGCTTATAAAAACTTCAGATCTGAACCCAAATCACAACTACTTACTTGGCTTTCACCCTCATGGGGTCCTGGTAGCTGGAGCCTTCGGAAACTTTTGCACCGGTCCAAGTTTCAAAAATTTATTTCCTGGGCTTACTCCATATCTTCATATCACACCCATCTGGTTTGGCTGTCCCTTCTTCAGAGAATACATAATGAGTGCTGGTAGGTAAAAGCAAAATGTCTCAGCTGTTGCTCCATATTGTAGCTTCTGCTTCAAATGCAGGGTCTATTCATCTACTTATCAATGGTAAGTAACTTCACTTCAGAAAGGTCAGTGTTGGTGCTAAATTTAACCTCTATTTTATGATGAACTGTTGTGGCAAAACAATTTGGAAGGTTTTATTAATAGTTTTGTTAAATTATACCACTGAGCTTTTTTTTTTCTTTCTGAGAAAGAATTGCTGGTTATCCCTTGAACTATGAGACAGCAGTACTCAGTACCCATTATATACAAGAAGAGAAGGACATAATAATTTGTTATTTTGTCATTGAGCAGGCACTTGTAACACAAAGTCAGGTTAATCTCTTTCCTGAAGAGCTTAGTCTTACTTATTACAAACATCTTTCTACTCAGAACTCAATTACTTGCTTCCGACTGAAGTCCCATTTTGAGAATTAGAGTAATTTTAATTGAGATGTAAACTCTGAAGACAGAAGCCCCTTTTTCTCTGTTCTGAGTAGCTCTAGTCATGACTACAGTAATAAAAGATAAAAATAATGAGGAATAAAGTTAGGGAAACAGAAGAATGAATAATGAAATCAGGACTAGTGTACTTCCACAGTGGTTTAATACAAAAGTTATTTACTTAAATTCACTCAGCTAGAGCATTTGAGAATGGTCTGCTGCATGAGACTAGGTTTGGGACACAGAGACCTAGCTTTAGTCCTGACTGCAACACAGGTGCTGTGATTTCAGATAAGCTGTTCAACTACTCCATTCATAGAAACAGGCCTAGGGTGTTGTTCAGATTAATATCAGAATTACATATCTATCTATACATCAACATACCAGAGAATGCCTTTCCAGGCAAATGTTATTTCTGAGGGGATCCTTTGAGGCTTTCAAAGTGAAGGATTGGCAATGGTAGAATCTGACAATTTTAAACACTATCTTTTAAACACTGTTAAACTGGAAGTCAGCTTTACATGTTTTTGGCATCTTGACCCACAGGAACAAATATTTACATGCAGGATGAGAAATAACAGCAGTAAAAAGCATGCTAAAAACAGTCAGCATTCGAGCTTGGTTTTCACAGGCATGCAGCTGATAAACCAGAGAAGACCTTTGGTGTAATACAGGTTATCAGTCAAGTCATAAAACACTTGCAAAATCTTCTGTGTGCTGAAACCCATGCTCCTAGCACACTGTTTCTTTTCCCGATCTTTCTGCCTGTCTCCAAAACCCACTAGGCTGGAGCTGTTGCATCAGAAAGTGCAGTTGCAGCACCCCGAGCTGTGCTGTGAGCAGTGCCCTGTGTGCGGGCTGACATCTCAGCCTCAGCAGTGGGACAGATTTGTCCTGGGGAAAGACAGTGGCTCTTGCTTTCCTTTCCAGGAAAAATTCACGCAGATGTGTGAATGAACATCACTTTAATTGCTTGTGAGTCTTAGGTCAGCTGCATTTTTCAGAAGAGAAGTGACTGTGAAGGCCTGTATGGCAGATGGAAGTAGCCTTTTACTGAGGTCTGAACTTGCTCCAGTAGCAAGCTATTCCTCTTGGTGGCTGGCTCTCAAAAGTAGGTTAGTTATCTTCTTCCCTTTCTTGTGAAATTTTTTAATCTGCATTGCTATGTCCCTAATAGAAAACACCTAAATGGCAACAGGGCATCCAAAAAGAATGCATTTCGATATCACCTCTGTAAAGCCACCACCAACATAAACCAGACTTGATCTCTAAATTGTCATTTAGATTATATTAATTCAACGCAGTGTAATTAAACATGGCTTCTGGGTAAATGGTACCACTATGAGCCTTTGAAGTAAAACTTGGGGCACAGAGGAACTCTAGAGGGTTAGGTGTGTATTTGTTAGAAAGGGGATTTTTCAAAGCACCAAGTCCAGAGCAAGGTCTGAATCATTGATAAAGGCTTGTACAGCAATGTGCCTCTGATTAAGAGTACCAGGAAAGTTTTGTATAGTCTAATATGTTAGCCTAAATATGTTGATGAGTACCAGGGCATGGTTACTAGAGAATGAGCTGCTGCAGTCACTGGGAATGGTACAAATGAGCTTTTTCTGCTGCTTCTAATGCTGTTGTGCCATTGCCTTAAATGGAACTGCTACTCTATAGCTTTGAAAAAAAAAAGAAGGGGATCAGCTTGGCACTAAAGCTCTGTGTTTAACAAGTCCTCTATTCATTCTTTTAACTGCCTTGTGCCTGTGTTTATATGCACCTGCTGTATGGCTTTAGCTGCTGCCTCTCAATAGTATCTGCTGCCATTCAATTTCTCTGTTCTCAGACATAGTCTCTTTGAGGGGGAGTTAAGTTGGCAGAGGAGCACGCTCCGAAGAACTCAAAACAGCATTAGCTCATGAGTGAAATCAAAGGACTTGCCTAAGACCAAATCTGTTGCAAAGTGAGGAAGTTGAACCCAGATCTTTGAACTGCATCCTGTGCTGTTACAATTTTGAACATAATGTAGATATTTAAAAATATTTCTTAAATTTCACTGTACTTGTACATGAAGATCCAATGGTCACTTTTCAAATGTTTTCTCTTAAAGGAATGGTTTCTGCAACCAAGGAGAGTGTCTCCTACGTGCTGAATAACAAAGGAGGTGGCCATGCATCCATCATTGTGATTGGAGGAGCAGAGGAATCTCTGAATGCGCATCCTGGAAGTCTAACACTGAACATTCTCAAGAGGAAGGGCTTTATTAAAATGGCCCTGAAACATGGGTAGGTTTCCCATTTGGGCTGCTGTAGTAAGCATGCTTTGAATGCAGATTGATTCTTAAATATAGTTCATATTATATAGACATAGAGAATTTGAAAGAGATGCTTGCCTAAGAGCATGCAGATATCTGGCATAGGAGCAAGTCTGTCCACCTAGAGCCAATCTGGGAGTGTTGAAAACTCCCTTTGACTTTCATAATTTGTAAGCAGTAGGTGTTATTAGCATATCTTGTTATTTAGTCTCAGTTGTTTCTTGCACTAGCAAAAGAGTAAGAATTATGAAACAATATTAGTAAACCTTGGCTGGTTTTGCTGAGTAGAGCAAACATTCTGCTGACTGGTCTGTAAATTGACATTATTAGGGTAGAATTTTCTTACTATTTTAACCAAACAAACAAATTGGAAAGCCAGGCTCTGTTTCATTGAATCACTGGAAATTCATTGTCTAGGAAGATTGTTCACCATTATTCTAAAGACATTCTTTTGAAGATTGTTACTTGCAAAAGTAAGTTCCTGGGAATTGTTGGTAAAAATCTCAAGAAAACCTATCTAACCTCTTCCTATCAAGCAGCCATCAGTGTGTAACTAAACAAAGATGGTATTATCTTTTGAGTGATTTACATAGTATAAGCCATTGTGTTTGTTCTGGACTGGTCTAGATGGCTTCTATATTAGAAGTATTGGAATCAATTACTTGTTCCTGCCAAGCTTTCTGAACAGATCCCAGGGTTATATACTGACATGTGAAGCAATGAGAAAAAAATACTAGTTTTGGAAATTCTGTATCAGCCTTTTAAGTATTAACTGGAAAAAGGTGGTCTTCAAGAAGAGCTCTCTGTTGTCACACAGGACGATAAGGACTGTTCTAGAAACTGTTCTGTGACAAAACTCCAGGAGGATTTCTTGTATGTATCACAGGGAGACTCATAAAGGACGTATTTGCCAATTGAAAGTAACATTTTAGTCTTAATTTGTACCCAAAAACAGCCCCTGTGTATTTGAATTAGACCTTGAGTGTCTAAATGAGTCTACTCAATTTCTTCTCGGCTGCTGATTAATTCAGTGGAATCCTTAACACCTCGAGTAGCTTGTAAAGTTTAGAAGAATAGCTGGGTGCCTTTTTTTTTCTTTCTTTTCTTTCTGAGCATGTTGATAAATGTCTGGTCTGTCAGATCACAAAGGTTGGTGGTTATCTCTCATCTAAATTGATTTGGATCAAGAAATCAGATACACTTGTGCCTCTCATGGCCTTGATTTCAAAAGCATCTCCAACACACAAGAAGATGAGGAACACTTACAAAACACAGGAATGGCCACTATGGGACAATATGACTCGAACAGAGCTCTTGCCCAAAGATTCTGCATCCATTTATTGCCTCTGGTTTTAAAGTTTTGTTTCTAAAAAGTAAATTTGAAGAACATTTCCAACTTATGTGGCAATGAAAGAGTAAGAGAGGCTTGTGGGGCTCAGTGCCATCAGTGCCTGCACTCACGCCTGCTGCTTCTGATCTGCAGCGTCAACTACCAAGAGAGGAAGGGGCAATGCAGCAAGCTATGCTGCCAGCCCAGAGAAGCTGTCCCAGCTAGGAACCTGTCAAATGTGCTCTGAATATGTCAGCAAAAGTCCTCTGCACTTCTGCAAAAGACATATTGGTCCAAGGTAGTACAAAGATCTGATATGAAGTGAAGAAATCCAAAAGACATGGCACAAATGATGAATCAGCTAACTTATCTTTAGTTTCATAACCATAAGTTACCTGTTTCTCTGTTGCAGCCTCCTACATAGCATCTTGCAAAAGCCTTCACCAGATTAAAAGAAATCCCACAGTGTCAGGGTACTATTGCACCATAAGATATTCCTGTTTGTCTTAGTGTTGTAGTAAAAAGAGGAGTGTTTACACAGCCACAGTAAGTACCAGACTTTATTATATTTCCTTTACAAGTGGCTGGGTGATACATCCTCCACTGCAGAAAGGAACTTTGAGCAGACACAAGTCAGAATAGTATGTGGGAATGATAGTCTGTGTGAGTCCTTGGGCTAAAGAAGCTGTTGAGGCAGTTGAGGTTTTTCTGTTTCAATTGTCCACAGTATTTTTCTGTCAGCTCTGTCCTCAGTGCATCTTCTTCAGGCATTCAAAGCTCTGCAGAAATTAATCTTGACAGTATTATAGCAATACTGCAATTTTCCAGTCAGGTTTTTCTCAAAGATAACATGGGCTGAATGGAGCCAAGGTATAGACGCTAAGACTTAAGTAGAGCAAATAAAGCATCTACAAATCCTTCAGAGACTGCTTAGGATTACCCTGCTCTTTTTTTCTCTAAACGCTGTAGAGTATTTAAGGTGACTCAACATTAATCAAAAAGCACACTGCAGTCAAGATTTTCAATATCATGCCTGCTGGAGACAACTGCACTGACTCCATCTACCCAAGTAGTTTGTCCGGGAGTTAGTGCCTTTCCTCCCAAGCCAATCAATGAACTGCATGAGAATTCATTAGGCTGTGCAAGAGCCAAAGAGAGGTCATGTAATTTCTGTGGGTAGGATTTGACCTCTGGTAATAATGGGATAAGGCTGGTGTTTTCGAAGAAGTCTGGAGGAAGCAGGATTTCACTGGGAATTGGACAGCGGAGGAGAAATTTGGCATTGCACTGAGGTTTGTGAGGGTGTCTGGTTTTTATCATGGTTTTTGTGCTGAAATCAAGGGCGTGCATTATTCTGGTCAAAAGACAAAGGAAAGCCAAGATCTGGTTTTGATGCCACCCAGCTGGGAGCATTACAAGAAATGAGGCTTCTTTGCTTGCCTAGGGAGAAAATACAGTGGAACAAGGGTGGACTTGCTGAAATAGTGGTGGATAAACTTGTACTTATGATATATACAATTACTCATTTTTATGCTTATGAACAGTCATAACAAGTTGCAATAGGTACCAACCAAACACTGCCTAAAGCTGGTTGCTGGTTGTATGCTAATCACTTTTTTTTTTCTTTTTTTGAAACACAAACTACCCAAGGCATCCAAAAAGCAGCTGCACGTCAGGAGAGTTGAATGCCTGTTGCTGATGAAATCTTACTCTAAATCTGAAGCTTTCTGTGCTGGTTATTGTGAAACTGTTTCCACGCTGCTGATGTGAACCGCAGTGTGAGTGCAGGCTGATGTGGGATTCTCAGTGTGCGTCTTGTTTTACAGGGCTCATCTGGTCCCGGTGTTTTCCTTTGGTGAAAATGAACTGTTCAAACAAGTTGCAAACCCCAAAGGTTCATGGCTCAGGAATGTACAGGAGAAGTTGCAAAAGATAATGGGCTTTGCTTTACCACTGTTTCATGCTAGAGGAGTATTTCAATACAGTTTTGGTTTAATACCTTACAGGCAACCTATTCATACTATTGGTAAGTTCCCTGTGCCTTTTCAAATGCTTTTGCAAATGTTTAGAAGTGCATCAGTGTGCTGCCAATATCTGTGTAAATTTATAAATTTGTTATAACAGAAAGAATTGATTATTGTATATCTAAAACTAGGATGTGAGGTTTAAACTATTTTTTTAATTGCTATCTATCCCAGTTAAAAGGGGGAGTTCTCTTCTCCCTTTCTGTCCTAGGCCAAATCTTACTCTTCCTTCTCAGTTACTCACAGGCTTCTACCCATTGCAATCCACAAAGAAACCCAAGGGTTGTGCAGTCCATACCAGAGGGATGCCATGGCTCTGCAGCTCTTGCTATGGATTCTGGATCCTGCAGTTATTTTGTTAGATGCCCAGAACCTGAATTTCTTAGTTCTGCAGAGAACTGGCAGTGGGGTGATGCACTGCCACCCCGGCAGGGCTCTGGAGCAAGGCTACTGGAGGAAACTTGTGTGGTCCTGACCTGGGGCTCATCAGCACAGAGGGAAACATGGAGGAGGAAAGGGAGAGGACACACTGTGGCACCTCTGCCACAGCCCTTGGGCCACTCAGATGGCTTTGCAGGTCTTTAGGGTGGCTTTTTTTTCCTCATAGAAAGATCCAGTTGTGTTTAATTGTGAGCATTCATGCCATGTCAACAGGCAGTTTTGGAAGAGTGTTTTCCTCCAAAAGCTGCCATTATTGGTTATCTACTCTCATTGGAGTGTGGAACTGAACAAGGATTTAATGGCTTTAACTAGTCCTGTTGATGCTGGGCATCATGCAAAAGCAATAGCTCTCTGTCTCTATGGACAAATCATTTTTTGCCAGATTCTGACCAGAGTGAACTAATGAAGCCTTTTCCTAAAGACAAGTAAATTAAGCTTTTCTGGTGGCCCTCCCTTTAATGGAGGGATGCTTTGATTTTGGTATGAAACAAAAATGTTTAAGATAAATTGTCAGTCTTTCTGTGTTAAATTTCCTGCAGATCTGTGTTTTATCACTTCATGCAGGTAAATATTTTGAAAATATTTGACTCCTAAAGCCTGCATTGTGCGCAGGCAGGCTAATAATGTCACTTATTTTAAAGCCAGAAAGTTATGAAAGCATTGGATTGAGATGTATTGGATGACATGAGATGTATCTTCTGCAATTTTGCCTTGGGCTGATAACGTTGAGATTGTTCTGAAGCTTAAAATGTCTTACTCTGAGTCAATTTATTCTTGTAATATTTACTGCAAGGGCAGAGGTGGTATGTGGCAAGAGTATGTGCTACAAATCAGCAAGAACACAGTCTTGCAACAGAACTTGTAAGATCTCATGAAATCCTTTACTTTTTGTGTCTCTTTCCTCATGTTTGAGAACTGTCACAATGTCCCTGGTCCCTTGGAGGTGTGTGTGTGGAGTGTTCTTGGTATGGCCCAACACAGCTTTGAAAGCCTTGACTCAGCTCCTGTGAGCTGCAGAGTCACAGTAAGCTGCCCCTGAGCCACTTTCACAGATTTCACAGGGTATTCTGATTTGGAAGGGACCCACAAGGATCATCAGTTAGCTGTGTTGACAGTGCTTTACTCCTGCTTCAAAGTCAGGGATCCTAAAGCTGTTCAGCTAAGCCACGGTCTTTGAAGTCTTAGTGTTTTGGGCTTGATGAGTGAGGTACTTTTGTTTTTCTTGAAAATTGTTACTGCTTTTCAGAAGTAGAGACAACTAAAGTACTAAATTAAGCAGGTTTCTTAAAGCTGCACATAAAATTAAAGAGATGAGTGTAGTTTCTAGTTCCACAAGAAATCTCCACTCTTGGGAGAAGAGACTGTTGCAGAAGGGCTTGGAGTTTGTTTGCTGTTTCCGGTCCTGCTTCTGGAAATCCTATATTGTATGTATATTGATTTCATACCCCCTAAAGTATTGCTCAATCCAGGGCTGGGTTCCCAGCCCTATCCACGTAAGGTCTGAGTTTCAGCACCACACAGGGCCTGAGAGCTGTTGGCAGCTGCAGCAGGAAAATGCAGACTCAGCCTCTTTGTGGCTGGCTAGGCTCCCCTTTAATCAACACCATCCAATTTCAAGTGGCAACATCTGTTGAAAGGGATTTTCAAGTGCCTTTGTAAAAGCTCCTGGGGGTGCTTTTAACTCTTCTTTTCTGCAGATTTCCACTGTAATCCTGGTTGGGTCTCTTGAGGTCTTGGTGGCTCCAGTGCAAGAACAGCTGTCAAAATCTGTATTGATTGAACAGCACAGGGAAGACTGAGATCAGGGGAAGCTTCTCTTAATGTATCACAAGCTTTTTAGCCATAGCTTTTTGTGAAGGAGGAAAATGCCCTCTGGACTTCCATGTTCCCTCTTGCTCCGATGGAGCAAGTAGCAGGCTCTGCACAGTGCCTGGAGAACATTTTGGTTGCAATGACATTTGTGGGCAGTGGATGGTTCAGAGACACCTTAGAGGGTTTGGGATGTTTACATGCTACCAGTCCCTGGGGCTGAGGGCACTGACAACATTTCTGATGCAGTGATACCCATTCTGAAAAAAAACCAGAAAGGTAACTGTGTTTCCTTCAGTCCTGTTCAAGTGACTGTGTGGTTGAGGGCACCACTGTCCTCTTAGGCATGTCCCTCACATTGAATAGCATTAGTATTCCAATCAGAACAGAAGGCTGTGAGAAAATACATTTTTAAAAATACTACTCTGAACTTGTGGACAGCACATAACTCATGAGATTGTATCTTGAAGTGTAAACTGCTCCTTCAAGTTAGAGCTTAATCCCCTTCTCACTTGTTCTTTTGCTGCCAGACTGAAATGGTGGGGAGTTTAATTAATTCTATCTGAACCTAAACAAAAGCAAGTGAAAAACCAGGCCCATGACTCAGGTTTGTGAAAGGGAGGATCAGGCCCCGTGGCAAAAGAATTCTGCTGTGATTCTGCCTCCTCTCTGGGAGCTGTGCTGCAGCTGTTATAGGAGGGACAGCAATTCTAATTTAAAAGGGATGTCAATGAACCTAATGCTGCTTTTGTGTTTGATTTACAGTGGGAAGCCCCATCCCTGTGAAACAGAACTTGAATCCCACCACTGAAGAGATTGATGAGCTACATGCGTTATATCTACAGAAACTAAGGCAATTATTTGAAGAACACAAAAAAAATTATGGGATCCCTGAGCATAAATCTCTCATCTTTGAGTAGCAATTACAATTTGTAATTCCAAATCTCATGGAAAGAAACAGTATTTGCTGAAAGAAGTCTTTGTTGCAATCCATATTTTGCAATCTGTAATTCTCCTTATGCAAGGAATACTTTTAAGAAGGGATTATAAGATGATGTATTGAATTTATTTTTTTTTTTTTAATCTTACTCTTAGGGTGGTGGGGGTAGATCTTTGGGATGTGAGCCTCGAAGCCAGTGCTGGTTTGAGATGTCCTTTAGGTTCGTCTGTACAAGAAATGCAAGTGAGAAACTCCACATCGATGTTCTTACCACTATGGTACCTACCCAGAGTTTGAGCATAGGAAACTGTCCCAGCATTAGATCACAAACAGGAAAAGTATAAACCCAAGAAGTCTTTGATTAGAAGTTGAGATACTTTCCAGCATTTATCAAACATGACATCAGATTGTTCTCTGAAAGTGAGGAACTCCTGCTGCTATTCCACAGAAATGAAAGTGTGTGTTTTCAGCAGGTAAAGCATTTACAAGAGAATTCAAGAATAAATAAGAGCTTTCAGCCCTGATTAGGATATTGGCAAAAGTGGTTTGTCCAAGTTATGAAGCAGAGCAAACCTCCTGTTTGGAGGAGAACAGTGTGTTGAGCTTTTGTATGCATGTGTATGCTGGGTGGTGGGAAGAACTGAATGATGTGACCTTTTCTGGACAATCTGTGCTTTGAATCCTCAGTTTGGAAGATGAAGCAGCTTTGGTAGTTCCAATCTCAGAGGAGATGGCAGGCACAGGACAGGAGAAGTGAGGGAATCATGTGAACTTTACACCATGAGCAAAGTAAAAATTACTGTTATCTCA
This sequence comes from Grallaria varia, assembly GCA_013396735.1. Classification (NCBI taxonomy): domain Eukaryota; kingdom Metazoa; phylum Chordata; class Aves; order Passeriformes; family Formicariidae; genus Grallaria; species Grallaria varia. Next base: position 72,699 of record VWZG01007622.1, read on the forward strand.
AGCACTTGCACAGAAGGAAGGGGAGCCTGGTTTGCTCAGTGTAGTTCTGAAACTTCACCAAGGAAAGTGTACTTTTTCTTCCTCACTGACAGATGTGGGAAAGTATGTGTGAAGCTATGCTGCAGTGTGACACAGCTCTAGGGTGCAGCAGGTTAAGAGGCTGCTTTCTATATACACTAGGTGCCTAAATTTGAGAGAAGGCTTATCCTAAATGTGGATATCTATTTCAGAAAAGAAAAAAAATCTGAGCCAAAATCTTTTTCAGTTAAAATGCCTAGGTCTTGGAGATTATGGTGTGTGGAGAGAATTGTAGTATATTATTGAATTTTTTATAAGATAAATTCTTATATTTGAACATGCTTTCTGTCTGAATGTAGACTTTGCAGACTGGTATCAGGAAGAGTTTGTTTTGCTTTCAGCAGTTTTGGTGCCTTAATATTACATCAGTTGGCTGCTTTGGCAGGTTGTGCACAGGCTTGTCGGGCAGCCTGGAACATCTGCAGCTGGCTCAGTTCAGCACTGGGATGCTCTGGGAATGGCTCAGTTCAGCACTGGGATGCTCTGGGAATAGCAGTACTGGACACATTGTGTCCTTGCTGGACTGGAGGCTTCTAAGGAGAAACACTGTTGGGACTGTGGGAACAAGGTAGAACTTTGGAAAGAAAGTATCTTCGCAAGATGAAGGTGTTTAAAGGAAAGAGTGGAAATATCTTGACTCCTGTGGAATGAACTCCTAATGAGCCAAAGCCCGAAAGTCAAACAACTATTTGCCAGGCAGAGCAGTGTGTGTGTTCCAATAACCCTCCAGCACCAAAGTTGGTTCCTTAGGAGGGCTCTTCCTTTTAGTACCTATTTGTCATTTGTGTGAGGGCGACACTGAGCCAGTGAATCCTGCTCTCATTTTCTCTGGGACAACAGTCTTTCTGGGAACCAGGGCTGGAGTCTACAGTGCCTGAAGAGGCCCCTCTTCCCTGACAGACTGCTGTAAATGTGCCCACAATTCACCTCTCCTTGAGCTTTGTTGATGCCACGTGTGTTTGCCCTCCTTTCCCATACCTTTGCTGCCTGATGATCACTACGGTGTAGGCATCTTACTTCCTCACTCTCTGCCCATCTTTCCCTGGGTTGAGATCTCTGAACTGTCTATGCATGCAAAATATTGAGTGGTGTCTTATCATTCAGCAGAAATGGGGTTTAGGAGCAGGGTTTGAGAAGAGGAAGCACTGTGACTGTGCATGCTTCATGTAAGCTTAACATCAGGATTGTTTCAGGTCGTGGAAGGGCGTGTCTTTAGGGAGGTCACACATGGCAGGTGTTTTACCTGGGAAGAGATCTGTAGGGTTCTGAGCACTGCACTCAGTGATGAGCCCTGAGCAGTCACTTTTGCTTAGCCAGTTGTGTGAAGTTTCCTTTGGATTTGTTCCTTTGCTGCCTGCCCTGAGGAGTAGTGCTGATTATTCATGGAAGAAGAATTTGAAGTCCATGTCAGACTGTTTGCTCTTAGATCATCTGCTCTAATGAGGTATTTCCTCTCATTGTCTCTCTCCTTTTTCCATTACTTTATGATATGGAAGCTCAAGCTGTAAATTTAAAAACATTAGCATTGAGGTTGAGGATGGGAAGTAACAACGGATTTTTGTTGATCAAATTAACAAAAATTTCTAGGCAATATGCATTATTTATTGTGATACTGTTTTGGGGCAATATCTGGTTCAGAGGGTACCACCAGGACAGGTAGAGTAAGTAGGGGTTGTGTTGCTATGGCTACTGATCTTGTCATTGCTTTCTAACACGGGGAGATGGAGAGAGAAAAAAAGGAAAGCAAAAACTCCAAGCTACTTAAATATTTATCGTTGGTCAGTAACTGCTGTCTATTGTTTATGATGGTCCTCCCAAACTACCTTTTATTAACCAATTGTCTAGTGTATCTAGGGCTGTTTTAAAATAGAACTTTCATTTATAAACCTTGTAGACATGGCATCATCTGAAATATTTACCTCTGTGTTAGTGTGTGGATTTGTAAAGCAGCCTTGCAATACTGAGCCTAAAGGCCAGAGCCCTGGAAGCTGTGGACTCATTTTGGATATGGAAGGCACCAGTCCCACCGCTGCTGCAGCCATGAGGAGACTGCCCATGTTTGTTGGAGTAACATAGTCTTCAGGTGCAGTTCATGCTGGACAAAGCAAGAGCCAGCAGCTAGTAGGAATGGTGACACCCTCCCCAGCTGTGACTTGGGTTGTGCTCAGATTTCTGATGGGATGACCACACTGAGTGGGGTCTGCTTCATGATGTGTTTCTCTTTGTGCCTTTTAATGCCACAGGCAATCCCATCTACCACCAGGGGAGATGCTCTGCCTCTGTACCATGCAAATGCTGCCTCCCCAGTGTGCTCAGGGTGACAGGACCTGCCCATTCCCTCGTGTGTGAACATCTCTGTGCCAAATTTCATTTACGGAAAGTCAGTCCTCACGTATCTTTACTTTGTGAACTACAAAGTATATTTTACACTTTGTAACTTTTTATGGTACCTGTAAAATATGAATGTCAGTTATTTCAATGACAGCTGTGACAAGGTGTGAGATAATAAAGGTTTGTATCAAAGCAGGTTTGTGTTGACTGAAATTCATATATGCATTGCTGCTCCTCAAGGGGTCGTATTAGCCTGGCTGTTGGGCTGTGCTCACAGCATGCCGAGGGGGCAGGGAAAGTGGGTGGATTACTTCCTGCTGTCTCCTGAGGGATCACCAGAAGCCAGGTTCCTGCTGCAGTTCCAAAGAGTCTGAGGAACAAGTGACCCACAGCAGGGAAGGGCTGGGCTGCATCAGTCCACAGACAGGAGTGCAATGCCAAGGGGGCACAACAGGGAAACTGGAGCGTGGGAGGGTGGGCAATCTCTGAGAACTGGTGAAATAATAGTTCTTGGAGTTGAATTCAACTTGAGTTGGAATTTTAAGTGAAACTTGCATCAAGGAGTCCAGGTCTCAGTAACTGTACCCTAGAAAGAAGAATAAACCCTGCAGATGCTCTGCATAACTCTAGAAACTGAAGAACTAAATAGCTGTTTGGAGTAAAAAATGTGTTGCATTTGTCTGTTGTGAGTGGTTTTTCTCTTCCCAAAAGTGATGTCCTTAATGTTTGGGGTATTTTTTTTTTCATGTAAGGCAGTGTTATACAGCAATAACAGCTGCAGTGATAAGTGGGAATTCTAAAGCCTAGGAAAAGCTTATTATATTTTGTTACCATTTTAATACTTTCTATGTGGAATGATCCCCTTGAATCTCCATATACTATAAAGAGAAAAAAATAGATAAAAAGTGGTTTTGGACTGCTTTGAAGTAGTCCTATTATGAGTGCATGTGTAAATTGGAAGTGTGTCATGGTTCATCAATGGATCAACATCACATCCTGTTTTTGCTGAAATACTAAAAAGAAGCAAGTTATACCTGTAAAGCAAGAAATGGGGGAAAACCAAGGAAGTGTCCAGAGGAAACTGGACATTCATGCTTCCCAAGGTGCTGCGGCAACACCAATCCTGATCACAACTGCTTGTGCTAGGTAAGTGGTATTACCTCCTTACCCAAGCTAGTTGATTCTGAAGGAAATCAGGTGGCCTGAGGGATGTAGATGGCTTATCAGCTGATGTTTCTTAAGGTTGGTATTAATTTCATGTCAGCTGAACTGCTGAAGCAGTGGCTATATTGCAGCTCACAAAAGAGCCTTGCTTTTTTCCAGTGCAACAGGCAGAATAGAGCTGCAGAGAAGGAAGAGGAGAGAAAAAAGAGGACATGTAATTTTGCTTAATGTAGTCATATGCTGGAGAAATACAGCCATCTAAAAAAGTAGGTAAAAGAAGATGAGGAACCATGTCCTTCCATACGCTGTTTCACAAATAGCCCAGGCTTGGGAAAAGCCTTTGGCAGTGCAAAGAGGAGTAGATTCCCTTAGTGCACGCTGGGATCAAGAAATACTTGTTACCCAGTATTGGCAGGCACCTAACCTGGATCCTTTTCCATCTTGGACAGTAGTAACAATAACAATTGTAAGCCAAATGGCACCTTCTGTTCATGCAATTTATTTTCAGTTAAATTTCCTTCTGGCATGAACAGAGCCCCGTTGCTTTTGGAATGGCCACAATGAAATTTAATAAAGACCCAGGAGCCCGGCATCTGGCTCTGAGCTTCTCTTGGCTAACACGAGTCACAAGTGGTCTCATCTTTCCCTGCTGCAGTCGGCAAGTGGTATTTAATCACAGAGAAAAGTTGTGTTGACTGGAAAACTCTATTTGCAGAGCACAGACTGTCTGTCCTCTAGAGACATGAATTAGTGTTTTCCTGGGGAAATTCCTTAGGACTAATTTTTAAATATAATAATATGGACACATATGTGCTTTAAAACACACTGAAGTCCACGTTAAAACAGAAGCCAGGTGGTTTATTTGTTGCTGAAATTCGTACGGTTTCTCGTTTCGGTAAGGGACAGAGCACTGCCTTCTTGAGTTTCAGAAAGGTGGGAAACTCGGGGCCGGGACAGAATCGTGATGTGCCGGGACAGAGCCGTGCGGGGAGGACGGAGCCGGGCCGTGCCGGGACAGAGCCGTGCGGGGAGGACGGAACCGGGCCCTGCGCTGCCGCAGCCGTGCCGTGCGGGGATAGAGCCTTGCCGTGCCATGGCGGGACTGTGCCGTGCTGTGCCATGCCGGGACAGAGCCGTGCCGTGCCGTGCCGGGACAGAGCCGTGCTGTGCTGAGCCGCAGGCAGCCCCCTTTGCCACCAGGTGTCGCGGGCGCGCCACGTCCCGCTGCGGGAGGGCGGTCCCCGCACACTCCGCGCGGCGGGACCGGCATGCGGAGAAGAGCCAACAGCCGGTCCCCATCTCCGGCGGCAGGAGAGGGAGGGGATGCCCTCGAGTTTCTCGTGCCTGGGTGCCAGGGTTTGGCCCGGTGCGCGCTCCCCCTTCCGAAGCGGGAGGCACAAAAGCGTGCCCGGCCGCGCCGCACCCGCGTACCCCGCGATGCGGGGCTGGTGGCGGCTCCCTGTGCCCCTCGCTTCCAGAGCAGGCGGGATGAGAGGGAACAGCGGAGGAGACGAGTTTGTCTTGCCTCTCCTGCCTGGCGGAGCTGGGGGGCAGGGCTTTTCTCGAGCTTTAGGGAGCTAAAACACACAGACTGCCTCCCGACTGCCCGGATTTCGCGTGCTCGTGTTCTGCGCTGAGAAAGCTGCTGCTGCTCGAATGCGTTCATTCCCTGCCTGTTTTCCTTCTGGTTCAGTGTTTCACCTGAAAAAAATTCTGTCTATGTATGACTTCATAGCTCGACATTTTAATTCCTGAAACTAGGAGGAGGAAGGAAGGCACAGAAAAGGCAACACAATTGTTGCTGCTCTGAAAGCTGTTGAAATACATAATTGCTTTTTGATCTTCAGCAAAAATCAAAAAAGGCTCTATGAAGAAATGTTTAACATTCTCAAATTGGAAGCCTGTTTACATTATACCAGGGGTTGTTTTTCAGCGTGTTCATCCTTTTGAGTGACTTTCCCTATCCCCCTCTGCTCCCCTGTACTTGCCACGTGTCCTGGTGGGATGCTTTTGCCTTCCTCGTTTGCGATACCCTGTTCCAGTACTGTGTGAAGTGGGCGGCTTTGCTAATGGTTGACTAAGGTGTTTTGTCTGCCATCTCTTCTTGGGAAGTCAGAGGGAGCCCCCACTCTTTGGGTGCCCCCTGTCCTTGGGGATGAGCAGAGAGAAGTGGTACCTGAGCTGTGGTGGCTGAGGCGTCACCTCTGCCCCTTCCCCATCTCCCCAATGGGCGTCACCTCCCATAGCAGAACCGGTAGGACAAGGTGCGTGCCCACATCTCAGCCTGGCATCTTTCCTCAAGCTTTCATTGAAACTCAGGCTGGCATCGACTGGCAGAGGCAGGTGTGGCCAGGAATGCCTCTGGCTGTTGCCAAGACTCCGAGCACTCACCTGTGAGGATCCTCCCAGGAGAGCATCGCTGCGGTGCTGCGCTCGGGGGTGCCGGCAGGCAGATTTTAAGGGAAACAGATTCAGCTTGAGGTGGATGGCTGCGAGTTTCATGTCCATACCCAGGCATTGGGGCTATTGGCTGAAGCACGCTGAGTGCAAGATTAAAAATTTCTAGACACTTGTTCATCTTTTAATCTCTCATCTCTTTTGCTTGCAAAATCTAATCTTTTTACAATACAAATTACTTAGATTTCTAATGTAAAAGTGGTATTGACGTGATTTATATTTAATTATACTCTTTTAAAAAGAATGACTAAATTTTACTGTATCTGTAAGTCACGTGGAATAAAAAGGGCTTTTTAAAATGTGGAAGTTTAGTGTCCTGTGCCTTGACTCTCAGCCAGCGTTAGACAACCTTATCACATATTCTGTCATTATTACCTCCATCAATCAAAGTGTTATCAGCCATGAACCAGAAAGAGACAAGTCTGTAATTTGACCACAAAATCTGCTGAGGTGGAAAATATTTGCGTAACTGTAATATAATGCATGAGTGCAGGAAATGGCCATTATTACTGTAGCTGCATTACCAATGGTGTTGCATGAAATGTTGTGGTCCTGGCTACCACCTACAAATCAAGATAATCCATATCATTTAACAATTTAGAACAGGAAAAGCAGTGCTGGAAATTCTGAAATATTACATGCCAATAATTTTTTTCAATAAGTCATCTGAACACATTGTGATTGCACTCTTTCGGGGAATAAGCAGGCCCTATGTAAACACATATTGCTGCCAAAGGGCATTTTACCTGAGTAATGGCTGTCAATTAATCCTATTAGATTGGGCTCAAGTTGTGAGAAGTAGGAGTTCCCAGGAAGCCCTCTAACTTTCCACCTTCTCCTGCCTAGAGGATGATATTCCTTTCAAACTGGACAGGTTTCTGTGACCTTTCACTATTCATTTTAATGGAAATGAGTTAGGATTTTTAGTTTGATATACAAATATTGCCTAGTGGCTTGACCTCACCATGGTTTGTGTCTTCTGTGGGTCTCTTCTCTGGCACTTAAGTGCACTGGAGGTGCAGAAGTGGGGCACGGGAGCAAAGCTGACAATTTTCTTTTGAATTGAGGGTGCAACACCCTCTTTAAACCTGCCTGTTTCTCATATGTGAGAATTGTGAATTTGTGTCTAATTCCTCCGTCCTGACAGTGCGACAGGTTTCTGTTCCCAGCACTGGTCAGCATCTCCTCACTCCAAGTGACTCTGCCATTCTTGAGGAGAGCAGTTTCCCCGTTGACAGCCCAGCCGGTTACATCAAGTGCTCTCGGAACAGTAGCTGACAGTGCTAATCTGCATTACATAGGATTAAACAGGCACAGTAATTAACTTGCCTAAGCGCTTTAGCAACTTTTGGCCTTTGAATTGCAGCATGTCCTGTATATTGTGGTGCAGTCTCTGTAAGCTGGGGGACAGCAAGGGGGAGAAGTTGGGGAGAAGAAAACGAGGCTGAAATTTCAGCTGCCAACCTGAGCTGAAGGGAAGAAGCACACAGGGTCAAACTGAAATAGCTGTTGTCATTTCTTCAGGCGTCAAGGTTTGTTGACTATCATACAGGTGTGTTGAAAAGGCAGTGTGGGCACTGGTATCCACAGCTCTCGCTGAACCCACTAACTATGGAAGTAATGGTTTATTTTTAGTCCTATGTTAAGTGTTATTCCCTGGTGAGAAGTGAAGCAGTACCCAGGAATTTACTCCTTTAGTTTTACAGTGTTTAGTGATCACAAATCATAGTTTCAACTAATTATTAACTGCTGTGCTTGAGAGATTCAGTTCAAATGCACAACCCTAAGCTGAAGTAAAATGTTGATACATCAATAATCTCCCTCAGCCACTGTCCTCAAGTGCTGGATTCTGCTCAGTGACCAAGTGGCTGTAGACTTAAAGGCATCCATCCCCCAAAACACTAAAGAAATAAGTCCAAAGCAATGTGTCTTTCCATTGGTGTATGGCAACTCTTAAGTACGCCTGATGCAGCTGATTCAGATCTGCTTTGAATCAGAAGAACAGCAGGGGCAGTTGAAATGCATTTGCCTGTAGCATTTTCTCTTTCTTGGAAAACATATGGTGCCAGGGAAAGGTCTCAAAGGCAGCAGAAAAACGTGAGAAGATTTCACTTCCCCACTGTATAGCTTGTCTTATGTGTGAAGCTTGTTTCAGTTTTACATGGGGCAAAAGTGAGGAGTCACCCGCAGATGAGCTGGAATTTCTACACTTGGAGTTAAAAAACTTGATCTAGTCTGACTTGCAGACAGTGTAGGTTTCTTGTTTGTTCGACTTTCAGGCTCAGGATCCTCTTGCAAGCCTTGCTGGAATGTGTTCTCAAGACCTTCTTGCCTTTCTAGAAGTGTTGTCTTTGGACATTTTAGAGCAAAGTACTACGAGTTTTCTCATCATCCGGAACACTGCCATAGCAGCCCAGATGTCTTGGGAACCACTGAGAAAATGCATACGGCTGAAGTAAACAGGTATGATGGACCAAAGTGCAGTGTCACAAACCCTGTGGGAATGAAGCACTTCAGAGAGACACATTTCAGTCTTAAAAACCTACAGTAACCTTGGGAGAAGTTACTCACACCAACAGATAATCAGCTCAAGAGGATTCCACTTACAGGTACTGCTGGTGCAACAACTTACCTGTGTCAAAGCAAACACAAAAGGGAAAATTGTCCTCAATCCTTTTAACCAGGTAACTCTGGGTCTGCCCCAGTAGCCTGAATGTGGTCCAGAAGTCAGGACAGTGGATAAGCAAACAGGCTCACAAAGGGCTAACCATTTTGTCACAAACAAATCAGAGTTCATTGACTGATTGCCTTGGGATTCAGAACGGGTGTCCCCTGGACCTTGGTTACTCCTTTGGCCACAGCATGATTGCTGCTGCCCAGGGATCTGCTGCTGCCAACTGCTGGAAGTGTAGCTGGATCCCAAAGCCTGCTGGCACTCACTGGCAGGTAAGGCTGTGTCACAGGCTGCATCCCCTGCATCCCCTGGCACCTCACTTCTAATAATCCTTCTGTACCAACACTCATGAAAAAAGTGAGGAGAATAAGGTGTTTTAGGGGCCTGATCCAAGCAAATTCTGAGTTTTCTTGTCTCTCAAAGTCCAGTGATGAAACACTGATCCTCACTGCAAGGTGAGCAGCTCTACCTGGAGTATCTTGAGAAGTTCATCTCCCCCTGAAGAAAACCACCCATGGGTGTGAAATGCTGATTCTTATCTCTGTCTGGGCATGCTGTCAGTGGAGGTAAAACTACCAAGTGATATTGTCATCAACTAGGATCTGCTTTTTCAAACAGTGAAGTATACCTTCATAGAAGAGAGACTTCCTAGATTCCTCCTTTAAACAATAATATTTGTTTCAAAAGCTGGTATAAACTCCACAATTGATCCTTTCTATAAGAGAAGGAAAAATTAAATGGACACATTATTTACAGTGAATCCATTAGTAAAAACCAAAATATGTAAGAAAATGATCCATGCTTAAAAGAACAAAACCAAAACTATGAATGTAATAACATGAAAAGACTTTGAAGTTCTACTAATTGTTTTAGTACTGGAATCCTAAACTCCACGTCTTGTTTCTACAAGAATCTCTTCACTTGATTTTGTATGATGATAACCTGGCATGCTAAGTGGGAAAGGTAACTGGGAAACAGGTAACCAGTTTGGATACCTGCATGGAAGTCTCCAATTCTAAAAGTGTTTATCATGCTATTTGTCTATAGTCCTTCACGGTGGGAGCTGGATAATAATATTTAATAACATGCTTCATATTTATATGGCTTTATTAAAAATTTTGCACATGCGTGATGTATCCCTTTCAGTACTGGAAGAATATTCTTCTAATATTACTTGACTGTGTTGCTATGATTGTTGTCCAAGATTTAATGGTGCAAGATGGTAAGAGCTACAAAAAGTAGGGAAGAGCATGAGATCAACTCTTTCCATGTAAATTTGCTAATCACACGCCATTGCATGCTTCACAAAGTTGCATCAAAAAACCCTGATTCTGCTTCCTGTGAAAATTTGTAGTACGGGGGCCCTGCGACACCTTCTGATATAAATGCAACTTCTTTGCTTAAGGCAAAGTGGTATTTGTAAAAGGGCATAATTTCACCTGTGTGCTGAGATCTGGGATGCTCCTCAAAGGCCAGGCTGTTGGGTACAATGTCTTCTGCTTCATTCACCATTCCTGTTCAGCCTGATGCCACTCCTGACCCCATCTACGCAACGGGAGGGCTGCTCTGCCCTGAGGTGGTTGAGGGGCAGTCAGGCACAGCTTCCTCAGCTTGGCCTGTCCACAGAGGCATCTAAATTGCCCTTGCCATGGTGGTGTCCCACTGGAGTCACCCAGCCAAAGGGTGGAATGAGGATGGGGTTGAGCCAGGCGCTGACATCGATGGGAAATGGTCTCAGTGGGCTACGGAGACTGATTGTCTTTATTTAATCTGTGAGAACACAAAACCAGCTGTCATTGGGCACTGTGCTGTTAATCACTTGCATTTAAAAAATACATGAAAATTAATTGGAGTATAATGTGACACTGTCCCCAGTCATGGTTCTGGGGCTCCACATGGCCACCTGCTGGCTTGTCCCCTCTCCAGCCCTGGCTGCAGAGGAGGATTTGATTCCTTCTCTGTATCACTTAATCTTTTCTCTGACCATAAATAGTACAGAAGTACCTTCGGAATGCACCAGGACAGACATTTGATGTAATGCCAAGGCTTTCCTTTTCACTTGGGATAACCTTCAATTAAATTTTCAACAGGAAAATAACTTTCCATTATGTGTTCACTGGCAATGAGGTATTGAAATAAATAGTGTTTTTAAAAAAGAGTCTGAGTTTAGGTGTAACATGATTTCTCTACAGCACAGTCAGCTAGTTCTCCTATTTTAATGATTTATAAACATTTGAAATAGAAAGAATTAAAACATAATGGCCAGGTCATGTTAATGTTTGAAAAGCCACCCCTAAGTTTTGGTTAGGGGCTTGCAGCAATGGAGCTACAATGGATGGGAGATGTAGAAAGTTAATTAATGAGTAAATAAGCAGTTTTACATTCATGTGTGTGCATGTATGTAATAAAATGACAGAACTTTCTGCAGCTAATTTCCTATTAGCTCTCAGAAGTTTTGAATGCTGGCTTATCATGAGTTTTCTTAATTCTCTCATGAGGCGCTGAAGTCTAACTTACTGGGGTATGAAGCAGTCTGAGAAATGTCATTGCTCTACAATAGCCCAGATCAAATTAATATTGAAGGGAAGGTTTTTCAAAATGTGCTTTTGTTCCATCAACACTCTCATCATTGGTCCTAGGCTTGTTCCACCTTTTTACATGGAGTGCATACCTGGATTCTCAAAACTGTTACACTTAGTACAGCAATATTGATGAAAATAAATGAAATCTTTCAAAATGTATATATACACAAAATTTACTGGGATTTCTGTCCTGCTGTGATACCTCAAAAATGTCATGATTCATCATCAATTTCAAACAAATCCTTGCAATTGAACCAAAAGGCACAAACACCTGGAGAGAGGATCTGGGTGGAGGTTTTCTGGTTTTAAGTCTGAAGATTGCAAATCCGATTCACAGCTGAAGCCCATGTGTAGTTAGGTGATCCCAGGCCATGATTTCAGCTGCTTCCCGATAATTCCCCTCTGATAAGAGCAAATGAATGAGGACCAAACAAATTAATTCAGCAGCTGAATCTAGCCTTAATTACATGCAATGTAAGGTAATGACAGTCTTGGGCTGTGACAGCAGGTTGTTGGTATTGTCACTGCTCACCCGCTGCTTGTGCCTCCCCCCAGGCAGGAAGGTCCACTTTGCTTATTCCTTAAAGTGAGTAATTTCAGAAGTCTGGCTGGGAAGACAAGGTGTACCCAGAGGAGCCGAGGGGGCTGACTGGGCTGAGGGTACTGCGGCTCAACGGGGGCTCCAGAGCATCACCCCTCACTGGAGGAGAACCTCGGTGGAGCCACAGCCTCGGATGTGGGCTGGCAACACTGCAAGGAAGCTGCGGAGCAATGCTGTGGATCTCAGTGAGACATGAGAGTCACCCCTGGATCTGTGCCTGCCAGAGGTATTTGGACACAAAGAGAAGTTTTTATCCAACAGGGTGAACAGAAATGCTCTGGCTTTTGGGGAAGGGGATTTACTCATGCTGGTTTTAATTCAGCAGAGGGAAAAGGAGGGCCTATCTTCACTCTTTGGAGATGGCCATCACTGCCCAGGGGTGTCTCTAATATAATTGTCTGATGGTGTGTAGCCTTACAGCCCAGCAAGAGGTTTCCTGAGCTAGGCCGGGCAAAAATAAAGAGATTGGGATTTGGTTGTATTTTTGGTTTGTAATGTAAATATTTTTCCTCAATGGTAATAATACTGTATAGGGACCTAGCAATGGATTAAAAAAACCAAAACCCTCATAGAATGGTGTCATAGAATAATAACGTAGATCGGTTAAGAGCATTCTTGTTTTGTTTTCCTTATTCATGCCTCTTCATGCTTCTAAGACTTTGTCTGAAATGAGCTTTTAGTTTCTGCTTGGATTATAACAGTGATGGTGCAGATATCCTGCCACTAAATACACGATGGTCGAGGCAGCAAACACCCACTGGAAAGGCAAAGTGTGGAGAGGAGAAGGGAAATGAGCATGTATGGGGCTGGCTGTGAATTGGAGAGTCCAGTGGTAGGTTTTGGTGGTGTGGTTGTTTATTTTTGCTCGGAGCTGAGTAAGGGAGAATGCAAATAACTACCACCAAAAAGCGAGGTGGTGCCAAGCAGGTGGTACAAGACATGGTGCAGTGTCACCTGCCCTCCCACCAGCGAGGATGTCAGTCATTAACGTGCAGAGAAGTGTCTGAAATGTGGCTGCTGTGTCCCCTTTGCTGGTATCCAGTGACAAAAACAGGCACATGGGGCATGTCAGCCTCCCAGGTATTTACCCACATACCTATGGCCAGGCTCTGAATTCTTCAGTTCAGCAGGAGCCAACACCCACTGAAGCCAACAGCAGTCTGGCTCAAGAGAGAGGGATGTGATTTTGCTTTTTAGTTACCGTGTATTGCATCTAATTGGACCTGCTACAGGGGAGAAAGGCTGATCTTAAGCTCATAATTCCTTGTTTAGATGTGACTTAAAATAACTGGCTTTGGGGAGCAGCAGTGCCTCCACTGATCCCAGTGAGAATTGTCATCCTGCCAAGCCAGGCTGCAGGTCCCAGAATTACCACTGCAAATGACATCAAAGGCCTACTATTCTGTCTTCCTCATCCCCCACTGAAGGACTGAATGAAAATCAAGAGCAGCTCTGGCCCACCAAGGCCTGAAGAACCTGGCTCAGTTTTAACTCCCCTCCCTGTCTCATCTCAGCAGAAGCTGCCAGCCACTGGCTGGCTGGGTTAAGGGGCAGGGAATGCAGCTGGTGAGAGGTGATTACTAAACTTGTCATGTAGAGAGCCTGTTACCAGAAGTAGTGCTGACAAAATAAGATACAGATGCATGAACTTCCCATTTCTGTGAATAACCACTTGCTTGTCAGTTCAGGACATCCATAACTAGCTTGTGCTGCCACATCTTGAAATTTTAGCTCATGGTGGAAAAATAAAAGCACGTAGGGGGAGGTGTCACTAACAGCAAGTGATGAATCCTGGCACTGTCAGCATTTTGGATGATGTGAACACATCTCCATGCACTCAAGTAATCTGTATCCTTGTTACTCATCGTCATGTGTCTAACCTTAACTATGCTTTTAGTTACATGGCAGCAGAAGTATGTGTGTTGTTTTTCAAGTACAAAAAGGCCTTTTCCTTGTGGCTGGAGTCTCACATGCTGAATTGCCAGCCTCTAGACTTTGTTCCTAGTCTAGCTCAACTGCTGTAAGACCAAGGGCTGTGTTCCGTGTACCACAAAAAGCAGTGAAGACAATGGAGAGCAGGGGTCACAGCAGCTGAGCTGGAGCATGCAAGTCATGTGCTGACAACGGCCTGCTCCAGATAAAGTTGTACATGATCACTACAGTTCTTGCAGAAAGGGAAAAATCAGAATTTTCATGGGTCCCAAACATTTAATTCAAAAGGAGGATTACCTGCCCTTCCCTGGTGCCAGTTTTGTTGTGCTCTTAAAAGAACTGCCATTGGAATAGAACTTCTTCCTCTTGAAATACTAGAGGAAGTTCTCCTGCCTGCATTTACAGCTGGGCTGCTCTGCAGCTGGCACCTCAAACATGATTTCTTTGGAACTGAGGTTAGCCAATTCCTATGATATCATAGCATATATATATATATTTCCTAAACCGAGAACTGGATTCTGCAGGCAATAAGCGTTTCTGGAAAGCCACACTGTAAGCCTCAATATAAAAAAAGCCCAATCTTTACAGAAAATCTAAAAAATTACAATAGCAAATCTAATACGTATCCTTTGCACTCTGGATTCAGAGCCTGTCAAAATTTCAGACTTTATTTATAGAAACACTGATGTCTTATTTGCTGGGGTTTTTTTTAGATGGAGACTAGTTTTCATTTTGTACTTGTCTCTGGTAAATGAAACATAAGAAAACCACAGGTTCCCCAAGGCTGACTGTGAGGGCTAGAAGTGCTTTGGGAGTGGTGCTTTCAGCAGGTTGGGAGATCAGTTAATGCTTTAGAATTAAGAGTGTGGCTATTTGGTATTCCTCCAGGCAAAAAATACTACTAAATATAATATCAAACAATTAAATAAGGGTGATGGGGTGTACTCTGTTCCACACTGCATGATTGTATGTTTGCGGAATAGTACCAATGAATTTCTAAAATCAAACTCCAAGCTGGATTTTTTTTCTTACTTAAAAAAGTAACTGCTCTTTTCATGGTGTAATGAGTATGATGGTGATTGTTACCTTCAGTGCTGGGTACTGACGAGGGAATAAATGGAGTAATAAAAGAGTATAAAGGGCTTCATGACTTGGTGTTGCAAACCGTTAAGGATAAAGATAGATGAGTTAAACAGCTTTTTTCCAATTTTGTCCTTCGAGATAGAGGGAACTTGATATTGCTGTAAAATCTGGTATCCTTTGCACTTCCTTATTTTTAAGGATATAATAAGGGGAGTTTAAAGGTTTTTAAAATAAGTTATTAATAAATATTAGTTCTTAATAGTTTGTATCATGCCTTCTTTGCCTCAGATGGAACAAGGCAAATGACACTTAGTGACAGTTTGTCTAGCTGATCGTATCCTAAAGGCATTCAGATTTCACACACTGATCAGTTATTCCACGATACACTTTCAGTAGCACCATTCATTATTCACTATTACCTTTATATTGTGGTAATTACAGTGTCAGCTGAGTAGTCTAATTGCCTATTACAGACTTAAAATCTTGGCAAAATCGTGCTCTAATGTATTCTAAGAATACTGTATGCTAAGCCAGCCCTATAGTTTGCAGACATTTCTAACACCTCCATGTACTACAAAACTATTGCTCTTATTCCTTTAACATAAGAGACAAAATAGAACTTTAAGCATATAGTGACTTAATATTTATCAGGTCTGAGATTTTACATCCATGCATCTCACCAAGCAATTAACAAGGCTTTAATCAAGGCCTCCAGAAAACATTATTCATTTCTGCTTGTTTACATAAGAAGCAATTATTGCCATACCTTCCCTGGTGAACAGTAATACCTTGCTTCAAGAAAAAATAATGCTGTTGCTGCGTTAACATCCTATTCTGGAAGAAAATGGAGCTGACTCAGTGCATGCAGCCGAGCTCTCAGAACTGTCTTCCAGGAGCAAAACAGGTTATGTGAGAACATGACCTTGGTGTGCTGTGCTAATGACTGTGATTTAAAATTCCAGGCTTTTGTCTCAAGTAGAGAATTAGGTGAGACAGAATGCCTTTAAAACAACACAAATAACACTAAACAAAATGCAGGTACAACGAAAAAAATATTGTAATTAGTAACTAGATGATCTCCAGCTAAAATATGTTCAGTTTTCCCCCAGCTGGCATGCGTGGAAACTTAATGTACTAAACCCTCAAAAGCTGTGTTTGTCAGAGGGCTCCCTATGAAAGCCTGTGCTGTGGTGTTGTCAGCTGACACCTGGCTACAGGAATGCAATGGTCCTTGTTCACACCCAGTACTGAGCATATTGGCCCAGTAACTTAACTGGCTGGCAAAGACCAGCCCCAAAGCTATTTGGCGATTTGTAGTCTGAGAGGATAAATTTATGTTCATCACCTTGCCAAAGGTACTGACTGTTTGGACTGAGGTTAGAGCTTCTCGGCATGGATTGTCTCCAGGAAGGTCCAGCACTCAGTATTCAGGAGCAAATGTTGCTTGTGTTCAAGCTTGAACCACCCTGTCAGGATTTAAATCTTCTTTGAAGTTATGGTGTTCTCCGGTGAATGTAAAGGAGTTTTGGTCTCCTATGGGAAAGATTTAGGGGAGCTATCCCTTAAAAATATTCTCAGCACATGCAAGGCATTCGTTGTTTCAAACATATACATACATTTGCATATATTCTACTTTAATTTCTCAGAAACGCTCTTGTCTTGAAATATCAGAGGAATGAAGAGGTACAGAATGCAGTGTCTTGAAGAACAGCCGTATGTTCCATTAGCTGATAAGTACCCACTCTGCAGTGATGCAGGTCATGGTGCGCAGCCGTTCTCTTTGCGCGTTGTTAAGCGAGCGTGGTTGTAGTCTTCCTTACGCATGAACTGTCTTCCTTAATCTTAATCCTTCTAATCCTTAGACCTTTCCTGTGTCAGGTGAGGGTGAATGCTCTAAGTGCTCCCAGCTACCACTGGCCTAGTTTCCCTAAACCCAGACCGCTCTATATCTGAACTCGGTGTTGTATCACTTTAATCATCAAAGAGATCACACTGTCTTCAGTTATTTACGCCTTTGTAGATTTACTTGAGAATAATGCCAAGACGTAGGAGGATTATAAAATCATACTTTCATTATTGCACCTTCAGCTCTGAATTCCTGGATGAGACTACTCTTAAATTCTCCTGCCTTTATGCTATGCATATTTTATTTTATGTGTATTTTTCTGATTGCACTTATTACTGCAAGTTGTCAGTTCTATATGCTTTCTAATACATTGTCTAGTCTGTTTTCATGATATATAATGGAATGTTAGTGAATGTAAGCATATTAGTATTTAATTTAGATTTTTTTTTAAATCAGTGATCTCTTTCTCTAGTATTGCAGTCAGCCTTAAAATGTATTGAATTTTGCCATTACTGTTATTGAATTTGGCAATTACTTCATTTAACATACAATTACTTTCTTAAGCATATAAAACCTAGCTGTTAGAGAAGTTCTTTGTTGTTTGCTGTTTCTGACACCAGATGTTCAATCCCTAAGTAATTGCTATGAAGAAAAGGAGTATGTCCCTCAGTCAAAACCTAAATAACCCTCCTCTTATTGTTACTGAGGACTAATTTGGAGAGTGAGGGTTCCCTTAAGCATTAGGTTGTATGGATTATCTGATGCAATCGCTAAGGAACAATGTAAATATATAATGGAGCAGATCTGACACTGGGCTCAGCATTTCCCAGAAGAACCCATGGACAAGTAAGCCCCAAAATAATCCTTGGTTTCACACATGTACAAATGTCATAAATGAGGCTTTTAAGGAAATAGTTCACTTTTTTACCCCTTCCACTCTGCTGCCAGCATGGCTACTACTTCACTCCTGCATAGCTGCAGTGTCTCCAAAGTGCTCTGCAGAAGTGTGACAGGTCAATGGCCAATGGCACTGAACAGAACAAGCCACAAAGCACTCCCTTGTAGGCACCAACCAGCAGACAGCCTGGCAGTGACCAACTTGGCCTGCAGAATCAGATACCGCTACTACATTTCTAGTTTTGTAAAGAACTCCCTAGTTGATCTTAGTGAAATCGATGGAATTGCTTCCTTTCCATACCTCTGGCAGAGACAAGATGCTGTTCCCTCCTTTAGAAAACACACCAAAAGCCATTCTTTTGAAGCTTCACAGAATTCGTCTTGGGTAATTTGGGCACCAATTTAAGTTATGGTATTTCTCAAGCTGCCAAATATGTGGTTGTTTACCTCAGTTTTCTCAAATAAACCCAAACATCCAACTCGCACAAGAATCCAAATTTATGCTTCTGTTTTGGAAACCCTTGGCCATGTTTGTTTCCTGGCCAAAGTTTTAAGACAGTAAAATGGTATTGTTTTATGACAACATCGTGCAGTAGTTGTCTAAACAAAGCCCATTAAATACAAGCGAACTACTGGAAGCCTGTGCACCCTTCACCTGCTGCAGAAGGACAGCACTCTGGGATTGTTTTAGCCACTTGCTGTCACATTTCAGGATTTATAACTGCCAGCTCTATCTGTAACAGTACTTGTTTACCATGTTTATTCACGATTGCAGAAGCAAGCAAGTCTACCTTGGGAACTGCCTTTTTTCCTTCCTTCTCAAATATCAGGTGCACTCAGCATCATCCAGACAAACCTGGTGAGTCTTATGATGGTGGTCTGAAAAGCAAAAGGGCTCTGTGTCCGGTGCTGCTTGAATGAAGAAGCAAATCTGAAATCTGTGCCAAGGCTGGAAGGGGTGTCAGTGGACTGGGTTGCAGCATGCCCAACGCATTCATGCCCAAGGAGTAACATCTGGGCACAGAGAAAGTTGTGGGGGAGCCCAGTCTGGGTAGTTCCTTGAGTACAAGCAGGGTGGAAGGCTCAGACATGGACTTAAACCTGGGATTGGATGTTTTCATGGTCTCTTTGATAATTAAATTGTAATGTAGTATTCTCAGGACAGCACTGCCTTTGGAGCCCACAGGGATCACCTTTTTTCTGCAGGCTCAGGTCACCATTCATTGTTTGGTGAGTTGATTGCTCTTGGCTGCCTTTGATGCTGTCAGCTCCACTGTAACATTTCGCTGGCCTACAAACTGACAGGTGGCTTTTTGAGCAAGAAAGTCCAAGAGCAGAAATAAATTCTATTTTTAATCCTTCCTCTGATTTTCCGTGGGTGACACAATTTCTCACAGCATGGCAGTTCCAGGGCGGTGGTGTAGCAGAGTGTGTCTTGCAGCCTGTTTTACAGATCCCAACCTGTTTACATGCTTTTGCCGAGCTGGAAATTTCAGGTTTGGGGGGTTACTGTACTATTAATACCTGAATGGCACTTTGATTTATCACAGTGGGTTGGCAACAGATCTGTGGGATGAGAAAACACAAGTTAGGAATTTAAAGAAGTACTCAAGCACTAAGAAAGCTGAACTGTGTCAAGTGGTGATAAATTTTCCATTATACCCTTGATCACCTTGTTATTAATGTCATCAATCTCTCTCTGTGAGAAATGGCTCTGGGCATGCCCATATGACCAAATGTTCTACTAAATAATTAATCATTGGGGCATATTGCCAGAGTTTGCTGCTTTCCAATTTAATCTTAGCAACTTATTCATTTCTTTATTTGGAAACAAAAAACTTCACAGATAAAAAGGAGTTAAATGTACTGATATGTACATGGTGACTATTTAGCATTGAAATCTCGTGCTGCTTGCACTAGAAGTGTTTCTCCGTCTTTTTAAACAACACCCCAAAATTAACAGTTGTGAGAATGATCACTTCAGGAACACAAGCTGTTTCTGCTGTCAGAACCCACATCCCAGCTGGCTCTCCCTGACCCTTTAGTAGTTCAGCCCTACCTCTTAAGAGGGCATTTAAAAATGCCACATTACCAGGATATCTCCAGAAATAAAATATTACAGTGTCAGTTTGATTGTTTAATTAAAAATTACCAGGTATTTCCATCCCTTTGTTGAACTAGTTATTGTTCGTAGCTAAAGCAAAATAAGTTCTAAGCAAACAGCTTTAAAATGTTATCTCCCCTTCAGTTACAATTAATTTAGACTAACACTATATCAATTTGTAGCATTCACTTTTTAATGAATCATGCAGAAAGTTTACTAATTACAGTTATTAATTTTTCACAGACTTGAAGGCGTACACTCAAATATATCCTATCAAGATCACATGCTTTGTTCCACCCAGACCCTTCTTTAATGGTCTCCATTATTTCACATAAGTCAATTTGATTTTATTTTAACCATATGTACTGTCCTATACTACTTAATTTTGTTTGTGTCCCTCCAGGGAATTTTAGCTGAAAACTCTCACATCTGTTATATCTGACACACTGTCGGGTTTTCCCCCTCTAGCTCCTTCCCAAGTGGGCAACAGTTGGCTCATCAAGGATTGATGCCAGCCTTCCACACATATTTATCCATTCATAGACACTCCTCTTTGAGTGTGGCTCATGGTTTTGTTTTTATTAACTCCCCCCAGATATTAGTTAGAATTGGCCAAATATAAGATTAGCTTTCTGTTCTCTTTCCTGGTGAGTCAGTTCACTTCCAAATCAGTACTTTCACAAGATCACTTGCAACCTTCTCTGCTATTTACTGCTTGCTACTCATTCTCTGCTGTTGAACAAAACATATGGCAGTGCTTTTTTCCCCCTTGACTGCATGCCTAAAACTTTTTAAAAGGGAAAGTGTGAATAGTTAATAAGCTTTCCCTTCTGGAAATCAAAAGAAAACCCAAACCAAACAAGCATTTGTGAATACATGAATGTGGTTAGTTGGAGACATGAATGTTTTCACATATACTCCTTCCCTGCCTGAATGCTCTAGGATGATACAACTACTTATTTCCAGCCTTTAAGTGTGCTATTGTGCCTTTCTAATGAAAATATAAATCACCTATTTTAATTTCCTACCATTATGCACAGCTTGTGTAGGTAGGAAAGGTCACTGTCTCCTACAGTCATTAGAGCATGTGTCTTGAGAAGTTTAAATTTCCAACTATAAACATACATTATCCATCATTTTATTGATGACTGTTATGTGTACTATCTATCCCCAAATTCTTTGGTTTCCCTGTGGGATACCCAGCATAGACTTGTACAAGAAAATTGTCAGTGTAAGTGACATATTACACTGGTATCTTCCAAAGCTCTGCTCTGTAAAATCTACATGTAAGCAAAAGGTGTGGTAAAATAACTGATAAGATGAAACGCTTTGGCTATGTTGCATGTAAACATAAAGAATCTATGAAGAATCTCAAGAAAATAGTGAATACATCTGTTTAAATCAATATTTAACAACAAAATTGTTGTTTCTGTGTATGTGTATACATTTTTAAGCCTTAGGTGTCTGTAAAATTGAAGTAGCTTTATCAGTGTAGGCTGCAGCTGATGTTTCACCTTTGATGCTGAGCTGAATTAGGAGCCACGGGGATTGCCAGGGACCAGGCTATCCAGCCAGGAGTACTGTCTCCAGCACCAAATGATACAGGGAGAAGTTTAAGAAATGTCACTATCGGCTAATGGGTTGAACATGGTTTTGTCTTTTTAATCATAATTCCTTGGAAATTAGTTTAAACAGTAATAAATGAAAGCTTCAAAACCTGTTAGGCTTTAATTGGTAGGTCTAAGTAGTTTTGTTTTTATTTGAATGACTTACTCCTACCTAAATTATCTTCAGATAGAGAATGCACTGGACAGCTTTTTGGGACAAAAGAGATGCTCTGTGATGAGTATCTGTGGTCCTGCACATAGGAAGACCCTGGCAAGCTTGGACAGTTGGTATTGGGAGGGCAATTAAAGTACTTCAGGTCCTCTGGTGTCTGTAATAAGCTTGCCCATTCCCCAGTTACAGGCCTGGAGTACCAGTTTGGATGATGTAGCTGCTATTTCACTGCAGACAGGCAGTAAGAACTGGGGAATGTCAACACCAAAGGCCTTACAATTTTTCAAAAAACATCTCGCTGGCGTGGTTTGTCACCAATTATTGCTCATTTACCCTGAAGACTGTTAGGGATACAGCCAATAGCTGGGTCTATTTCGAATAAATATAGCTAGTTCCACAGTTAGCATTTGGATATCAAATCACTCAAAAGTTCAGGCCAACTTTAATCATGCACATAGAAGCACCGTGTAATAAAGGTAAGACTGAAATACAAAGTTTACAACAAATCTGTACTTGAAGTTCAAGTTTCTCAGGACTCTCTCTTAAAAATTGACGGTATTCAGATCTAGCAGTTTGGTAAAGATTACATTTAATTTCAAGTTGTGCGTTCCATGAATTTCTCACAGTGAGGTTTCTGCCAAGGTGTTTTACCACTCAGTCACTGGCGATTACCCAGGAGCAAACAAGAACATAGGGTTCAAAATGAGATCTAAAAGCTGAGCAGATGAGCTCTGTGCTGTCCAGTGCTTTATCTCCCATCTTCCTTTACACCCAATCACTTTTCTAGTTTTATTCTGAATTGTTCTTGCCTTGAATGAAATGTGAAAAATGGTGTGACGCTGTAATTCTGTGACACAAATCTAGGACTTCTTTCTTTGTGCTAATATTCATATTTTACTTATTAACTTTACACTGTCTTTACCAGTATAAGTAAATCTTCTGTCAGAAAGCCCTGTGAATTTCCTCATGTTGCACAAATGCCCACATTTTCCATCCGTGGAATGAATTTCTTCTCCTTCCAAGTTTGCTCATCCTTTCCCACTTTTTTCAAGTGACTGTGTAACTGTTTTAAATATAATATCTCCATTCTCCTGTGCATAATCCAGGCAGTGCTGGTTTGCTTTGGTAGCTCATGACCTTTATAGCTCAGATAACTCCTGTGGATAATGTTTTCCTGCTTTTCAAAACAGTGACCGTCTCTTCTGTTCCAGTTCTGTACACTTGGAAGTTCTTTTTCCAGTAACTGAGGTGATTGATTTAGTTGGTCTTTGGATTACAAGTACATACCCCATTAATCTGCTCTTAGCAAGCGTGAGTATATTCCCTGCCACTCAAGTGCCCTGTAGATGACTGTACGTGCAAAGAAGGTTCTCCCTCTGCAAGGTGGGTGAAGGAGGGTGGGCTGTCAGTGGGACAGCCATGGGCAGTGTCAGCTGCAGTTTGTGAGAGGGACAAAGCCACTCACTGCCCCACGATCTGTAGGAACCGCTGTGTCCGGGCTGCCGTGCTCAGCCCGGGAATCCTCCTCTGCTCAGCCCCGAGGGCTGTGACAGCGACACTTGGCCTGGAGAAACAAACCCACCCCTAGTGGCAATGCTGGCTGTCCCCGTTGCCAGGGCAACCCCAGAACCGCTGGAGCCAAACCTGTCCTCTGGGCTTCGGAACCTTCCTCCCCTTCCTTGGGTTTGTTCTGCTTATCTTTGTCAGGCGCTCGTGTCTTTTATCTTTCAGCATTTTATTACGGTGGTTAAATTGAAACCTCTAATTTGCAGGACCCGGGGGAGTCGATGCTGATAGAAGAGGTCCTCGGTAATTGTTAATTAGGAACTGCCCAAAACGTGCTGAAGGTGAGGGCAGAAATGATGTGAACCGAGCGCTCTCTGCTCGCTCCTGCGGCAGAGCCCGGTCAGGGGTCTGACCGCGGTGACACCTCACCCAGAGCCCCGAACCCCGGAGAGCCCCGGCGGCACCTCCGGGGGGTCACAGCGCCCCGAACAGGGTAACCCCCGGGGCATCGCCATCGCTCCGCCGAGGAGCCTGCGGCCGGGAGAGGCGGGGTAGGAACGATGCACAAACAGCGACGGGCCCGGGGCACTGACGGGCCGTGAGGGATCCCCGCCGCGCCCGGAGGGACCCCGGAGAGAGCCCCGCCACCGCGGACCGCGGCCACGCATGCGCAGCGCTGCC
>VWZG01007622.1:96805-174798 GCA_013396735.1 Grallaria varia
GGGGGCGGCAGGGCCGGGATGGCCGGCCCTCCGCCGGTGCTGCCAGGGAGGTTTCCAGGGCTCTGGTGCTGGGTTTGGGGCTTAGGTGCGTTCCCTCCCTGCGCTCTGCCGGGAAGGGCGGCGCGGGAACGCTCGGAGGGAGGGAAGGCAGGCTTAAAGCGCTATTTCAGATGCTTTCATCCAGAGAGTGTTTGGGACCCGTGTAGAATCTCTGGGAGATAAGCAAACAGTAGCCCTCAGAAAAAGTAAGATGGTGACAGAATAAATATAGCTGTAAGGTAGTTTACAGGCACTGCTGTGGTTTTTTTAGCCTGCTGGAGAAATAAGCATCTTGAAACATTTGCATACAGCAAGTGATACGTAATTTCTAAAAAAAATGCAGTATTTCTGTTTGTTAAAAGTACCAGCTTCTAGACCATGGCTTTTTTTGGCCTGTCAAATGTATTTGATAACACCAGATGTGAAATTCTTGTGTTTATACCAATTATAAATGTTTTTGGTGACTTTTAAAAGTCTGTTAAGGGTAAGGGCAGTCTGTTTTACTCAAAATATTTCAGAGTGTTATAGAAGTCTTAAGGAATATGTGAGCTGACATGAAATTGTTTTTTGTTGCGTTTGGTGTTGCTTATTTGTGTTTTTCTTGTTTAAGCATCATGTAAAGAAAAAGCACAAAATGAAACCAAAAAGCCTTAATGACATTATTGTCTACATTCTGATGTAGGTGAGGTCTTTCTCCAGAGTGGATTGGTGTCTCGTTGTGCAGGATTTCACTGTGGCATGTGAATTTTTTATTTCCTGAGGGTAAAAAGTAAAAGTCTGAAATGATAGATGCATTATCAGGTCTTAACTATACCATAAGAGGGAGGTAGTCATCTGGGTGCACTCTTAAGAGTTCATACTCATAACCATCTGCACCACTGTGAGAGCAAGCACTTTTTGTAGTATGTGACTGTCCCGTGTGCTTTGAAAAGTTAAGGAAAGACATTATTAAGCCTGGTAATTACCCATTGTCCTGTGGATTTATTCTTTGTAGTTGTTCAGCATGTTTGTTATTGTTAGTCCCTAGAAATCAGAGGTAGGTTCTCATTTAATGTTTATATATTCAGTGTTGATGACTGGCTGACAAACTTGAGTCAGTCTGATGGAGCTGCTGATCTGTGTGGCGGAAACTTCTGAAACACATAACACAGTCAGCCTGTGGTATGGATCCAGTCCCTTTTGACTGATCTGGAAAGCAAGATTCTTGCTAATGGATACAGAATCCCTCAGATGGAAGCAAACTTACTTAATTCTAAAATAGCCTGTTTGGTCTGCAATAAGCTGGCACTTGGTTCTGAAAGTTGTGCTATCTCCAAGTGTCCTGTTCCGCTCTAAGGAGGAACAGAATAAATCTCATCCTCAGTTTTATTCTGTATATTTCCCAGTACTGGGATGTTTTGAGAGAGCTCTGACTTACAGCTGTGTACAAGGAGTACAATCCATACCTGTGCATCTGGAGTTCT
Source organism: Grallaria varia (assembly GCA_013396735.1). Lineage (NCBI taxonomy): Eukaryota > Metazoa > Chordata > Aves > Passeriformes > Formicariidae > Grallaria > Grallaria varia. The sequence continues at coordinate 98,308 of VWZG01007622.1, forward strand.
GTGAGGCTTTGACGAAAGCATTATTAATGTCCTAAAAATTGTTGTCAGGACTGTGGTGTGTTGAGTCTGGGTCCTCTTTTCAGAAACATTTATGAGTGTTTCCTGTCTTCCCTGCTCCATCTCTCTTGCTTGAAGGATTTTGATTATGTAAGAACACAGAGTAGAGCATGTTGGACTGAGTATGCTGGTATGTGTAACTTCTCAATTTATGGCACTGTTATAAAACCATAATGCCTATAAGAAATAATTTCTCAAATCAAGAGTTCTGATTCAGCCAAAAACCTAGGAAAATCAGAATGGTATTTAAAAAAAATACTGATAATCTCTGAAGAACTAGAATAAATGTCTTCATGCTTGACTTAAAGCATGGTGTGTTTTTGCTGAACTGGTGAGCATTTAAGCCATTGATTTCCCCAGCCCACATTCAGTGCTGATTGTTGGGCTTTTATTCTTCCTTTCTGTAGACCAATGAATGGTTTGAGCCACAGTCATACTAAAGACCCATTTTTTTCAACGAATTGTCAAGACATCTTGAACAAAGCATCATGCATGGCTCAGGACAAAATGCAAAAGAGCTATGGATAAGGCATTCTTATTTAAGGAGATCCAGCTACAGAGTAAATTTCCAGAAGGTAGCAGGAAGAACTGAGTCCTGAATTGTTTAGCGATCTACCTTTTCTTTCGAAACTTACATTCCAGTGGAAGAGTCCTGTCCTGACAAATGTGCTGCTACTTACTGCCACAGTGGCAAATCCAAAGGAATAATGCAATCTGATGCTGCAACGTTACTGGACCCTAAAGGCTAAGTTTAGATGGCCAGGATTCCTCTGAAGCCCCTTTTCTCAGTCAGTGGGGAAGTCTAGGTGATTTTTGAAGAGCAATTCAGAGAATTTATGTAAGACACTGAATGGGGAGCTGCCTGAAAGCCAGCTAATAAGAAATAGGAGGCAGAAGGATTTATGTGGAATTTAGGCCATCTGAATATGGCCCTAAGATGCGACTTAGTACTACTAAGTAAGGTGTATTAACACTAAGAAGACTTGGCTTCAATTTCTATCCATTTCATCTGCTGCCAATTACTAAGCAAATTTACCATTTAAGCAGTTGTTTAAGTGTGGGGGCTTCCTGGCTTGTGCCCAGTCAGGGGTAACCCCCTGCACCAGTACAGCCTGTCTGGGGGACAGCTCTGCTGAGAAGGCTCTGGAGGCTGTGGTGGATAGCGAGCTGAACATGGGGCAGTGTGTGCCCTGTGTGAACAGGAGCACAACCGGTAGGTGAGGTAGAGCAATTATCCCATTCCACTTGGCACTCGTTAAACTGCATTCAGAATACGGCATCCAGTTGTGCTCCCTGCCCTGGGACAAGGGAAGTGTTGATAAACTTAAGTGAGTTCAGTGGACAGCTGCCAAGATTGTCTCGAGTTGTGAGGTTTTGCTTTGTAAAGAGAAGAACTGTGCCTGTCAAGCCTGGAGAAGAGAATGCCTGGGGAGCCCTTCCAGAACCTGTGTGGAGGTTTTCAAGAGAATGAAGCTGAGTTCTGCGCTGTAGTACATGGTGGGAGGACAAGAGGCAGCAGGTGTGAGAGGTCTGTCTCTACAAGGCGTTTTTCACCCTGAGGTCTGTCAGATGGTGGGACTTGCTGTCCAGAGAGCTTGTGCAGATTCCTTCCATGGAGGTTTTCAAAATCAACTGAATAAAGCCATGAGAAAGCAGGTGTGATCTCACAGGTAACCAGGCTTTGAACGTGAGGTTGAACCTGTCCCTCTGATGTCCTTTTCCACCTATATTATCCCATGGCTCTGTTTAGTTTCTGCCAGCGGAGCAGTCACAGTGGAAGGTTCTGAGCCAGCTTATTTAGGACTGTGTGCAGTCTGGCAGTGCAGGTTTACACATCAAACTTGAAGGAGTATAGCAAGCACTCAAGCCAATTTTAAGCAGTTCCCAAATGGCAGGACTTTATTTGTTTAATTATGCAGTTAGAGTTGGAAGAACCTGCTCTTCATCCTGAGGGCCCGGCCTACATCAGTGTTTGCCAAGAACTCTCAGAGGATTCAGTACTCAGCTTTGAGGTACAGTTTGGGATCTTATGATTCTGAGTCTGTTGAAGGAAATCACCTGGAGAAGGCCACATCCCAACCACCCCTCCTGAATGGCTATTCTGAAATACAGGACTATGGAGGAGGGGGAAAGTGCGCCACTCTGAAGGAAGGTCAAATATTGTGTATCACCTTTTAAATGAATTAGAGAAAAGTTGTTCAAAATTCAAAACCATTTTAGAATCAGTTTGATTCAGAACTTGCAAGAGTCTTTTACTGATCCTTGGCAAGGAATTACTCACCCACGTGTCCTCTTGTTCCTTAAGTGAGCCTGTAGCTCACAGGAAGTCAAGGTGCTGACTTAGTGTCTGTAATCCCAGAGGAGGAGGTGGGAATTTGTCACCACATGAGCATTGGGAAGTCGTCTTTCCCTCAGTGTTCATGAGTCTTTTTAGTTACAAAAATGTGCTAGTTAATTACAGTATCTGAAATGGGGCAAGCTGGCTTCTCAGTTCTATGAGTTTCCTGAAAAGCAGGGAAGAAAATATGATTGACGTTACTGACCTACAGATTTTTACTGATAGTGGAAACAGCAATAACAAACTGCAAGCCTTCTCCCATTTCACCATAAAATTAGAAATCTAGTGGTTTGTTTTTTAATAACTGTGTCAATAGCCTTACCGTGAATGCTTGTGTCTACTGGATGAAACCAGTATGAGACCTGGAATGGGAAAATAGATAAAAAAGATTAGAAGTGACTTGCTGAAGATGAAGTGGCAGAATAGCAGTAGCACTGCCATATCCTGTTCTCCATCTATTTTCTGTGTTATATTGCTGTTTGTGTATAACATTCTCTCCTCTTATGATAAACTCCTAAGGATACTGTGAACGGAAAACTCTATAAAAACATTTTTTTTCTGCATTTTTAGAGGAAAGACAGAAGTCTTTCCCTTACTGTTCTCCAGGACAGGGTGTGGAATGTGCCTCATTTTGTTCAGATTGACTGCTGAGACATGCAAGAAACCTCAACCATCCACAGGAAGGTTTTTCATGGATACTTTGCTTCTTGACCAATTAGTTCAGTGTTGTACATCAGTGTGCATGATGACATGTTTTATTGGATCAGACATACAGAATGATTTCTACCAACCAAAGTTTTAAGACAGTATGAGAAAGTAGCCTGTGAAATAGTGTTGTCTGCTGTTGTCTCACCACACCATTATTAAAATCATTGTTTGTGGGCTTATTCTCTGAGAACCTATGAAAAATGTGGAAAGTGGAACTTCTAAGGCTAGCTTTTAGAATTTAGATGTGTTGGTAATTTGTGTTTGGTAAAGAGGTGTCTGTAGTCAGTTTTTAGTGTGTGGGTATGGAGAAAGGCAGAAGGGAACGGGAGAAGCAGGAGGTGATGCCTTTGCAGGAGGTTTTAAGTGGTTATGTGGAGAGATGCATCTGGTTTTTTTTGTCTGCAGATTTTGTGTGGATTTACATGTTTGTGATTGCTGAAGAGGAGAGAGGTGAGGCAGCAGGCACAGCAGGGAGACACTGGTCCCAGTAGTGCTCCGTCAGGGAGTCTGTGTGGCAAACTGGGCTTGGTGTGTTCTGCAGCAGTAAGTCTACAAACAACTCATCAAGCCCTGCTGACAGAACTTTCCAGGCTTTTATTGCTGCAGTTTGATTGTCCTGATGAAGTATTGCTGCACTGTATTGTTCTAGAGAAACTGTGAACAGAGACATGATTTTCCTAATGGGCAACTTTGAGATGCCTAGAAAATATTTTCCAGTTCAGCAGTGCTGAAAACTGTGTAGATTTAATTTTTTCTCCCTTCTTGAGGGGGAAGATGGTTATGGGGATTTTTATGTACTTCTCTTGCAGTCTGCACAAATAGCTTAACCTGGTAACTTCCAGTACTTAAAAGAACAAGGTGCAAGTTCACTTCCCATGGGTGTAGCAGGGCTGTGAGCTAGTCAGCCACCAAGCCAAGCTGTTAATGAGTGAAAGTTTTTGATTAGGAACGCTAACTAAAATAGACATTAAAAAAAATCTGCCATTTACCAATAAACTACATTTTAGTTTAAAAAATAATCAATCTTCTGTCCAAAGCTTGTATTATGCAGTTGTGGCCATGTCCAGGGTGCGAAAGAACTGAAAGACCTGCTAACCTGGCTTGTTTTTTTCTGTGCCTCTGTAGATATGTATACACCTAGGATAAGAGTTTAAGAGTACAGTGGTTGAAACTGTACATAGTTTAATTACATCATTAGCTGAATATTTCATAAGTCTTCTGGAGACTTTTTTTTAAAGCAAGATATATTTCTCTTGGTGCTTGAAATGTTAGAAGCTCATGAAGCAGATGAAATATTCATATTCTTCTAGAAATATTTAATAGTCTGTTCTGGACTTTCAGCTTGTTAACTTGTATTAATCTAATATGAAGATCAGTATTACACAGACAAAATAATTTTGCCTGAGAATATTCATGAAATTCCTACAAATGCTATTGGTACTATGGCACCTTTCTTTTTAAAAAAGGTCAACATTCTTGAAACAGCAGTGGAGGCTGTACCCAGCCAGGGTACCTCAGTTTTGGTCATGTTTACATTATGAGTCTTAGGGTGTGTGTGTTTTCCCTGAACAGAAAAACAGGATTCCCTTCTACCAAAACCTCCATCTACCTACGCAGTATTTGTATCCTGATTCTGAACTGCTGACTTGAGCGAGCTCCTGTGAGGACTTAGTTATTTCCTCACCTTCATCCCATCCAGTCCATATCTGTGGGTACTGGATATTGTCCTGTGATTTTCAACACCCTTGTTTGTAAGTTTTACTTTCAAGGACACATAAGGACTTGGAGCTGAAACCACACTTCTTTAGTGCATCTTTACATAGAATAAAATGGCCTCTAATTTAATGAGACCTTGTTTCATGTTATGCAATTGTTAAGCATGTTCATAACTGATCATGCCTCACTTTGCTTACAAAAGAGAGAATAATAAAAAGAGAGAAAAGGATATTTTTTCCAGTGTGATGGAGGAGAGAGGTTGTCCTGACAATGTTACTTCTAAGGCTAGAAAACAGAATGGTGACTCAAATGAGCAGGGTAGATTTCTTTATGTTTAAGTAAATTCTAGTGCTGGATTTTGAACAAAGGAGTAATTTTTCACCAAGCAGTGTTGATATAAAACCTAGATTAAGTAGCTCTTAGGAAAACACTGAATTTGAAATATTTTCTTTTTCCTTGGGCATTTCTTTCTTGTGAATATTGTATTCCCCACTGTTCCTAGAATTATAGAGCAGCCAAGGGAAATAACAAGTTTATAAAGTGGTTTGCAGTGAAACAGCCTGCTGGTCTTTCTGTAACTCAGCCTTTTGTGTGACTTGCCATTGGTCACCCCCCACTTGTTGAGTGCAAAAAGTGCTGTCTGTCCATAAATACATGGAGGAATGAGGCTGAAACATTAACAGCTGAAACCTGCTTCTGTAGTAGTCTTGCCCAGCCTTTATCAAGTGCTGAATTGGGGAACTGTTTTGCCATGGCTTCCAGGTGCCATTTCTTTTGGCAACTTGGCGTTTGTAGTGTCATATTTGTATCCACAGGAAACATTTGTTGAAGTCCTGTTTTTACAGTTTGTGTGTGCAGGATTCCAAGTCTCTTAAAAATCAGTTCGGTTTAGTTTGAGTCTTTTTGAAATGCTTACGTAAATCAAGTATTTTTTAAGCATGAAGTTCTGAAAAATATTAGGAGAGAGGCAGTTTTTGGCCATTGCAGTACAATTGGGGTGTATGTTTAAATACGACTGATCTTAAGCAAAGTATTTATGTTAAACCAGTTTAGGAATCAGGGTAGTCATCTGTAAACTTGGGTGTTTAGGAGGTGGGGTATCACAGACACTGTTCTAAGCTGTCTGAGAAACAGACAACTGTTTTTGAGAATAGATTTATAACTTGTGGCAGAGGTAAGATTACTACAATTGAAAATTGCATATTCCCAAAACTTTGAATTGAGTGAATTTCATTTCTCTCTCTCTGTTTGTGCTCAGGAAAGGCTCTGCAAGTTATTTTCTGCATTTATATAGTTGCTGGAGTGAGGTACTGTTTTTGATATGCCTGGCTTGGTCATGACAGAGAAGTTCAATCTGTGAAGTGGGAAACTCCCAGTGAGAGTTGGCTGGAGGCAACACTTCCTGGGGCTGTGACTTTTATAAATTGCATTCCTGTTGTTTTTCTGCTCTGTGGCTTGAGGGGGATCTCTTCATAGTTTTGAGAGTGAACATTAGATAAGTCTGAAGCATGCACGGGAGCTTGAGAGCAGAAGTCTTTCCTTAAAAAAGGTAGTGGCCCTTTCTGAAGGATTTGTGACTTCCATCACAGGCCAGAGGAGAGAGGTTACTCCTATTCTGGAGTTTGTCATCACAGTGGAAAGTGTGGGGTGTGAAAAAAGCAGATATTCTTGTGGGAGTTTTTTTTTTTTTTGTAGGAAATCCCTGTAGATGACAGGACACAGTGATGATTTTTAAAAAAAACACAATAGTAACAAAAAAAGGAACACAGAGCCCCCCAAAAACCCCCACCAAGACACCACAGAATTGAAACCTGAAAATGTATTTATCCTTCAAAAGAGAAAGCGTATTGAAAACATCAGCAGCTTGGCCTTTCAGATTAAATGGTGAAACGTCCCACTTTATCACTTTGGTAACTTCGATCACATTGTGGATGTCCTTATTCCTTTGGCATGTATTGTAAAATTCCACTTGTACATATTGTTCATCTGGCCAATGGTTGTTATTGTAGAGAGCTCTAGAGACGTGGAATTTTCACGCTTTTTCTGGTGAAGTCTCTATCTCCATGTTGCACTCTCAGATTTGTTTTGTTGCATGAGTATATTCTTCTGCTGCTTGTTCTTTAAGGGCTTCTGGCTTACAGTTGTGGTATCTAGCCTGTCAAGATCTGAACCAAACTGTGCAGGTTTTTTGATGTTAATCAGGAGTTACAGGTAGGCAGTTACGATTAAGCAATCGCGTTGTGAAACTTGCAGAGACTTGTAGGCTTGGCTCATGTTCTGCTTTAAGGAAAGGGGAACACAACCCCAAGATGAATGGGCTGTCTGGACGGGAGCCACCAGGAGTGAAGTCAGCAGGACTGAGCAGGAACTGGGGGAAAGGTAATTCTGGCAGGGGAGATCATGACCCCCCAACCCACTGACCACCTTCTCAAAGCAGACCCCCGACTCAAATGGAGGGGAGGGCTGTGCAAGTGGAGTGATTAGCATGAGAAACAAGAGATACAATTAGCAAAAAGGGGCTTGAGTACAAATTAATGAAAGAGCTATGTAACTTGTAACCCATGAAAACTGATGCCTTTGTTAAAATGTATAACTAGTGTAAAGTTTTGCTGACTTTGTGGGTTACACCAACCTCCCTACTTTGAACAAACTATAGAATAAAGAAATAAAATACCTAATCTTGGTATTTTTTGTATTTTTTAAAAAATTAATATAGGGTAATGAGTAATTTTTCCTGTGACACTGCATTAACTCAAATTCATCTAAACGTAAATGACAACACTGTTTTTCATATATAGGTTCTGCTGGAGAAAAACCAGAAGCAGCCTTACTGCAAAAAAATTGTGGGATTGTTATGGTAGATTTTTTGTTCTGATCTGACAAATACATGACTAGCATACAGCACAAACCGCACTAAATGTATGGCATCAGAACATCTATTTTTGTTTAATTTTCTAAGAAACAAAACAGAGCTGTTTATGCCTTAGCATTTCAGATTTCCCAGAAATTGGAGAACTGATCTTGAGCTGTTTTGTGGTAGAAAACAGCATATAAACCATCCCTTCGATTCAGACAGAAAGCAGAGTCTGCCTCCCAGTGGAAGTACTTAGGAGGATTGACTTAAACAAGTGGAAAATTATTGCAGGATTTTGGAGAGTGATAACTAGGCTGTTACTCCACTTCTTTGGTAGCCAAAGGTTGGGGGTTATGGTGAAGCTTCTGGCTTATTTTTATGCAGACTTTTTTCGTACTCTATGCACAGTGGTATCGGTGTTCTTCCTTAAATATAGTATCTGTGATTTAAAAATCTAGCAGTATGCAAGGGAAATTGATGGGTTTGTCTCTCTCTGTCACTTAATTTGTAGATACCTAAGTTCCTCTGAGGTCTTCTCCAGTAGCAGAGTACTTTATCCATTAATTTTTCTGTTTCTCTGAAACAAATGTGAAAACATTTAATTTAGTTTAGCATTTAATACATTTCTTAAATATTCTAATAACTGCTTATAAAAAGGGGAGGAAGCAGTGTATCTGATAAAATGTCTGAAACAAGTAAGGCACTTGTTTGCCTTGAAGCAGTAGTGTGTAGTGGGAGGAGGAGACAAAAACTGTAGCAGCACTGGATTGTGGTCTGGCATAGCCATTACTTTGCTATATGACTTTGAGTCAATGTTTTTAGCACACTGTTTCCATCTTGGGAAGTGCTTTCAGGTTTCCTGACAACAGTTGTTACCTTAGACCTGTGTTTTATAGTTCTTATTATTAGAAGATGTACGTGTCAATCCATTGAATATTTAAACTGTCTTGTATAAGTTAAAACAAAAAAGTAAGGAAAATAAGTTTTAAAATGTTTTGATTAGAAAATATTCTAAGATGCAGGATTGTGATGGCCTTTGCATTTTCAGTTGATTTTATTGGAAAGGTATTTGTGTCATGGATGAAGGTAGTTTTAGGAGTGCCTGTTTATGTTGCTCCTGAAGCTCATTAGTGTTGAACTCATTTTGATTTACTTTTATTTTTCACCTTAACAAAGGTTTAAATTTAAATTTGTAGTCTGTGCAGTCAGACTGTGCATTGAAGCTCCTGTAGGGTTTTTTGTTTTGTTACAAAGCAGAGGATAAATGTACAAACCTGGGCCTCTTGCTGTCCTGCAGCATGCAGTGATATTTCGTGCAGTGGGGCTTGGAAGTACGTAGCAGAGGTTGATATCAAATTGCTTTTAACACCCACTTACCCCTATCGTTTTAGAAATAACTGGATATACCGAGGATCCATTTGAGAGAAAGTGCTGGTCTTTACCTTCAAGAAATGTCAGTTCCTTTTGTCTGCTTTAGTTCTGTGGTCCCACATTGGTCTCCTTGTTGTCTGCCGCCACTACATGTGATTTCTTTTCCCCTTGATGTAAATGAGACTACTAAGAGGAGCAGAAAACTTTTCTAGATAATAAAACTTCTCCCTTTGTCTCAAAATTTAATTACCCTACACTTTCTACTCTACTAAAGGAGTTCTTTAGTTCATGCTCTTCCTACTGTTATAGTACCTTGGGGTTTGACAACTATGTAACTATTTATCCTAATACCATGCCTTCTGGCTGCCTCCTGAGGAAATAGGAGTATCATTTTTACAAACATTGACATGTGACGAACGTAAATTAAACCCCTTTGTATTTATTAGCCTACATCCAGAGTTTAAAGGTATTTAGGCTTGTACTACTTGCAACCCCCAACGGTGAGCTCCAGAAAAAGTAAGTAGTGAGATCATTAGTAGGGAGAGCAGCAGGTTAATCCTCCAGTCCGCAGCTCTTCTCTGATCCCGCAGTGTACTGCTGATGACCGAGTCACAAGTGTTCTGCTGTCGGTCTGTGCTGATCTCAGTTCTTCTGCAGCCCAGTGCAGGTTTGATTTGCAGTACGACTGCCAGTCTCTTTCCCTCTCCTCCTCCAATTTTGCCTTGGCATAACTCCTGTCTACTCATGGTTACTCAGTGTGAGATAACAGAAGAATAACTTCTTTTGTAGTGCAAATTTTCTCTTGATTTAGGTGCCTGCAGTGACTCACCCTAGGCTCAAATAAGTCCCAAAGTTGATACACAGGAAAATCAACTGTTCTGCCCCTGAGAAGGAAAGGGTTTAAGCTGGATCAGCAAGCTAATCTTACTCATTCCTAGCCACACAGGCACTCGTGTGTTGGTACAGTGGAGGGAAAGAGCTGAATTACACTTTGGAGATGAACAGCCTGTTTTTATTAGCGCCCAGTTAAATCTGCTTGAGCCAAACTGAAATCACACCCTCAGGGCGTGCAGTTCACAAGGCAGCCTTTGCTGCCCCGTCAGTGTATTAAACTCTTACCTTGGAAACTGGCTTGTTCCAGGTCATAAAGTCTCTTTCCTGATGATCTGTGCGTGCCTTCATGTGCTTTTCAGAAACACACACATGCAGAGAAGTGAGTTGAGTTGTGGGTTTGCTTATGCTGAAGCCTTGCATGGGGCAAGCTGTGGGAACAGGAGTGCTGAAGTGGCTCCAGCCATCTGCCAGGGCCTGTTTATGTTCCCCAGCAGGGCAAGGGGAAGCATTTAAAGAGCCTGAGGAGTCACCCAGCATTGTGCAAGAGGTGGGTCACAGCTGGAGGCTACAGGTGATCTCGGTAAGGTAGCTCAGAATTACCCTAGATGTGCTTGCAGAGTGCAGTTATTCTCCCTGTGTCCAGAAGATGTGCTTCCTTTTAAGAGAAGGGCCATAATCAGTAGTAATTTTGGTCTCCCACCAAGTGTGTGTGAGCTAACAGCAGTTCACAGTGTGTGTGTGGCAGCCGGGAGGGCAAAGTCCAGGTAGAGACAGGTTATCCCTTGTTCAGGACTGGGAGTGAGAAATCAAGGGCTGGAGTTGATGTGGCAATAATTTGATTCTGTGTCTGCCTGCTTGAAAAGGTGTCAGAAAGACCTTTGACCGAATGTGGGTCAGTCTTACAGCCATGCTAATCATGTTCTAGATCTTTCTGTAGCAGAGGCTGTTTGGTAACGCTGACAAGCCCTGTGTGGTCACGCGGAGCTGTTGAGGAAGCTCCGGGTGGGTTTGTTTCCAGGGGGTGATGGTCACTGGGGGGTTGGTGAGCCGAGCACTGCTTTTCATCCTTGTTGAAAGCAGATGTCCTTTGGGACAGAGCCTGGATCTGTTCCCAGCTCAACTCCAGAGAAGCAGTTCATTTTGTAACAGGCTTTCAAGCTTGCTTGGTGAAGGGTTTTGTGGATGTTTGAAAGGCGCATGGAAGGTCCCCCCTTGTGCTGGAAGTGATGCTGAGACCCGGGCAACAGCCTGGAAAAGAGTAACATGGAGGGGTGGGGAGGATGGAAAATCAGCAAGCAGGGGACAAGGACAGTGTGTGTGCTTGTGTGGCAACCACAGGGCATGTGAGAGTGTTGCCTAAAATGTGGACAAAAACTTTCAAGGCAATTTAATTAAAGCAGAGAGGAGTCCGTTACTGAAAAGCTTTTCAAGTTTCAAAAGTATAATGAGGCGCGTGCAACATAGAGGTGATTCCTATTTTTATAACACTGCTTCATTGTCATAACTAAAGATTACATCCAACCCAGGGACCATCCACCCTCGTACCACCTCGGTGCCACCCTTAGAACCTCCCTCGGGTCTGCCCCTTGGCACACCTTCCTAGAATTGAGTCTGGGGTCTCAGAACCCCTTACTTCTTCACCATCGTCGTCTTCATGTCACATTCCCCTGGTTGGAGGTTTTCCAAACTTCATGGGTCTTCTCTCTTGTTTTGATTACAATACATACCATTATTCCAGTCCTGGTCCATGAGGCCTGAATAAAATATTCTAGTTGCTATCTTACCCTTAGCTAAGATGTTCAGGAATGCAGTACAGAGGTAGAAACTGCTAGTTACTACTTCAAATATGAGAAGCTATACAGCTACATAAAATTTACAAAAATACAAAATATATATACATGTTTACAAACACAAAGTCTTAAGGCATCAAGAGAGGGGACTGACAGGATGACCTGGAGAGTGCTGGGCTCCGGGGAGCAATGCAGGTCCTATGAGCAGTCCCAGGGCAGCAATTCTCTGAGGATGAGGGAGGTGGTGGGAGGAGAGGCTTGTGGAAGCAATGGGAGGGGGTTAATCGGGCATCTGAGGTGTGTCCTTGCACTCACTGGGCCGTCAATTCAAATTTGGGAAGTTGTGTTGAGCACCAGCTCTTCTCCAGTGATCCAAGGCACCTGTTTCCACCATTCGGTAGGTCTTGTTGGGATTTCCATCCTCTCAGTTTCAAGAAGTGTGTGAAGACACTTCTGCTGTAGCTGTGATAACATCTGTTTTCAGATATGACTGTCTTAAACCAGTATTGCAGAAGAGATCCACTTAGATGGGTACATGTTTAGGATTCTTCTCTGCACTGTTCGTCACCTCAGGCTCTACCTTGCTTCATAGTCCAGGGAATTTGCTTGTGAAGCATGGGCTGCTGCTCCTGTGTACGTTTGGTTTCCTTTTCTATTTTTATATAGATGACTACATTAGTATTTATAAATGAGTAATAGGGATTTCTTTCTTTTAGATCTCTTCTTTTTGTAAAAGAAAAGCTGAATGCTAGAAAAGAATGACAGCTGCAATAGTGAATTCCAGATGTAGTAAAAACATGCTTTCTTAGGGTTGTTAATGTTACTTTTTAAGTCCAGATGTAAACTGGAGGCTAATTTTTGATTCAGTTAAAAGTCTTTATTATTGGCTTTATGTTGCCTTGAGTACTGATATTGTTATATTTTTTTATTAAGAGATCAGACAGTACGTGAAGATACTAATTTATTTTGCCATTAAAACCCAACCCTATGAATAATTGTTTTGTCCTGTGCATGTTAAAAAGTCAGTTTCATTTTGCAAGGTTTGCTGATAAGCGAAATTCCATGTGTGTTCCTACAACTATAAATTGTTGACAAAAAAATGTTTTGCAAGAGTATCTTGGAGTCTCTGGGTTTGAGTTTGATTTTGTTTAATTAGCACGTGTGAAATAAGGAAGTCAAATGGGGTAGTGAGCACTCTGGGTGCTCAACTCAAGGAACAAATAGTTCATTCACTGAAACTGGAAAAGATTGTCTGTGTAAGAACTGAATAGCTGTGTAAATAATAATGTTTGCAGAAAGGTAATAGGTACAAAATGTTTACATTGGCTGCGTATTTTAATTGTGAATTGCTGGCACAGGTTACGACTTCTTTCTGCAAAGGGCAATAAATAAAACTTTGTATAGTAGAGCAAAGTCAATAAACGCAATGACTACTATTTTATTTAGTCTTTTTATAAAGTGTTCGGTAGTATTTATTGCTCAGGCTGAAGTGTGTTCTCTGTGTAGATAGACAAACAAAGATAAGTACAATTTTTTTTTTCTACCCCTAATGGTAGAAGCAGTGTACCCTGAAAGCACTGGGGAATTAGAATTTGTCAGGGAGGCAAGTACCATGAGGTACTGAGTCTTCCAGCCCCCCTGATTGTACAGGACTTGAGTCTGAGCCATGATTCTGTTACAACTGGCTTTACTTTAACTTGGGTGTAGTGGGTCTACACTCTCCGAGGTGATACAATGCAGTATCAGATGAGCAAAAGGCTTTATTTATTTATTACTTATTACAGGTGAAAGAACGGAGGATATGTTTTATAACTGCCATATTTACAGCCGATTTTCCATTTTTAGATTTCATGCAGTTGCCTCTGACAACTCCTGTTGAGTAAACTGAGACGGGAACATCTTGTATCGGCTGTCGTACCCGTACCTGCCACAATGAGAAGTTGCATAAGGTTTCTTTTTCTTGTTAATTCATGTTTTTATTGTCATGTAATTGTTATAAGCAGGTCAATTAGTAAACACATTCCTTTAAGGATTTTTTTTTTTCCTCAGCTAACAAAAGTTTGCTTCTGGAACTAAAGGTTATAACAGTATTAGTATAAGTATTATATCAGGCCAAATCACTAATTATGTATTAAGAAGGATCAGTTCTGAAAAGGGCCAGTTTGCTTCTCCAGACTCATTCGTGAGTGTGCTGATTGCTGTTTCCCTTTGCTCTTGAAACAAGTGTGTAAATTTTTAACTCTTGCTCTTGTTTTTTCACACTTAGTGACCACTTTGTGAAACTGAGTTACATGTAACTGAACCCTTTGCTTGCCCCAGTTTTTCTGTAAATTGTATTCTTCCATAGATTAGCTACTCTGCTCTCCAGAATTTAACCTCCCAACTTTTCCTGCATCACTAACTAGGGTTTGAGCACTGATTCCTCAAAAACCCCAGCAGGATTATGTGAAACCAGGATAGGTGCATGTTCTGTAAGCACTTGAGTGTTTACAGCTAATCTGTAGACTGAACCACTTAGTTAGAATATTACCATATGTCAGGCATTTTTATTTGTCAGTGATTCAGCAAGAGCTACCGAAGGACAAAATTGAAGCATTGTAAAGGCAGTGGACATTCTCACCATGTCGTAGTCTGATAGTTGCAAAAGATAGCTTTATAATCCTAAAAAAACTCCATTTTAAGTGAAAAAAAATAATCTTGTAAGCATTGCTTGCAATAGATGACTTGTCATAGCCTCACTTTTCTGAGTGAGGAGCTGAAATAATTAGCAATTTACTTGGGATAAAAGAGGTACATCAGAGCAGAGTTCTAGAGCTGGATGCTTACTTTTCTGAGCCAGGGTGACATTCCAGAACACTTCCCTCAAGTCTGTCCTGTTGCAGTGTTCCTTGAACCCTTTCTTGCAATGTAGCCTTCTAAGAAATGGTGGGCATAGCACAACTGATACTTGCAATTCAAGCAAACATTTCCATGTTTGGGGGTATGTGCAAGGCCTCAGGTAAGCCAGAAGACAGACCTTGGCATGCTTATTTTAGAAATGGTGGGAAAAGTTCCCCTCTGCTTCTGAGGTAGGAATAAAGCTGTTACGTTAACTGCAAAATCTAACGGCAGGGTGGGTGCTATTCTGGAAGGGCTCAGTGCCTCTCTAACCAAAGAAAGTTATGAAACTTAGAATATTTTTTGTACAGGCTTGACTGTTTGGCAGACAAGGAATTTCTTTGGAGAAAAGTTTTTCTCAAGGTCTTAAATGAGTTGCTTTAGTTTTTTGTTTATAATGGTGTTTGGTTAAATTCTGTTTCTAGTTTATAGGCAGAGAGTTCTGCAGCTTTACAAGGAGAAAAAAGATGTGTCCTTCCTGAATGGGCCAGACAAAATTATAATACAGCATACAATTTTTTTGAAAAACGCATAAACTTTTGCCATGTGAACTTTGGATTCTGCTTTAAAACATCTTGTACTGTGTTGCTGTCAACAGTAGCACAATTTTTCTGGATAGCAGTGGCTTATTGGCCGGCTCATGATTATTTTCATTAAGTATCCTTCAGTGACAGCCTAAAACCATAAGTCTCTTCAAACGATTACTGAATTTGCCCTTTAGCCTATTTAAGTTTGGTTTTTTTATTTGACACTGCTTTTCACCTTTGATCTGAAAATTAAAGTATATACACTGCCGTTTAATTTTTGTTTTAAGATTTTTAAATCCCTTTCCCCCACTGCTGCTTGTTGCAATAAGTCCCTACTATGAAGAGCTCCTGTAGTTTATTTGAGCGTGTCCCTGGGTGCTCTCAGCATAGGCTTTGATGTTGCTCAGTTCCTTCAGACTGTAATGATGCAATGTTAATGATGAAGTTACAGCATCTTGTTAGGGAAGAAGACAATGGTGAATTATTTTTGCTTGGAGTTTTAAGAAATTGTACATTTGAGGGAAAGATGGAATCCTGCAAAGGAAGGGTATTGGGTTGATCTGTAACCAAAAGGACCTACAGATCTAAGATTAATGAAGCAAGGTTTCTTTCCATTACTACTAAAGGATCTTATATGATTTAAACATTACTTTTTCAACTCAAATTTCTTTTCATTAGGGTTTTTGGAGAGTTAATGGACAAAGAGTCAATGAGCATAAGACATCTCCAAGTAATAATGTATCTTATGAATGAAAATTTACTTAATTTAGTATTGTCAAAAGCTGTGTGTCTTGTGTATATGTCTTTATTGGTTGCTTGATTTATGATACTGCTTTTAATAAGTTCTGTCTATACCCTTGAAAAGTTAACTGAGACAAGTGCATTTCTAGTTTTTTGGTTTTATGTACAAAACACTGACTTTAATAACTAGTGTCTCATTCACTATTGCATAAATTCATCTTCAGCCATTATGGCAAGCATCCCGGTTTTCCATAAGGATTTAAATTATGTTGTTAATTTATTTTTTAAATCTTTTAGATAGATAGCACAATTTCTTGACTCAGCAGAAATTAGACAGTTGCATCATCGTTGTGGCCATTGGATATGATAAATGATGCTTTCAAAGAAGTCAAAGTGAGTATCGTGGCATTGTTAGGGACCCTGGAAAGGGTTACCTATCTCTTCATAGTGCTGTTGTTAGGATTTTGGGGATATTTCTAAGCTATTTTTAGTGTTTTCCAAATAGTAGTTAACTGATTGTCATATTTATTGATATAACAAGTGTGCCCATTGCCTACTGGTTCTGAGACTGAAGTTGTGGGACCACTGGAAAGTCTCTAGGAATAAAAGAACTAGCCAAGTTCTGTCACATGCAGTGCCTGTCTTCTCTGTGTCGGTTCAACATCCTTGGTGGTTGGGGATTCCATGAACAGAGAGCAGTGGCATTGCTTGTGTTCTTACAGATTGTATGGAGGCTGATGATTTACAGTCACATAAAGATTGCTAATGAAGATACACATGTAGGTGTGCTGATGTGGCTGGAGAGAGTCTTTTAAACTGCATAATTACATAACATCTTCAGAGAAATACATCCCATTCACATGTCATTGCACTACAGGCTGCTAAACGGGAGTGGAAAAGTTTTTCCTTGAGTATTGATATCTTGTTTCATTTATGTCAGGAATTAAGATTTGTAGCATAGTTTCTGCATAAAAAGACCTACTGGGATATGAATTCCAATATTATATTTGAACATAACCCCCTGCCAATGGTGGTAATTTACCACTAACCTTTTCTTTTCTCTTTTCAGATCTTTTTGGATCCCCGTGTAGTTGGTTCATGTTTCCGAACTCTTTCTTGGAACCTTCGCAAGCCGCCAAAATGAAGTTGAAGCATGACATCAACCCTGTTCTTTTACAGTTTATAAACTTTATAATTTTGCTGTACTCCCTTATAACGTACATTCCATGGTACATACTTTCAGGATCAAAGCAGGCTATAGCAAAAGCCAAGCAGGTTAAAGCCAGACCTGTGAATAACAAGCCTGGGGGTGCATACAGATCTGTTAACAGCCTACATTGCTTAGCTTCAGTTTTATATCCTGGGTGTGATACGCTTGACAAGGTTTTTAAATATGCTAAGACTAAATTTAAGGACAAAAAACTCTTGGGAACACGTGAAATCTTAAAAGAGGAAGATGAAATCCAGCCGTCGGGAAAAGTTTTTAAAAAGGTAAGTCTTTCTGCAGTCTGCCTTTAAGAAGTTTTTCAAAATGCGTTTGCTTTCTTTTGCAGCACTTCTAGACCAGTAAAGCAAAGCTGGGCAAAAAAATAAGTTCCTCTACTTAGATTAAATAGCTGTGAAAAGAGTTAAATTATCTAATTCCCAATCTTTCATTGCTTGGTATTTAAAACAAATCTAAACCTTCTTTTTGCATTCTTGAGTAGATATTATTTTTTATGGTTTCAGTCAAAGAAAAAACACAAATGTGTTTTAGGTATTTATTTTTAATATTCAGCTGATGGTGTAAGTGGCTTTAAAGGTTGCTTTTTAGGTGAATTAAAAATAAGTCTCCCTTTGTATTATTCTGAACTATAATCAGATAAATATTGAAAAATTACTAGGTACTTGTACTCAGATGTGCCATTCCAGTAAACTTAGTTATAACTTAATGATTTGCTGTTCTGACCTGTGAATTCAGGACTTAAATGAAGTTTTTGGTTGGGGAAAGATTGCACAGATTTTATTGGAAGATACTTTTATTTTTCCAGTCTCCTTTAAGTGAGCTGCTTCTGCTAGTCTGTAAACTTGGTGTGTGGCACTTTTGCCTGAAGAAGCAAGGCAGGATAGCAGAAGAGGATACATGTGTCTGTGCATCTGTGTGTATTGTGTATTAAAGGTCTGCATTTCTGTATTAGAAGTTGTTAAATCTGTGTTATAAAGATAATTTTTGGCTACAATTAGTTTCCTCACAGATGAAAAATATCTATCCCTTCATATAATAAAGGATTCCTTAAATACTGTTACTTGTAATTCGGATGGAGGAGTATGTTTAAGATAGAATTTCATTAATATCAAAATATATGGCAAAGTTCAGTTCTATTAAAATCTTTATAGAAGCTTTAATTGTTGGTGAAACTTCCTCTCAGCTATGGAGTTGGGTTTTTTAGTGTGAAGGAAATGCTGGGATGAATGGTTACATGCATTCTTTCTTGATGCACATTTTGCTGCCTCATTACCCTATAAAGAAACAGAAAGTTCATGTTGTGCAAAGTTGTACAAAGAAAGGCTTCTGAGCGCAAATCAGAATTTTGGCTGCCTGTGATATGTGCCCTGTTTTTTACTTGCAATTGGTAATGTAAGACTTAAGAACTTAGGAGTTTTAGCCTTTTCCATTATGCAAGCAAAGCATTCTGAATACTGGAAAGCTGAAGAATGTTTGTGTTGATCTACTTAAATTACTTGTTTCCAAGTGTTTAGACTTAGAAATTACCCTAGTTAGGTAACTTTGTCTAAGTTTGACACAACAGTTTATTATGGTGGGTTGCCACACTTGCCTTTGTGTTACTTTGTTCCAAGTTGTGGCATTATCACAAAAATCTACTTTTAATTTTTTTTCCATTAAGGAATACAGTGTTTCTTATAGCATATTTTAGCAAAAGAGGAAAATCAGACCATTTTACAAGATACCTTGTTGATTGTTAATGTCAGTGTTCTTTTCCTTTGATTTCTGGATATTACATTAATTTATTCTGAGATATCCCATATAATCTGTAATTTGTTGAATTTTTATGATGCTGTATTGTTACAAAAATACTTATTTATTCCTGTGCAGTTGCCAAAGTAGCAGAAATTCATGGATGTGAATAAAATACAAATACTTGCTTATGCTCACTTTATTGCATTTTATAATATTCCGTAATATTTCATATGTAGTTGGTTCTTGTTTCCTTCTGTAACGTACTTCTCCAGTTTCCTCCTTCAGTCTCACGCATTGGAGAGCATAACTAATATTAATTGGATGAAATATGTATCTAAGTTAGGATAAAAATACCTCCAAGATTGATGCAATTAATTGGAAAAATTATTAATTTAAGCAGTGCTTAAATTTTATGATGCCCAAAAGATGAGCTTTGCTCTACTGGCCGATTATTTTATGTTGCCGTGGTTCTGTTGTCAGGTGCTTGCTTTTATCTGTATTGGTATGTGGATTTTGCTCTGTGTGTGTGTGTATTCTCTTTTGGGGGTTTATTTTTTGAGGGGGATGTTTGTTTCTTTTGGAGGTAGATTGTTTGTGTTGTTCCATTTTAAAAAGGGTTTGTAACCAAGAGCAGAATTAATGGAAACATAATAAGTAATACATAGTGGGGGAAAGAAAACACCATTTTGAAAGGGGAAGGTGTTGCCCCTAAATCCTGAGAGACTTGGGTGAAACAGCAAGATGTGAGCAAGCACTTGGGAATTCAGAATGTTACTCATTATTGTTGCTACTGAAACTTACTGTGAAGGTACAGGAGGGTTCTTGCCATGTCAAATCACTGAAGAGTAAAAGAGTAGTTTATGTTGGTTATGAAAACCATACAGTACTATGTAAATAATGTTTGAGGGTGGGGTTTCTTCAAAAGTGTTCAGCTGCAATCTGTGTTTCATGTGAAAAATGCTAAAAGTAGACATTTCAAATAAACTTGCTTGTATTATTTTCAACTTTCTACAAAAGAAAAAGTATTTAATTAGTGATCACTTGTTTCCAAATTGCAGTCAAGGTTCTTTAAGCCTTGCAAAGTACCTTTAGGAAGACTTTCAAAGGTAACTGAGGTCAGGTAGTTCAATGACTCTACATGTGCCAGCAGCTTTATGGAGAATTTTTGATGACACCTTCACACTAAAAATCTTAGTATCGCCCTAAAATCCAGGTAAAAAATAACAACTGTGTGTTTAGTGTCTATCCTTTTCCGGATTTCCAAGTATGTGTGCAGTCCTGATACTCTTGTGGTGTGTTATACGAGTAACTCATCCTGCAGTTGAAAATGTGGAGCACTAGAGGGCAGCGCTTTCCTATGGAATGGTGTGTTTCCAGGTGGAGCCCCAGGCCCTGCTCTGCTTTCTGGGGCTGGTTAGTCAAGGCTCAATAACCTCCACTTTTTGGGCCTTTTTACCAACTCTTGGACTGTGCTTTTTTTTTTTTTTTTTTAGCATGTGTAAGTAGTTGCTGAGCAGATGTAAGGTCTGAAAGTTGTAAAGTTAAATGTGTGTGATGGTTTAAAGGATTATGGCTCTTAATGTCAGTCTTAACAGCTGTTTACAGCAGAAACTGAATTGCAGAATTGTTAGGGCTGGAAGGGACCTCTGGAGATCATCCAGTCCCACCCCCTTGCCAAGGCAGGGGCACCTGGAGCAGGTGACACGGGAGCTCCTCCAGGTGGGTTTTGAAAGTCTCTGGAGAGGGAGACTCCCCAGTCTTCCTGGGCAGCCTGTTCCAGTGCTCTGCCACCCTCCGTGTAGAGCTCTTCCTTGCGGTGAGGTAAAACTTCTTGTGTTTATTGTATGGCCTTTGTTCCTCATCCTGTTGCTGGGCACCACTGAAAAGAGTGGCACCACCCTCTTGGCAGCCTTTTGAGATATTTCTGTGCATTAATGAGATCCCCTCTCAGCCTTTTCTCCAGACTGAACAGGCCCCGTTCCCACAGTCTCTCCTCATAAGAGAGGTGCTCCAGACCCCTCATCATCTTTGTAGCCTCTACTGGAACCTCTCCAGTAACTCCTTGTCTTTCCTGAATTGTGCATTGGAAAATATTAGCAAAAGCTACTGAAGGGAGGGCCAAGAAGGGAGATAGATTTGAAGACATGAAAATAAGGAAGGTTGAGAGAAACCATAACCTGCTCTGTGTCCTGCAAAAGAAGTGTATAGGGGAATGCTGAAGAAAGGAACATACAGACAGAGGCAGTATATTAATATTTATATATGTATATATGAATATATGTTATTCATGAAAGTGTGTATAGTATAAATAATGTAGGGAGGGAATAGAGAAGAAATGCTGGGCATGGGGGGGAAAGGAACATTGGAATTTAAATGTATAGAAGGCAGTAGGAAAGTAAAAGTCGAAATAACTGCTGAAGATAGTATTACCTGTTTTTACATATCAGTGTTCTTCAGAAATGCATTTATATATTAATAACTATACTTCACAGAAAGGATGTATAGCACTGTTGATTTTCTCTTTTATATCAAACCTGTTTAAGTAATGAGAATTAATTACATAAGAGAATTAAAAAAGGGAAAAGAGCAGAATCACAATTCTTACTTGGAAAGATTCAGTTTTGACCCTTTAATGATTTATTTTCCCCACTTTAATGCGTTATGTAGTAAGTGGTGGAAACTACTAAAACCTGTATGGATTGGCAAACTTACCAGGAGCAGTAACAAGAATCTGCTTGTATTCCTTGGCCTAATTATTTGTGAACAGTTTTCCTGAGGCCATGCTGTAGGCAGAATATAATGGGGGAAAGGGTGTTGCCCAATTCACTGCTATAAATTGTTTTCAACTCATGAGTCTGTCAAGAATTTCCAAGTCTGCCAAAAATACTGCCTTTGGGGAAAAATGGCCCAAATTAGAATTTAAATTCCAAATTACTGAAATTTGGATGGACGGGAAGAGGTGCATTGTTTTTGTTGGAAGCAGTCAGAGTTTTCCACCCCAGAAATATCTTGGTGTGTTGAAAGGGACCCCCAGGTACCTCCTCCTTATGGGTCTTTCTGATCTTTCTGCTCCAGTAAGGGTTTTGGCTCTGAAACAGCTTGTTTGCCAATGAAACTGAGTTTCTGTTACTAAACAAGGAAAACCCGCAATAGTTGTGCAAGAAATATGCATTTTCTGGTGAAATTGCTATATATTGCTGCTGTTGGCAAATACTGTTTTTTGGGTTTAAGTGGTGTTTTCCCATAAAAATTTGTGAAATTTCCAAGCAGCTGCACATGTACCTGTCCTGAGTAAATAAAGTTAGTCCCGAGTAAATAAAGAAAGGTTTGTCCTGCTGAACCAGTAGGTTAATGAGCACTATGCAGTGATACTGGTAGGTACAACAATTAGGTAGTTGCCTAATTGTAACTTCCAGTCTGGAAAAGTGTTTTGATGAAAGAAATTACTGTTTTGTTTTGTTTTGTTTTTTTTTAGGACATTGAGAGAAGTTTTTAAATGTATTTTAATAAGGAAGTGGATGTGAAAATGCATACTCATTAGAAATGTAGTTACATGCCAAAACATTGTTAGATTTTACAGCCCACAGGTGTGAAATTTAGTTCAATTTGATGACTGAAATGTGGAAAAGAGTAGGGAAAAATTTGGTTTTTTAGCTTTGTTAGTATTTGCCTGCATTTATTACTGGTGCCATGTAGTTAAGGAAAATGTCTGAAATACTTGACTAAAAAATTGGATTTTTCAAAATTGTCAGTGTGCTTGTATAACTAGATGGGTAAGGTATAATAATTTAGTCTGGATTTTCAATATAAAATGTCTTCATGCTACATCTAGATATGAAAATATCTAGGATATTGTTGAAGAAATATCCTGTCAGTAAGAAAATAGTACTGCAAGGAGCAAATGCACATGTAGAAATCTGTGATACTAACCTGTAAATTCAAATCTAGATTTACTGTGCACCAGCTTTCCCGTATGGAGGAAAAGTGAGATTGCTTAATGTTTCCACATGACTTCTCAGAACAGCAGTTTGCCAGTAATTTCCAATCTGGTCTTCAGTCCCACCTTCTTTTAACAGTAAAAAAAGGGCAAAATTATTACTACTCTTCCCCTTGGCGGTTGCTTCAGAACAAAGGGAAAGGGATTTCACAATTTCTGACTGAGGACCCAGGATATGCTGCTTTCTGGATTCCAGTTTACCTTTTTTTAAATTTTTTTTGTTTTTTTGAATGAGTATGTAGGCATTATATTCATGAAGGAGAATTGTAGCCCAAATCTACAAGAAGGCAAATGCAGAGAATTAATTGTGCCAGCTCGTGCTTGTCACTCTTTACATAAAACAAACGTTTTCAAAAAGTAAAGACAGATAGGCCAAATAATCACACGCAGCCTTTTAGCTTCTGAAGCCACAAAATGCTGGGGAACTCTGTGCTTGCCTCTGTGAAAATGGAAACTGAGGTGGAGATATTGCAGTATTTGTGTTGGAACCTCCACAGGCCCTGTAGCTTTTGGCAAGAATATTGTTCATTATCTTGAGTAAACTGCTGTTATAATTCAAGCATATGTTACTTCAAACATCTGTGGATTCTTCACGTGGGTGAAGATGTAGTAGGACGCATGTTAAGGATTTTTCTTTTCTAAATTGAATTTATTATTCTTATTAGGTCATCCTTGGCAAGTACACCTGGCTTACTTATGAAGATGTATACATTAAAGCTGTTAATTTTGGAAATGGCTTAGCAGTATTGGGTCAGCAACCAAAGACTAACATCGCTATCTTCTGTGAGACCAGAGCTGAGTGGATGATTGCGGCACAGGCCTGCTTTATGTGCAACTACCAGCGTAAGTCCACATCTTCCCTGAAATTTTGATCTTACAACACCATCTGAAAATAAAGCTTTTTCTTTGCTTTACATGCTAAGAAAACTTGGTGTATATTTTATATAGAACATTGAAATTTACAAATGAAAAAATGCTGCATAAGGTAGAGACTGTGTACTTTGTAGCATTTTGCTTTAGTGAGTAGAGAACCTGTGTGTCTGCAGATGGAGTATGGTCCTGATAAGCATAGCTTGCGTAGTGAATTCATGGGAGGTTTATCTTCTTTTAATCTCAAATCAGTACAGATTCCCAAGTTTCTAAAAACAAACAAACAAAAATCACACATGAATTCATTAACTCAGTTTCAGGAGCTGACGTCAAACCTTCATCTGTGCCTGTAAGTTTTTTGTTGTAGCTGGATATTTTGTCGGTTCTTCAGTTCTGATTTTGGTTAGGCTTGTTTTTCTTGCCAAGAAATCTATTGAGTGCTGATCTCAACTTGCTATAGTTGTTTAAATGTCTGTTTCATCATTGCTCCTTAATGTGTCATTCACCTCACTGTAAGCCCAGCCTGGCTGAGTTCTGCGATGCTCTCAGGGGGATATACATCTCCTGGTCCCACAGGGCACACCAGGAGCTGCTGTTCCTCACAGACTTTTTCTTCCCTCCCGTGCCACATTTACTCTTCTTCAAGAAGAGACGGGTTGTAAAAGCCAGATATGCAGAAATTCCTGATTTGCTACATACATACACCAAAGATGTCTATCCATTAGACTTTTTTCCAGTTTTGGGAGCAAGCCTAACAAGGTTATTTTATCTTCAGTGGTCCCTCTTTGCTTTAAGCACGAGTCTATTTCAGTTTGAGAAACCACAAGTTGATGAGTATGTGGCAGCTTTCATTTACACAAATCTTTACTGCGTATCTCAGATTTTGTGTGTATACTCTTTGGTGTATTTTTCCCTTAGTTTTAAGGGTGAAGCTGGTGATAAGGTGCATTGCCCTAGCCCATAAGATTTCAAACTCAGCCTGCCTGCCTTGTGGGGCAACTGGCTCTGCAGACAAGGAAAGAGTGGATGTCCTGTACTGTGACTTCAGCAAGGCCTTTGTCATGGTCTCCTGTAGTACCTGTACAGCCAAAGTATTCAGATAAATGCTGGATAAGATGGACCATTGGCTGCAAGGATTGTAATCCATAGGACACCGTTACCTGCCAGCCTCTGGGGGCTGATACTGACTCCAGTACTGTTTGATTTCTTTATTGAAGTTCTGGATGGTGGGTCAGAGTGTGAACACAGGAGATCACAGCTGGTAGCATGTTGGGGGAACAGCCAGTACACTCGAGGGCAGGGCTGATGCTGAGAGGAGCCTGTCAGCTGGAAAAGTGGGTTGTCTGGAACCTCATGGAGTTCAGTGAAGTAAATTTTTCTCTGTGTGTGCTGGAACACCTCAGGCACCAGTATAGGCTGGGGGAAAGCTGGAGAGAGCAGCTTTGCAGAGAAGTACCTGAGGATTCTGGTGGGCAATGGGTCAACCAGGATTTCTCAGTGTCATCTTGCAGTGGAGGCCAGCAGCATCCCAGGTGCTGGCAGCATGAGTACACCACATAGGGTCCAAGGAAATCATCCTTCTCATCCTTTTTGACACTGGTAAAACAACATCTGGAGTACTGTGTCTGCTTTGGGGCTTCCTTATAGGAAAAAAGGCACTGACATACTGGAGCAAACCCAATGGAGGGCTGCCAAGATGCTGAAGGGGTTGGGGAATGTGACGTCTGAGCAGAGGCTGATAGAGCGGGGTCTGTTCAGCATTAAGATGAGTGAGTTCAGATCTTTTTACCATCTAGAACTATTCAATAGGAGCATACAGAGGAAGTGAAGACACTCTGCTCAAAGGTGTGTTTTAATATGACTGGAGGCGACAGGTACAAGTTGAATGGCAGGAAAATGGGATTAGATACTAGGGCAAATGTTTCATTGTGAGGGTGGTTCAATATCACAACAGGAACCTAGAATGATTGTGAGTTGTGTGAAAACCAGACTGGCCATGGCTCTGAGCACTCTGCTGTAATGAATGGTGTATTCAGGTGATCTTCCCAGGTGCCTTCCAGCTGAAACTCAGTGATGTTTTTGGTTATTTCTTCAGTGAGTAAATGCTGCTGCCCTGCCTAGCAGAGCAGAGACCTGCACAGGCTCTTTTCAGATAGGTTGCCTGTGTTGCTTTTAAATTGTATGTCTTGTAATATACCATGCCAGCTCCCTTTTATTGCTTTTGGGTTCTGTCAGATTCCTAGTGACTATCCTGGGAATAAAATTCAAAGGCTTGAATCATTTTTTTCCTTTGGTAGTGAAGTACACTTCCAAATCTTAGGAAGATTTCACAACTTGAAGGGGGAGGGAAGAAAATCGGAGATGGGGGATGGATGTTGTGAGCAGAACGGAATGCATATGTTCTTGGTTTTGTTGGATTAGTATTTTAAACTCCCTCGTTGAAACGTGCTCCAGCACACTGTCTGACGTGGTGTTCAGCATCTACGCTGTACGTCGTCTTATGTGAACTTGGCTGACTTGTGTGTTGGCAGATGATGAGAGTGTTGTACACTATCCACGGTCAGTTTGCTGAATGAATTAGAAAATTCAAGTGATGTTGGAGTAGTAGTGTGACAAGACATTGCTAAATGACTTATTTTAGTATTTTTGATTTAGAGGTTTCATACCAGCTAATTGCTGTGATAGTGTTGAGCCATTCTTTCTGAAAGTGAAATGTATGAAATCCCATGGTATGGGCCCAGAACTGATGTCAAGAGAGCAAGTTCATCTGTTTTGTACATAGTGTTGGAGAGAATGGTTTTTGCACTACAGAATTAAAACAGGGAAAGTAATTTTTGTTAGGGATTATTTGTGCAAGCAAGTGATTTTTATGGTTAGAAATACTTGCTTGTTTTTAAATGTGAATTGTTTGAAGCTAAGTCTTGTGTTTGAGGAGGTAGAGTGAGATTGATAGTTCAAAAATGGAAAAAGTAGTACTAACATGAAAACAGATTTTCTTCAAGTACCTCCTCTTGATCTGTGTGAATAGCTCTTCACCAGTGTAGGAAGACAAATCACCCAAATGTATAACCAAATGATGAAATAAAAGTGGTTAGATTTCAGTTTTCAATCATGCCTTCCTAAAGCTTGAGCAGAATTGGTTTTGTCAGAATTGATTTGGTTTAAGCCTTTAGAGATGTATTTTGCTTCTTGGTTTTGATGTACAATGAATGCTGAAATGCTTGGTTTAACATTTTAGTTACATTGAAATAAATTGCAGAAGTGGCAAGGCTTTGTCCTTATATATGAGCTGGCAAATTTAGTACTGTTAGGGTTCCTCTTTTTAGACTTTTAGAGCAGCATTCCTAGCAGAACATCAGATAACAAAGACTCACTTGTACTATTGCATGTGTAAAGATAATCCCATCTTGGTGTTTTTTAAAGAGAACAAGGAGAGAAAAATAATTACTGAAGCTTTCAAATTTCCCTGAAAAAGTTTTAGGTGCCAGCATGGAGAAGTGAGAATTTCAGAGATCCGAGTCATTGCTCAGGTTTATTCTCTCCATGACATAAGTGCACCATCTTATAAATGGTCTCTCAGTTTGGCTCTGTCATATAGCTCTAAGTGTCTTGCAGATGAGTAACTACATATGTGGTTATTTCAGAGATGATACTTTTCCTTCTGGGCGGTGTGTCAGTTCTGCTTGTTGGCTCAGGGAAGCTGAATTTCTGCTAGATGTTTATATAACAGGGGTCACTGCAGTAAGTAGAGAGAGCTCGTGGGAACTAGTAGAGGCACTCTTCTGGACTTTGCTCCCACCAAATTAAAGAAAACACAGTGCATGTGCATTTGCCCTGCAACAGTTCTGAACTATGATGGACTGTTTTAACAAGGAAAAAAATAAGTAGAGGTCAACTATTTACTTTTCTGTGTAAGAAAACTGCTTTTGAGTTCTTCCTTGGTATGCTACATTTGGTTAGTAACTCTCTGGATTTTGAATCTTAGAATACAGCAGAGCTTTAATTTTAATTTTTTTATCCTTGCTGTGGTGAGCATAGTAGAGTTAATCCTAATGTACAGTAGGGTGTCTTCATAATTATGTTTAAATATTCAGCTAAATACAGGCTAAAATAGAAAAGAGATGTCATCTGGTGTGACAAAACTTCCAGCATGGCTATTGTAATTATTGATTTTGTTGACTGACCTTAGAGCTTTTTTGAGATACCCATGTTTAGTGTTTTGCTTTGAAAATAGGAAATGGCTATTTCTTCTGAGAGTAATACCTCTCTTCCTTTTTGAGTTGCCTTTTTCTTCACTGGTCTCATCTGCTCTCTTCTCATTCAGTTCCCATAAAAATGACAAGAAGTTAAATATGATCTTAAAAGTTGTTAATATGAAATAATTGTTTAACACTATGACTAATGAACTGTCCTTAAATACAGGAAACAGTATTTCTTATAGTCAGTTTTTAACATATTTTCTTTCTTTGCTTGTCATGATGTCAGTTTAATGTCTAATGATGATGGTGATTAAACTTTTTTGATGTGACGTTGTTTAAAACAGATGGGAGAACAGGATAGTCATAGATTTATTGCTGAGTGTGAGAATTCATCTGCTGATGACACATTTTGCTATGTTGTCATAATTTACTTGCAATCAATTGTAAAATATTAGTAACAGAGTATGTGAATTCTGGAAAGAGAAGCCACATGAATGAAAGCTGTTTTTTTCCTGTGTGCAAGAGGACACAGTGATTAAACTGAGAACATTTACCTACTTTTCAGACGGTAAAAGCAATTCAGCTATGCGTAGATCTAGGAGTACTGCATAGGGTGATGTGGTTTTGGTACCTCTAATTAGAGCTTGAGAAGTAGTAAACAGTCATATAGACAATGGTCGTTCTTTATTCCTTCTGGGAGTAACTGAAATTCATGCTGCATTTCAATCCATGTGGTAGAAATCTTTTTAAGTGTGGAACAATCCCACCTTTCTGAGTTGACAAATATTTTTACTGTGTCATGTAACTTGGAATTGGTCGATCTCAGTCCTTTATTGTAAACTGTAATTGAAAATGTAACACAGGGATTGACCACTTCCCTCCCATTTTGTGTTCCAGTTGTTACTCTGTACGCCACTCTGGGAGGCCCAGCAATAGTGCACGGGCTGAATGAAACAGAGGTGACCACCATCATTACTAGTAAAGAATTGATGCAAACAAAATTGAAGGTCAGCAAACTGTTCTTTGTCTCTCTCTTTCCAGTGTGCCTGTTCGTTATTGTTAAAAGACCTGGTTCCATTGTACAGAAAATTGATGTATTGCCTTTCTATGAGGCAGATGCTTTTGGAATAAGATTTATGTGTCTTGTCTTCATGTACAAAAAAGTGATAGTTTGCTTTCAGTGGGTTTTAGGCTCCTCAGTGACTCTAGAGAATGAGATGAGCAATTTGCAGTATTGAAGACTGGAAGTGCTGCCTGGAACAACACCTTTACAAGAAACTGCCGTGGTTTCTGAGTGGATTTAGTGCCTATAAATCTAACAATGGGAAGAACAGAAAGATGTATAAACTGTGTATGAAGAGCTAAATGTGATCATCCTCCTTGCTTATTGCTGGATGTTCTCCCAGCAGAGAATGGCTTTTGAATCTAAAGAATGGGTGATTGAAGAGTTGGAGCTGTTTTTCTCTGCTGGAGAAAGCTTCCTAAACATTAGAGCAGTTAAAAAACTTTTGTGATTGCTGATCCAGGTGGAATACCTAAGTAGAACAACAAATCTGCATGAGTTCCATCATTACGTGTTTTGATGAGAACTGTACTTTTCACATAAGGGAATTTAATGAAAAACTGTGCTGTTGCTGGAAAGTGAATGAGAATTTCCTAAACTTTAAAAAAAGTTATGAGAATGACAGTATATATAAATGCAGATTTATTTTGGCTTGCAGTAAGAGAATGTTTGTTCTGCTAGAGGTGATGATCATCTCTTCTTCCACTAGAACACTGATAAATGTTTTAGAATTCATATTTTGCTTGAAATCCTTAGTTAACAATTTTCTATATTTTTTCTAACTTTTGCTTATTTTAACTAGCATAGTAACCAAGGTGCAACTTAAGAATTATTATGAGCTCAGCATCACCAGTTTCTCTCGGTGTTCTGTAGACATGAAAAGTCAATTATCTCTACAAATCATTGCAGTCTTATTTGTGGGGTTTTCAGTAAATAAGGCACAAATCAGTAAATGATTGGAGAAGTTTTTTGACTTTTAAGTGGAAAGATTCAAGCTCTGCAGCTATTTGAGCGTGACAGGTTTATCCTCTGATACTTAAAATTCTGAGGTGTTTTATGTCAATGCTTTTTTAGAAGTATACAGTAGATAGTGTGGGGGGGTTGGTTCTCGTGGGGTTTTTTTTCTTCTTGTTGGCATAGACCTAATTTTTAGTTTTTGAACACGCTTCCATTTCCACAGGAAATTGTATCTCAAGTTCCACTGCTGCGACACATTATTACAGTGGATGGTAAACCAACAACGTGGTCAGAGTTTCCCAAGGGTGTCATCGTTCACACGATGGCATCTGTGCAAGCCATGGGGGCCAAGGCAGACATTGGTAGGTCCTCTTCTTTCTGTTTGAACCATCTCATTTGTGGTCCTACCCTGACTCTGTGGAGTAAACTTGGGGAAATTGCATGTTGCAAAATGATGCAGTGATTAACCTTTTCTTATCTGCTTTTTCTTTAAATAAAATGTGGGATTTTTTTCATGTGGTTGTGGTTGGATTTTGGGATGTAGTTTGTTTTGTCCTGTTTTGCAACAGAGTGAAATGCTTTTAATTAAAATTGTCGTCTCCACAATCAAGCATCACATGTTGAAGGATAATTTTTAGGATAAGCATTTAGTCCAGGATAGAAACTTAGAAAGCATTCTTATTGATCAGGTGTATTAAAACCAGGTTTTTCAGGGCACACAAAGAGAATAATTGTGCACTTTATGACAAAAAGAAATCAGTGATTCATTAAGTTTTGTAGAATTTACAGATAGGAAAAAGGAAAATAGCCATTTGAATCTGATAGAACTTGATTGCTTACTAGGTTTCTGAAAGTATCCGTCTGCTATGTAAATTCATTGAAATCTATTTTATTCATTGAATTCTGTCACGTTTTTAAAACTGAAATTCAGAATTTCAGAGGGGTTTTTAACTATTATCATAAGAAATATTTATTCTCTCTGAAGAGCTGCCAAACCTAGTATTAAGATTTAATTATATTCAGTAGTTGCTTTCTTCTGTTCTTACCCTTTGTGTTTTCAGAATCTTTTAACTACTGAAGGCACATGAATGTTGGATTGCATTTTAGGAGTAGGGAGGGTGATTAATCCATCTGCTATTGATGTTCAGGGGAATGGCAGGTTTGCTCCCAGCATTGTGACCTCTGGATTTCTTTAAAAGATGGTTTTCCCTTTTTGATGTACCAGTTTTATGTGCTATTAAAACTGTTTCATACAACACCAACAGAAAAATTATGGCTGTGGTAATTCATTACCTTCTTGAGATCTGTTAATCTATGTGCTATGTAAACCAGTGTATAATCCTTCTTTCTTCAGTCTTTTAAATATCACATATTTTGCACTACAATGAAGGAACTTTATCTTTGTCAAGTTAACCATTCATAAACTGTAAAGTACTATCATGAATTGTTTATCGTCAAGCATGTCCAATTAATATTAAGTAGATGAGCTGTTGCTTATATTTTCTTCCTCTGTGCTGTTCATTGTGTAGGATAGGCAGAATTCAGTGAGTGGGAAATTATTAAATATGCTTTCATACTTCTCATTCAGTGTGTGCATTGTGCCAGATGCATTGTGCATTATGCAGTTTGTTCCTCTGAGTAAACACAATTGTTTTTGTATTTTCTTGCTCTGAGGGCAAGTATTTAAAAAGCACTTTAATCCAATTAAAGCTTTTGAACTTCTTTTAAATATTTATGGAAATTGGACTCCACATTAGCTCTGCACCTTGCTGCAGGTGTTGCAAATGAGGCAGTAAGTTCCCTGCCAGGGAGGGAGCTTTGCACAGAGGTATGGACCCTGCAGCAGTGTGGAACCAGGGCACCAAACCTTCCTGATGGGGGGAATGCTCAGTGGCATTTTGGAGAAGCCAGAGCTCTGCCCAGTTTTCTCTCTGCTGCAGGAATAGCAGAAACAGAATAGGAAAAGTGTTGTCATGGTACACTAGGACAATCCTTCCAAGTATTGCTCAGCTACTGCAAAGTTCCTACTTTTTTTGAACACATTTAAGCTTGTCCACAATCTTGTTAAGCAAAATGTGATGGCAAGAGTCAGGTGGTAGTGTATGGCAATGACTGCTGGAATATTTTAGTGTATCAGATCTCCCAGCCCAAGCGGCTCTCCCCATGTTTTATGTTCTCTTTTTTAATACAAATGGCAGGAAACAAACAGCCATCCAGACCTGTGCCCTCGGATATTGCAGTCATCATGTACACAAGTGGATCCACAGGAATTCCCAAAGGAGTTATGATCTCCCATTGCAACATAATTGCTGGGATAACTGGAATGGCTGAGAGGATTCCAAACCTGGGGTAGGTGCCAACCGTTACTTACCAGCAAGTAAAGAAGTCATGTAGTTGCTTATCATTTTAGATTAATTACTGTGGAAAAAATAAACTGTTTTATATTGCTGTGTCTGTGACACACCATACTATGCACTGATGTCTGAGCATCGTCCAGTATTGCACTAAATGACATGACTGCTTCACGTGCTGTTTGTTCTCATGTCTTGTGTGTGGGCAGGACTGGGACACAAAAGCCTGTAAGGCTGTTTTGCACTAGAGTGGTTGAAAGCTCCCCTAAGGAGTACTTGGTTTAGTGTTTAAATTCTGTGGGTTCTTTTTGTTTGGTGCAGTTTTTAATCTTGTCCACAGAGTTGCCTTTGCAATCATAACACACTGTTAATTGTGTTGGGATGAGTAACCATCACCCTTTGTTCCTAAAACTTAGAGTACTTAGTACTCGACGTTTGAAACAAAACCTGTATCAGTTGAAATATGTTCTGGAGCTCAAAGGCATTTTTCTACTTTCTCTAGTTCTGTGGTGAACTCTGAGAAAATTTTGCTTGGTGATTCATCTGAGGATTCCAGTGGTACAATATAAACATGTCTTTTAAAAATTCTTCACAGGGAAAAAGACATCTATATTGGCTACTTGCCTCTTGCCCATGTTCTGGAGCTGAGTGCTGAACTTGTGTGTCTGTCTCATGGGTGCCGCATCGGTTACTCTTCACCTCAGACATTAGCTGACCAGGTATGTTGTAGATGTAACTCCTTAGGGTGTATATATATAAAAAAAGAAATTGAAAAAAAAATTATTCAGATGATACTTCTTAAAAAGTAATACAAATGTAAATCTTTTCTACAATTCATGAAAGAGGGTGTTTGGGGTTATGACTAATACTGTGGACTAGTTTTAATTGTTAAAATATAATTAAAATAAAAACTATTGTTTTGAAAGATGTGTTCTGTCATTTTGTTTTTCATGTTGTAAGTCTTGAATGTGTCTGTTAGTAAATTTGTTCTTCACTTTAGTCCTCTAAAATAAAGAAAGGAAGCAAAGGTGATGTTACTACGCTTAAGCCAACTCTAATGGCAGCTGTCCCGGTAAGTATCTGAAGGATAAATAATTCTAAAAAGTACTTTTTAAATGTAATCCTTAATTCATTTTTTAACCCAAAATTAATACAATGACCATTTAAGTAAGATAGATCCTTTGATGTTAAACTAGCTTAAAATAATAATTTTGGTATTTGTATGTCGGGGATAAACATTCATCATGAGTGTCAACATTTTTCGAAGTTAAAATAGCTATAGGGATTGATCCCTGCTTTAATTAGTCATTTATTGTTCATCATAATGAGTGAGCAGAATAAGGAGAGTTGGCGGCAGGCACCTTGGGGTTAACTCGTGCTCCTGCCCAGATGTTTGTTTTCCTCCTTTCTGTGAACATCTTGGTATCTCTTAGCAATGTAAGAGGAGGGAACCTGGGAGTGAGTTGTCACCTGAAACATGCTTTAATTTCAAAATAATTTTTTTTTGTTGTACTAAATTTAGGATTTCTGTTTCTCTGAGTTTAAATTAATTTTTTTTATAACTAGGAAATTATGGATCGGATCTACAAAAATGTCATGAATAAAGTGAATGAAATGACGAGTTTCCAGAGGAATTTATTTATACTGGCCTACAATTATAAAATGGAACAGATTTCCAAAGGTTACAGTACCCCACTCTGCGATAGGTAATATTAACTTTATTTGTAATAGCACCAGAAAATCACTTATCAAAGTTTCTGTGTGTTCTTGTCCTCATTTTATTGTTGATACTCTGAAAATGGGCAAGTCTGTAATTAAACATAGATTGAAACAACAATAGTTTGTGTGATGGATTTGAATATTTGCAGATACAATTTAAATGAGTGTTATTTAGCTGCAAACTGATTGAAAACTTACATTTACTACATTGTCTTCATCAGGGATTTAATAATAGATTTATACAGTTCTTGAGTAAGATGAGAATGGAAAACTGTAGACTTCACGTTTTCACAGAAGGGAGTCACAGAATATCTCAAGTTTGAAGGAACCCACAAGGATCATTGAGTCTAACTCTCAGCTTCAGTGAGACTAAAGCATATGTAATTGCTTTATACATTTATACAGCTTATTGAAGTGTTTTTTTGGAATAAATCACAGAACCTTACTGTCTCATTAGAACTGTGTTCTCAAACATTTAACCCCTCTTTTAATTAGAATGTGCAAACAAGTATAGAAAGCTTCTTGAAAACTTCAGTGTGTTCCTTCAGGGTTTTCCTTGCGTGTCATAAAAGTGTATTTGAAGATGGTGGGAACTTTCAGTTCAGATACAAAATTAGGTACTCTCATTTTAGTGTTAAGCAGCAAATATGCATTCTATCTTTGCGTTCCAGCCTTATTTTCCGCAAAGTCCGAATGCTGCTGGGCGGAAAAATCCGCATCCTGCTCTGCGGGGGAGCTCCGCTCTCCGCAGCAACGCAACGGTTCATGAACATCTGCTTCTGCTGCCCTGTGGGCCAGGGGTACGGGCTCACGGAGTCGGCTGGAGCTGGGACAATCACGGAAGGTTGGTGTCCGCGGGCCCCTCTGCGCGCCCTGATCCGCGCTGAGCGCTCGGCGTGTGCCGTCCCTGACGCTCTGTTCCTCTGCTGAGTGTCCCCAAACATCATCGGCAATCCTGGGAATTACGTGTTATCGTAAACGTATAAAGCAGCGTGAGCCTAATCGCAACACATTGTGCTAAAGCTGGTGACCTACATATAAAATAAACGTTCTCATCTGTGATGGGGCAACCCATAATGGTGTGAATGGGATCTTGGCATTGTTGCACTTCGAGGTTGAACTGAATAATTTTTTTCAAATTTTGGTGAGTCTATTGAGATGTTAGCAAAATAGAAAACGGAAAGCAAAAGCCTGCACCAGATTGTAATTCCATATAGTGGAACCTAATGGTTTCAGTTGCCATTTAGTAGCTGAGTGTCTGTAAATACAGCCCATCCGCTCTCTTGGCAGGAGGAGAATTTTATCTATTACCGTTGCTTTTCTTGGAAGTTCTGTTCTGTGAATTGAAGTGCAAAGATAAAGAGCAGTTAATTTGCACTAAATTAGATGCATGACAACAAAAGATTTTTATTTTTTTCCTGATCAGTTTTGGTTAAATGTTTTTCTGAAAAATACTCTCTTTAAAATTCTAGTTTGGGACTACACTACAGGGAGAGTGGGAGCACCTTTGGTCTGTTGTGAAATCAAGTTAATGAACTGGGAAGAAGGTGAGAATTTCTGTATGTGATTAAACAGAATTGCGTTTGTAAGAACTGTACGTTTTTATTTGGCTTCGCTCAGTAGTAGTAATTAGAAGATTATTTCTTGTCCATTTAGATTTTAAATGCCACCGTTGCCTATAAAGGTTTGCTCTTGGGGGGAAGAAAGAAATTCCTCAGTGGTTTTTAAGTTTGGAAATATCTAGATACAAGCTGTCAATGCAAGTGGCACTTTGACTTGGGAGTATTATGGTTCTCTTTGAATGTACCATTTCTTTTACTCCGGGCACTCTATTTGTGTACGTTCATTGTGTAAATGGACACAGCACTGATTCAGATCAGTATTCCTGCAGATTGTGTGCAGTGGCATAGAGTTGCTGGATTCAGGAAACTTCAGCCGAAGTACATGCATGATCTCTTTAGTTGCCACTAAGAAACTATTTTAAAATAATCTTCATAATATTGTTAGTAAAATAATTAAAAAATTGGTATGAGGAATGGAAGCTTAATGGAGGCTATCTCAAATGTATATGATAAAGTTTGAAATGCATTCGGGTGATTTCCTTTCACTGTAGGCTTTTATGTGTTGTGGAGTAGAAATATGTGATGCTTAAAGGTGTTTTGGGCGACTGTGAAACTTTACAGTCTTTTCCTTTCCAAAAATGAGGCAAGATTACTTTAGGTTTTTTTATTTGAGCTTGTGTGTAACTGATAGAGCATGTTAGTACTGACAGAAAAATTGCACAAAGATGGCATTTGCCTCTGCACGTGTGACTGTCACTGTTAAAAACACATGTTAAATAGCTGTTTAGGTGCTCAAAAGAATTCGAACAATTTCTTCTCTTAATGAACTATTTAGGCAAGTAGTAGCTTTGGGTAAGGACTCAGTAAAGTGTTTAGTTCTAGAGTTGGAAGTAAAAACAATAGGAATTTTTGCTTTGTAATATGTTTCAATTATTGTTAACTAAAAAACCCCATCCTTTTAGGTGGATATTTCAACACT
The DNA here is from genome assembly GCA_013396735.1 of Grallaria varia. Lineage (NCBI taxonomy): Eukaryota > Metazoa > Chordata > Aves > Passeriformes > Formicariidae > Grallaria > Grallaria varia. Next base: position 134,777 of record VWZG01007622.1, read on the forward strand.
GATAAACCATATCCTAGAGGTGAGATCCTTATTGGAGGGCAAAATGTGACTGTGGGCTACTACAAAAATGACGCACGGACCAAAAAAGATTTCACTATTGATGAGAATGGGCAGAGGTGGCTCCATACTGGAGACATTGGAGAGTTTCATCAAGATGGGTGTCTAAAAATTATTGGTGAGTTAATAAATTCAGGTGAACGTGTATATATTCACACATTTTTCAGGGCTGCTAAATACAGTAATTAATAACAAAGAATACCTTGGCGTGTAGTCTAAAGCCCTCCTGTGTTTCTCAGGGAAGTTCTGATATGTTAATGTAAGCTTGTTTGTGTGTTTTAAAAGTTGGTTTTTGGTTCCTTGTGAAACAGTCTTAACACTGTCTCCATATGTTAGTGAGACTGAGTAGTAATTGGAGAGTTAAATGTAAGCTAATTCAGTAGATAAGCTGCCTTGGATTGTATAATTTAAGTGTGGGATTTGATCAGTGAAAAGGCTCTCGTGGTAATACGTGCTCAGGAATTAAATCAGCCTTTTTTATCTTGACATTCTTTATAATAAGAATATCCTTTTATCATATAGGAACTAGGGGAAAATATACTGATATAAAGGTGTTAATACATAAGCCTGTGATAGGCTCGTAGTTTTTCTTGACACTTATAGGTGCAAAATAGGTGCTTTATGAACTACCAGGAATCTCTTAAAGTCAGTAGGTGATTCAGGAAGCTTTTAATCCTGAAAAATAAAGCTTATTTGGTTTATTATAGGAGAAAAGCCTTAGGTCCCATTGCAGCTGCCTTGCTCTTGGTCACATAGGTCAGAGAGCTGCAACCCCCCTGACCTGGGCACACAGAACAGCACACCAGTACATGGTGAAGGAGAGGTGCTGCCATCACACCTTGGGGGTGAGGCCCCGTCCTCACCTTTGCCTTCTTTGGGCTACCTACAATAAACTCCAGTAATTTGGGGTTAGCTTTTGATTCCTATTGCTTTTTTTAAGTAATAGCTGAACAGTTACTCTCTAAGTATGGGTTTAGGCTGAAATAATAGCAAAATGTCACCAAATGGTGCATTTCCTGCTGTGACTATCTGGACCAGACAACATAAAATATGTGCTCCTAGCTAATACTGGCTTTTGCATAGTCCTAGTTGTCTTCCATGCACGATGATGCTGTCATATAGGAAATGCTTTTCTGAAGGCAAAAAATGCATGGAATTGTAATGTCCCTCATTTTGGTGTGAGCAACAGATTGATAAAATGCAGAGTCTGGAAACCTGAAATTAAATGTTGCTGGTACGTTCACCAAACATGAGTCACTTACCTTTTGATATTTACAGAAATATGTAAAATCGTTGTCTAAAAGTTTTTTGTTCTGTAATTAACCTTTAATTCCTTTTTTCCTCAATAGATCGCAAAAAAGATCTTGTAAAACTGCAGGCAGGAGAATATGTTTCTCTTGGCAAAGTAGAAGCAGCTCTGAAGAATCTTCCCCTGGTAGATAACATTTGTGTGTATGCAAGCAGGTAAGAGGCAACTGATACTTTGTTATTGCTCTGTTCTTGTCTGGCCTATTGAAGCCATAAGCAAAATTGTTTGCCACTAATTGTGTGGAATTTTTTTAATCAATTGAAAAAGGATTTTACATATAATACAATGGAATAACTTTATCAAAACGAAAATATCTGAAATGTTTGCTTTTATTTTTCCTTTTCCATTTGTTTTCATTATTTGTTGGAAAATGCCAATAATGATTCTCATTCATTCCCTCTTCCCTAGTCTGAAAAGCAACTGAGTTCTGACTGCATTAATAATGGACATCACTCAAGCACTTTTGAGATTATTAACTATAGAAGTGCTAGGATGCCTTGGTTCTTTCTGTGTTTGTGATCTGTCCCTCAGAATAAGTACTGTGGTACTTCAGAGAAAGGTGGTAGAAAAAAATCGCCAACAGCCCAGAAGCTAGCTTGCAAATTAAAATTACTTTTCTTTAACCCCTGCAGTACACCAGCAGAAGCCTTGAAGCTTGAAAGAAAATGCACTCAATACTATGCAAACACACAATTAATAAATGATGATCAAATGACCTTTCTATTTGCTTTCTGTCTGTACTAAGAAATGAGGTATATAAGGGCTAAAATATGTCTTAAGTTTCTACTTCTAGAATTTCTTACCTCTACATAATAGAGATTTGCACATATAAATATACTTTAGGTGTCAGAAAGATCAGAATATTCTGAACAGCCAGAAATATTCTGATGGCCAAAAAAGTCCCATTTTAATTTGATAGGAGCCAAGACAAGTATTCCAGAGAATTGCTCAGTGGTAATAAATAAAAAAATTAACTTTTGGTTTGTTCCCTGGTTCTCTGTAACAATTTGGTGGTTTGTGTTAAGTAATCGTAGTGAAGGACAGTGGTAGTAGTCTGTAGGCTAACATGCATTGGGCATGCTATTGCTGAGAAAATTTTCATTATATTAAGTTTTATTTGTGATTTGGACCCATTGAGTCTCATGTTTGGTTGCTTTGACTGCCTGAAGTTATGTGCTTGTTTCAAGCACCCTCTGTAGTTTGTGGAGAAAGAGCTTCCTACAGGTGGTGATTTCTGCTCTTCTAAGATTGACGTTCACTATTGGACTTGTACTATAAAATTTTTTGTTAATTTTGCCAGGTCACCATAATACTGGAAGCTGAAATGCACTTCTCAGACAGACACTTGATTCTGATAGATTTCCTTTTCTATTACTTAAAAATAGGAAAACCTATGGGCAATTTTTAGAGGTAGTTTACAAACAAGATTAAGGACAAATAAGACATTCCAGATTGGTTTTTCTGCTGCTGCTGTATTTCTTCTTGAAGCTATCATGTGTAATGTGGCGCAAGTAGCCATGTAATGCAGATTCCCTGATTGATTGGCCATATGCACATTTCATTGTGGGTATACGCTCACCTCAGCAGTCTGAGCTCAGAGTTTTGTAACAGTGCCTGTGACCTCGCTTAGATCCTGTCTCTCCTTATACTTCGCCTGGGTGATCTCCTGTGTAGGAGGAGTGCTTCATTTGTGAGCTGTTCTGCCTCCCCCAGGCAAAAGGATAAGGAGGACAGACTTTTACAAATGAGTTAAGTCTGTGATTTGGCTTTAGATCTCGGGGTGCGAAGCTCCTCTGAACATGGTAAGAGGGACTCAAAATTGTTTGCATGATATTGCTGCTTCAAAAGTGATATTGACTTCATGATATTCAGTAAGATAAGGAATAAAATGTTTGGTGAAAGGAATCATGATCAGAGCTCTTTCAGGGGAGACTCCTACTGCTCCTACTCAACACTTCACCCATCCAAGAGGCATTAAGTGGGTCTCAAGCATCACCTCGGGAAAATGAGTAGTTCTGTTACCTGAGGAATGAGCAAACATGGGAAAAAACGTGAGGGAGTTCTCAGCAGGAATCTCCAGGAGATAAGGACCTGATATCTATACTATAGGTCAGAGAGCTGTACACAGGTAGAACTTCAAGTACAGCAAGGGAATGAAGATGCCTAGTGTAGGACAGACATTTTGGCATGGTGGAGATGACTGAGGAGGTCCTGGGGACCAAAGTCTGGAAATTCTTCCTTCATGCTGTTGTGATGACTTCAAAGACTGGAAAAGCTACCAAATGCAAAAGATCTGCAGAAGGAACAGTGGTGGAGAGGGAAGTGACTGCTCTAGAGGGATGAAGAACTCTTCAGGATACTTCTCAAGACAAAACAGTGCTGTAGCATTTGAACTGCAGCAAGTGAAGACTTAACTTCATGATACAGAATGAAAAGCTACACATTCCAAGAGCTGTGGTGTTCTTTCCAGGAAAAAGCACAGTTGGATGAACCTGTTTGTGCAGAACAAGTACACTTCTACTTAAGAGGATGAATTTTAGATTTATCAGAAAGTTCAGTGCTTATCCAGTCAACTGATTGCTTCTATATACTGTTTATTCCTGGAGATGCTGGTGGTACTGCTGGACTTGACCTTAAACATGTCAACGGACTACAGGAACCAAGGATGAAAGTGACAGAGTCCTTTGCGTTCTGGATGCCGTAATACACAATACATACACATTAGAGTTGACCCTACAGGAGCTTACAAAGGTTCAGTACAGAGTAGTACATGCGGAAGAGAATCAGACCAAGGCAAAAGCAGAAGGTCAGATGCAAGCAGTGGTGATACTGAGACTAATCTGAAATGATTCTTTAAATACATTCTTGGTAAGAGAAAAATGGGATTGGTTTCAATTCAGCCAGCAGGCAAAGCTTGTGATGATGCTGCCAGGGAAACTTGTGCTCGTGATGGATTCTGGTGCAGTCTTCACTGCTGCTGTCAGGGGCCCATAGTAATTCATGCCAGTAACAAAGGACAACATTGTAATCTACAGTAACCAGAAGGGTATTTAGAGTTAGTATTTTAAAATTATCTTGGAGACCTTAAAGGATAAGATACAGTAATCTCCATATCAGGGTTAAGTTCCTGTATTTTGCATTAATGATCTGTCTGATGAAAGAGAGTTGTAAAGATTTAATAAATCCGTAGATAATTAAGGTGGGATGGAACTAAAGCCACAGTGGAGGACAGGATTATAATTCAGAGCAAGCTTGGCTGTATGGAGATTTGCTTGAAAATAGCAGTCAGTGTAAAGAGGAGGATTGTAAATTACAGTGACATGTAAACTGCAAAAGTCCAGGATGAGAACCATCAGCTGGGAACAGTTTTGTAGGAGCTGACATGCAGTTACAAGAAGGTAAATGGCATAATCAGATGTATTGCCAACAAGATGCACAATGATCTTTTTGCTCTACCAAGCATTCAAGAGCCTGTTTCACATGTAGTGCTTTTGAAAAGGTAGACCTCTTGAAAGAGTCCAGGAGAAAAATGGGAATGTCTGGGCAGAGGTCTGTGATACATGATTTAGGAGGAAAGGGCATTTTTTTAATTCCTAAATAAACTTTAAAAAGAAAGAAGTACTAGAAAGGTGAGAAGGAAAAAAAAAAGTCTGTGAGTGCATCAATGGCTTCTGTGGAAAAGAGAGGAACATCTAACTGTTCTGATGTAAACTGCAGGGAGGAAAAGTCAGGAATAGCCATCAGGAACAGCTTTTAACGAAGCATTGCCATTAGCACTTGCCCCATGTTTAAGAGGATTTAGGCAACCATCTGTTAGATGTATCTGACTGCTTCAAGGCAGGTCAATTAATTAAGTGATTTTTCTGAAGTCACTTTCAACTGGTTTGGTGAAGGGCTTTGTTAGACTTTGTTTGAGGTTTTGTTCACATTTTCCCTGAACTGTACATCATCTGAAAAATCTTGAATACCTGTTTCGAGGTGAACTGTGCTTCAGTGTTTTCCAAAGACTTTGAGATCACAGCTTCGTATGTTCTGGGCATATCAGGAGCAGACAAAGATTGCCAACAGTAGAGTGAGCGTATGGACAATCCCATGAAAGAGAAAGAGGAGTCACTTCCCTTACAGAAGCAGGCATTCTTTGAGATGTGTTGTGCATATGCTCATTCCACAACCTGCTCTCCAACCCCTCTTCACTGCAGTCCTCTACTCCTCTACAGTAACTGGATTCTGCAGTTGAGAGGAAAATGGGGTAGGGAAGCTGCACACCATTCTTCATACCGGGATGCAAAACATGAGGAGAGGCAGGGCACATTGACACCGTATGGGTACTGCTTCCCAAAGCTTTGAGCATGACACAGTGGAATATGCATATGGACAGCACACCTTGAAGCAATCCAGTTACTGTAAGGTAAGTAGCTTCTCTTTCTACTTATTTTCAAGCAGGCAAAGGTAACTCATATACTATTTCAGAAAGAGTGTCAGGTGAACAAAAGCCAGCTGTCAAGAGCACTATCTCTATATGAAGAGCAAACCCACCTAACTTGAAATGTTATTTTTGAGGGCTTGTTTACTTTATTGAATTCATACTAAATTACATTGTATTTCTCAGTTTCCATTCTTATGTCATTGGATTTGTTGTGCCAAATCAAAAGGAGCTCGCAGAACTAGCTCGAAAAAAAGGATTTAAAGGAACCTGGGAAGAGATCTGTAACAGTCCTGAGATGGAAAAAGAGGTACTGAAGGTGCTAGCTGAGGCTGCCATGGCAGGTGAGTGTCTGGGCAGATGGTATCAACCTTACAGACTGTAATGTCTGTGAAACAGCTAAGTATAGGCCCTACAAAGATTTCCTTGAGTGTGTATATTTCATAGAACCTACACGAAGTGATGTTTTCATACCAAAAGACCCCAAAAACAAAACATAAGTTGTGTCATTTTGGTTCATGGAACTTCTTTCGCTGTGGCCAATAGCTGAGGAAAGAATACAAGAACAGGACAAACTTAACAAGTTCAGTTCCCTGTATATATGTGTGTATCTGTGTCTGGTGTTCTTTAAGATGTCCTGTAGTATAATTTTAGCCTTAGCTGCTGGTCCAAAAGTAATGTGAGTCATCTGTATATCCATGATGTGGTGGGTGTCATGCAGTCTCCCATGCTCCATACCGATGCAGAGTTGAAATAAATCCATGGAGTCAGGGGCTCTCCTGGTTCCAGTTACTTGCATCTGAGGGATTTCCAAAACTAAAGCAGCATTTTTATAGTTAGTAATTTTCAATAAACTTGGCATTAACTCTTCTCTCACATTAGAAAGTTACTCAAATGTTCTGTATCAGTATCCACAGTATCTTGCGGTGGAGTTGCACGGCTGAGCCGTGTTTGTGTGAAGAAATGCCTCGTTTGTTCCAGCCCTGCTGTCTGCCAGCTCGGGTTGGCTCTGCTGAGCTCTGGTATGGGAGAGGCAGAGAACAGTTACAGTGGTGGTCGTGATTCTTTCAGTGTCGATTATACTTTCCTCAGCTGTGTCTTTGTCATGCTAATTGGTCATAGTCTGGTGGGCTGTGCTGGTGCAAAATGAAACAGTGGCAGTGATACCTTGTCCTTCGTAGTAATTTCTGCCTTATTTTTGCTTTTTGCTGTTATTAAGCACTGAGCTTTTTCATAATGCTGTCACTTATGACCAAAGAATGATAATTTTTTTTTTAAATGGTCATTGGGAATGTTAAGTTTTTCATACACTTTCTCTTTGACGTTTCTCTGCAATTAATGTTTTCTGCTGTTTTGCAGTTGCTCAGTATCATGATGTCCTTCTGCACCTCTTTGCAATTTGTCCTTACCTTTTCTGCTCTGGATAATCTTATGTTTCCAACAATCTTCTTGTTAATCTTCATTTCTTCTCCAAATTACTTGTGAACACTTGTTAATCTCCGCTGTGATGGAGAGCACATAGGAAGTTTTCCTTTTTGTGCAGCACTAAATATTCTAGAGAGGATTAAATATGTTGTTAAAATGGATGAAAAGGAGTATTTGATTTAATCCTGAGGCATTTTTACAGAAATTGATATATTTTTGTTTGCTTCTGGTTTTCACTTTGGTACCACAGACTTTGCTTTTAAAGTAATACTGTGATTTTTAGTGCTGAATTGCAAAAAAACCCCAAACCCAGTAATCTAATGCCAAAGGGAGTAAAAAAGTGCAGGAAAATCTAAAAATGGCAGGTTGCATGGGCTAGCTATGCATTTGTGCATATTTTGAAATTTAACCTGAAAAGAGATTTTTAAAAAAAAAAATAAATTACTACCCATCTGTTGGTTACTTTTCTACTTATTTGTTTTTCTTCTCCAGTATCTGAAACCATAGCAGAAACTCTTCCAAATGCTAGTGTTTTGTGCTAAGTGTGTAACATGCAGAGCACTGCTCTCTTTCAGTACAGGGACTAACTGCCATAGGAACTTCATTTCCTTCATCAATTTAGGACTCTCAGGAAAAACCACACCCCCCCGCCCCCTATTTTTTGAAGCTTAAGTAGTATGAATTTTAAGATATTTGTCTCCAGATGATGAGTACCATAACGCTGGTACAGTAGTGTATGTTTCGAGGATGCCACTTCCACGCCCTGAGGCTTTTCTGAAGTTAGGGAGCAGCACAGATGCCTGAACAGCTGGGCTTTATTCCAGTATTCCTGTGGAAATTGGGGAACAGTTCCTGGTGGATCCTGTCACTGCTTGTGACCACACAGGTTATCAAAGTTAACCATGGGGTGTCAGAGCAACGCTGGTTCGTTTATGTCATGTGTGTTTGTCTGTGAGAATATGGTTTTCATTTGAGCATTTATGTTTGTATTCAAAACATTTCTTTTTACAGCTAATCTGGAGAAGTTTGAAATCCCAGTGAAAATTCGCTTGAGCCCTGATCCTTGGACCCCAGAGACTGGTCTGGTGACAGATGCATTCAAGCTAAAGCGCAAAGAGCTCACGGCGTACTATCAAATGGACATTGATCGAATGTATGGAAAAAATGTAAAATAATTCTCTTCTGCACAACTTTGCTGCAATGAGCTTGGATCAAATAGGAAATACTTGAATTGCCTGTCTCAACTCGACACTTGAGATCAACACACAAAACCACCATTCCTCATTTTCAGCTTAAACTGTTATTTCTAATGACATCACCATGATGACTGGCAAGTTTAGTAAATTGTTATGGCAGCAAACTTGTGTCTGTCTCCTTTTTTTCCAGTTTTCTCTGCTACCTTGTCAGTCTGTGGATTTTCCCAGGTCTTTTTGGGAAACCATGATTCTGAAGCCTCAAATTTTTAAACATTTATAAATCCTGTATGATGTTTTATTTGTATCTTTAAAATTTGGATGTATATAGAGAGAACTTGGCTATATAAGAAATGGTTATACTGGGGGCCTTTTTTTACCTAATTATTTAAAGATAAGGTATTGATGTTGTGACATTATGTACATTGAAAATGCTTGCAACAAGATAATTGTTGAACAGAGGACCAGGTTATTTGCTGCTGCGCTATTTTTCTGTGTAAATCTGCGGGAGAAAATGTTTGACATTCCAGCTTGTGTAATACACCTTCAATATGTGCCTAATGGTTACTTTTATTTTTATCTGAAAATGGGAGGATGGTCATGGCACAGCTTTGCACCAAGGCAGGTGTTAGTTAAAGCTTGTTTAATACAGAAATGGCTATTAACACAGCAGAAGTTAAACCTAAGAATAACCTCTCAAATACAGAAACTCCTTTTTTAAATAGCTCATGACCATTTCATCCAGAGTTGAATTGTGTAGTGCTCATATGAACTCTCAACATTAATTTCACTTAACACTTTACAAGTTGGACAGTGTCCTTTTGGAGAGGGACTGTAACAACTTTTGTCTTTTCTCATTAGGTTGGGCCATTACACTGGGTTTGCTCTTTTTTTTGTTTGTGAAAGTCTGGCAAGACCCCTGCTCTGCCCTAGCTGCAACCCAAATCTTCCTGGGGGGGATTTTTAAAGTCATAATGACAGTTACGTTCTCAGCTCACACAGTGCCTAGCTGCCCTTTGTGCCATTAAAAATCTCCCTTTGATTCTGTGTTCTTTTCTTTAGCACTTTTTGCTTTATAAACGGATATTCGAAGCATTTGTCAGAAAGATATTTATGTTGCTTGGTTTGTTACACCCAATTCTTACTTTGGGAAGGAGCCTCAATTTCTGTTTCACTAAGATACGTGGGTATTGTTTGTAGAAATATGTGCAATCTTCAGTGATTTATTTCTGATATGAATTTTATTTTCAAAATATTTCTGGAAAGAATATTCAGGGTAATGTGAGAATGTGAAAAGGCATACATCAGTCAACTTCGTGATGGAGCAGATATTAAAATGGCTTTAATTTGGAGATTACCCTCTCATGTCTATCTTGTAGTGCTAAAAATCAAGGTCCTGATGCTCAGTTAGTCCCCTGCTGTAGTAGCACATAGCAATGCTAAGGAGCAGAAGCTTTGTTTGGGGGAAGGAGTTGCTGCTGTTAGTGTTTGTGACATGGAGTTTTGGGAGCTATTGGGTATGCAAATTCTCATTTTTAAAAAAACCCATGAAATATTTTTTTAAGTTAACAGTTTCAACTCCTATGAAACTGCTTTGTTATCGCTGAAAAGTTTCGAGCAGGTTCCCTGTGCTTCAGTTTTGATGAAATTATGTAGTTTGTGCTATTAATGGGCTTCCCTTGCTGCTGTCCATGAGAAACTGTTAGCATTTGGTGAATTTTGGTTAACTAATCAAATGGAAATAGAAGCAACAAAAAGAAATCAGAACCATATTATGAGATTACTGCCTTCAGATATCTAGATCATAAATGAAAATCTTCTGGCAAATAGAGATAAGGCAAATGTTGAAATATTACTGAAGAATCCAAATGTGGAAGGGAAGTTGTCACACCATGTATTAGACATTGCTAATATTTAAATATGTATCTGTTTTCCATCAACAGGTTCTTTATTTCACACTCAGCACAAACTGTATGTTGTTCAAGTATTTTTTTATGATTTTTAATGAAAATTAATAAATTGCTGAAGTACTATGTATGTCACTGGGTGCATTGTGCAGCAGATTTAAGAAATAAATCTGCTTTTGGTTAAAGAAATCTGAAGTTAGTATTTTATTCTGCTAAGGGTTTAAATCCATTTTGGATAAATTGCATAAATAAACCCTTTTAAATTGTTTGGAAATAGAGGTTTTAATTTTTCTTCTAATCCAGTCACAAGATGGGGTTGCAGTCTAACTATGCATTTGATTTTATGGTTCAGATTTGTTTATGTTTAAAATGAATGTGATATGTATAGTTCTTCCTTTATTAAACATCAGGTTCATTGTGGACTTTTATTTCTTCTGCAGAATGTGAAACTAAAGCAGTTCATTAAGTTTAGTCTCAGCATTGGAGATGGAAAGACTTGTAAAAATTCTTGTGATGAGTATGGTTTTGCTTTTGATTTATAGCAAAACACAGGCTGCAATACTGCTAGACTGAGTACTTCCATGTCCCACTGAGGCTGCCTGTCCCGTGGGTGCCCTCTCCTCCTGGGAAGTGATGGGGCTGTGAAGGAGTGGTGACTCAGGCTGCACTTCAGGTGTGGAATTTCCTTGCTCTGGTGGCCTCGGTTCTGCAGGCTGCCCAGCCTGCCAGGTCCCTGTGGCTGCCACCACGCTCTCACCCCGTGCTGAGCAGGACAGCTTTAGAGGAGCTTGTTGAAACCCTGCAGAGATACACTGCTTGCCAGCTGGGAATTTGTCTAGGCTCTCTCTCTGTTTTTATTTTTTTTAATCTTTTTTGGTGTGTGTCTTCCATGCCCAGTGTAACAGGAGCAGAAGTACTTGCTGGAATGTAGTGCACGTGTCCCCAAGGCTGCTGACAGCTGTGCAGTAACGGAGGAGAGTAGTGCATGGTTGGAAGGAACAGTCTCGGTCACGCGGGGGATTTTATAATGGGAAGAGGTGTAACTTCATACAATCTTTCTGAGTTCAAACTAAGAACAAGGGGCATATACCTCACCTAAAGGGCCCCCAAAACAGGGGGATTTTTAACAAAACTTTTGTAAATATGAACTTCCAAGGACTCTGAATCATTGGAAATGGTAACTACTTATTCTGTTGTGGAAATTTACATATTTCATTATTAAAATGGTTGACTAAGAAATTCCAAGGATGCTGTGAATCTCCTTTAAATTTCCATAATTGTTTAAAAAATTTTCAGGACTTTAGACTAATTTCAATTTAGGTGTTATAAGTGATCTTTGCAGAGAATAATGTTTCTGGAGTAGGTAGGACATTACAAAGTTACGTGTCAGAAAAGAAAGACAGTGTGAGTTCGTTGCTGCTGCTGCAGGTCACACAGAGGCAGGAACATTTCTGCTGAAACGAAAACAAAAAGCAATATGCAACTGGAACTAAGGACATAACATGTACCTACATCCCACTGGTTTATAGACAGGATGCAGAGAAGGGTATGGAATCAAAACCATACATTAAGAACACTCTGTAAAGCTCGTAAGTTTATGCAGAAATTGCTATAGGACATAAAACTCCTTGGCAATAACCTTTGTTCTTCTAAGATTCACAAGCTTTTTGTTCTGTACTGAAATTACATTTAGACGATGCAATGCAACGTTTTTAATTTCTATTAATGTGATGTATTAACTACTTTGGACTCGGTTTAAAATTGTGTACATCTGTCTCTTTACTGGTAAGAGGAACAATCTTCAACTTGCGTACACCTTGGACCAGGCTGAAATGTTAATTGAATGACCAGTTGTATATTATTGTAATGGGTTATTTAATGTAAACTCATTTTCAATGTGATCTTGGTTGTTACTATGAACTGCCTGAACATTGTATATCCTAATTGAGTTATATTGTATGAATTATTTATTTGTAATTGAATATCATGTTTCAAAAATAAAATTAATTTCACAAATCTGGCCCCATATATCCAGGTTTTTTTCAGTGGCACTTCATTTTTATCCTAGTCTGGATAATTTATGGTTGTAAATTAGTAGATTCAAATCATGTTACTTGGGTACTGCCTGCTAAGGAGGTTGGTGAGTGTGCTGGTTTTGGCTCAAATGGAGTTGGTTTTCTTCGCAATGGCCAGTGTGGGGCTGCAGTTTGGATTTGTGCTGAACGTAGCATTGATAATACAGAGATGTATCTGTTATTGTCAGGTGTTTCAAATATATGTGACTGTGTCAGGCTGAATACAGGAAGAGGAGTTCCCAGTTTACCCTGGATTTTTACGGCAGGAAAGTTAATCCTGCTTGGTTGGTTTTTATTTGCATGTGATCTGCCATTTACTGTGTTTTAAAAGGACTGGCTTTGGTAATACCTGATGCAGAGCTCTAAGCTTCTGACTTTTTTTCCTGTCTAGTTGTTCTAGAATTTATATTTGGTGTGTAGTTTTCCTTAAGTTTGTGGGTTTAAAGGTCAGGCCCCAGAGTGATGTTAGATGCTTGCAGTTGGACTTCTTGAGAGGCCTCAGGCACTTTGATGGCAAGCACATAAAGCATTGCTGGTCACCATCCAGCCTGGAGGCATCTCAATAGATGCCTTTTTTTTTTTTTTTGGAGAGGGGGTGATGTTTCTATTTACAGATTCCTCAAATGGGCAGGGTTGTAGTGCTGACGAAATGTTAAGCCTTCCCTGCTGCATAGGTGATCTTTATTTTATCCCTCTAATCAACCATGAGAAGGCTCCAGCTTTCTCCTGATGCAGTTATATTCAAAGTAGGTGTCTTTTTTNATTTAAAGTAGGGGTTTTTTTTTTTTTTTTTTTTTTTTTTTTTCCCAAATACTGGGTATTTTTGAGACAGGAAACACCTTATTTCAAGTTATTTAGGGCGATATGACACACCTTAATTTTTTGTTGGTTGGTTGGTTGGTTTTGTTTTTGGTTTTTTCCCCTTAGGCATCTATAGCTGCTAAAATGCCATTGGGGTCTCTTTAGTAAAATAAAGAGAAGTAAACAAGTTCAGAACTACTACAGTAGGTAATTTATTATAGCAACTAATTTCAGAAAGGATAAACATGACCATTTTTCAGAAAATATTATGTTAAGGAAGCCATTATAGAGGCATAGGCTCCAAAATAGATACAGTCAAAATACAAATAAAAACACTGTAGGCCTGAGTTGCTATTATTGTCTACACCAAAAAAATCTAGGGGAGCCAGCAGGGAAAGGGAGCACCCAGACAGTTGAAAAAGTGAGTAATTTTTCTTTTAAGAGTTTTAATACTTGGGAATAATACCTTTTAAAATGTGTTATTGTTTCTGTGTATGTACAATTTCTGTCTTGGCAGGAAAAGTTAGAGGGAGCTCCAGGGCTGGCTGTACATACAGAACTGGACCTGTCCTTACCTGCTGTCCCACAGAAACTCTTGGGAATGGTGGGCTCAAGAGCCTGCCCTCCTGTTGGGAATGTTCTCCTGCACATCGAAGGTGAACGTTGCAGAAGATTAACTCTGCCTTTCTCTAGAAATGGTACTTACAAAGCGGGTTTGTGCACCCTTGGCAAGCATCCCTGGAACAGGTGACAGGTGTGCCTTCTCTTCGTGCTGCAGAGGCAGCGGGAGAAATATTTCCCTTTTGGGGTGAAAGGGCTGTATGGTGTTTACTGGTCTTTGGAGGTGCCAGTGAAAATTGGGAAATTAGGAAATGTTCCCCGGAGGGGTGGCTTTTGGATATGGGTAACTGAAGCTGAGCATCAGGGCCAGAGCTGGTGCCAGTGGCCGTGTCTGCCCGCACATGTGCAGTGGAAATCCAGGTGCTGTGGCTGGAGGGAAGGCAGGGGTAGGCAGCTAAAGGTTTCCAAGAGCATGAATATTTTCTCTGCTGAAGCTACAAAATATTAAAATAGACACTTGTAGCTTTCACCAAGTAGTCGTATGTAAGATTTGAATCCCAAATTTCATTACGTATTGGTTGAAACCAAGATTTTTTAACATTTCGTTCCTGCTTTACATGCAAACCACTGCTTGGCTTTAGCTGCCCACTGACCCAGTGTACAGACCTTGCAGTCCTCGCACAGGGTTAGACATTGGGCCACTTCCATGTGTGTGTGGTCCTGGATGGGCATCCCCAAACTGCTGCCTGCTCCCCAGGACAGGATGGCTGGTGGAAAAGCAAACACGGATTTCCCATGGGGGTGGATGATTTATGTTTGCTGGGAGCACATGGACCCAAAAGAGTGGTGCACGACATGCCAAAAAAGATGTTTTATATCAGACTTCAGGGGTATGCGGCACTGCCAAATGCAACAGCAGGAAAACAAGCCACTTGCCACATTTGAATCCCTGGCCCCTGAATATCCATGTATTCCAATATACTGTTTCCTACTTTATTAAAAACACGGGTTTATTTTTTTCTCTAAAGCTGTAATTCTTTCTGTTGGTGGCAAGGTTGATTAGAGTAGTTTGAGATTTGTTTTGGTGATTATTTGCAGATAAGAGACAACTTTATGAATGTAAAAGTTCATATGAAACATTTAATGGAAAACTTTTTATGACTTCCCCTGATGTGCAATTGCAGTAGTGTTTGGCAACAGGCCTGATGACTGGTGTCCTTAATTCCTCTGAATTGGCGAGATTTTGACGTAGATCCTTATGTTTCCATGGAATTTCTGCTACTTCAGGCTCCTAGAGAGGTTGGGGGAGAAAGAAGCATTGTTCTAAAATACAAGAATATTACTAGCAAAGGAGACAGCCTTGTATCAAATTCCCATAAAATTCACTGTATCCCAACCTGGTATAACATCCTGGATTCTTAGCTAATAATACAGGCTTTGATTTAGAGATTTATCTTAATGATGCTGCTCAGACAGTTCAGTTTTTTCTAAATAAGATTTACATCAGGAATTTTTCTGCAAACTGTTTTTGATACCTCCCCTAGTACCATATTTACATAGTTGTTTTTGAATTTTAAGACTTAAAAATTACTTGGGAAACACAGTTTCTGTTATTTAGTGTAGTTGGAAGGCAAGCTGTGGATGTTTAACAAGCTGTAAGAAAACTAGTTACTAAAACTCATTGAGAATTTTGTTCTCTGGATCTCACACACATTTACTGGGTATTACTGCCTGGTTTCTTCGAAATGAAATGATTTGGCTTCATTTTGTTGCAATTCCAGGACTTGGTCTGTTCCAGATAAAGTAGCGTAACAAAATCAGCAGGAAGGGTAAGAATGCCAACGAGCACTCTGGCCTGTTCAGCATCACATCCTCTTTCGTCCCCCTTCTTGCTAAAGTTGCTAAGAGCTGTATAACAATAGGGGGGAGGGAAAAAAAGATTTTTCAAGAAGCATTTCTGTATCAAAATGGGCAGATAAGTTAGGGATATAGTGCAGCTCCAGTAGGATGTCTGCATGTGCCTATACATTTGCACTGGCTGATGTGCACGGCGTTGTGTAGGTGGCCTGCAACAGGGCAGGATTTAGGGCCAGAAAATTTGGATTGTCTCTACCTGGTGCAGACCAGCACAGGCCTTCTGGGGGATGTTTGTTCCTGCTGAGCTGCTTTACGTCTTTCTGAGGATGTTACGAGCAAAGCATGCTAATCTGTCATTCAGAGATCTGTTTTTATTTGAAGTCTTGATAAGCTTAGTAAATATTTCTTTGAAAATATCCCCCCTATAGTTACTCCCTCATATGCTTAGGAATGGATTCTCTGCTGTTTTCCAGGACTGGCAGGTGACAGATCTTGGTGAGGGCAGCGCGTTGCCAATGGGGAATGTGTCCCCAGGACTGGCTTCCTTCCCTAAACCCAGGGAGCCACTGTGGGCTCTGGATAGCCTGCCTTTAGTTTGCCCAGATGTAGTGGTCCTTCCAATGCTGGTGTTTCCACTGAGGATGCAGAACAGTTTCTGTGCCCTCCGGTGCCCCAGCCTACTGTGGTTGTGTTTACTTCTGTATGTATTCATCGATGTGCTGTTGCTAATGTATTTTGCAGTAATTTTCCTAATGTTTTCAAAAATAAATGAGATTTGGGACTTTCCACAGATTTTTTCCCAGGGAAATAAGAGGTACTAGTTTTTTTAATAATTTTTCCATTCCCTTCTATCAGTTTTATTTTCTACCAGTAACTAGTCATTATGCCATGTGCTGATCAGATCTTTCTGGTGTGTTGTTTTTTGGGGTTTTTTTTGCTTTTGTAACTGATGCTTTCCTAATTGTTTTACAAAATTTGGACTATATTAGGTATAGATAAAATTGATTGCTTGCACAGGAGGCACAATTTTCTCTGTAAGACTTGACTGGCAGAAATTTGTAGATACAACTTTTTCTAAAATGCTGGAGCAGCGAGGCTGTGGCTGCCCAGTGTCACCTGGAGCAGCCCGTGCTCGGGGCACTGCACAGGGCTGTACCCACCCTGCTTTTGCTGCTCCCTGCAGAAGGCTGAGCCCGCTGCTGATTTGGTGGAGAGAAAGAACTCCATTTGACAAATGTCTGCCACGAAAGCAAAGGCTTCTTGCTGTCCTCAGCTGATGGTTTGAGGACCTGTAGATACCCAGTGCTGCCGGCCTGCAGCACCCCCAGTTCAGTGGAAAATGGAAAACCTGGGGAAAAACAAAAAAGAACCAAAAACCTCCTCAAACAAATACAAAAAAAAAAAAAAAAGAAGAAAAAATTTTGTATTATCCTGACGCCTCTCTTTTTCTATTAAGCTCAATATTCCATAGTTAAAATTAAACAAGGCACTGAGTTGCCATGTGATGTCTTATGGTTTAACAGGCTAAAAGACTTGCTCCAGCCAGGATGCTTTTTCTTCCTCTAGTCATAACCAGGGATAATCACTGTGCTCTGAACCCCTGGGCCTGCTCCCACTGAGCACAGTGTATTGAAATGGTGGGAACGTGGCAGGCTCCTGCATAAGGATGAGCTGGGGAAAGTGGGAAGTGTCAGGCAGGCAAAAAACTGTTAAATTATCAAGTTGTAGTAAGTAGCCACTGTACAGTGGCAAACCAGACACACACACTCCCTTCTTTTAGAGCTTCCCTGTGTTTTCCACAATGGAAAATATGCCTAAATAAATATTTCATTCTTTATAATTAGGTCAGCTACAGATTTTTTGTTTTTAAAGCAAGTGGAGAGTTAGCAGAATATAGATTCATCCAGACTTCAGGAGCCCACTCTGAAAGAGCTCTCTGAATGGAAGGGCTGGCCAAGGTGCAAGAAGAAATGTATTTTATTTACATCAGCTCTCTTTCCCTTAGGGAAGAAGAAGTGAAAACACTTTGAGACATAGAAGAACCTGTCCAATCCAACCTTCTGGGTATGTGCTTTGGGAGGCCCCCTGTGCCAGCAGTGCCCTGGCCCAAGGACTGGTGTGGTGGCTGGGCTGGGAACTGGGGCCAGGGCTGTGGCTGTGTGGGGACACACAGCAGTCACTGAGCTTGGGCTGAACCTTCCAGGACCTCACATTTCTCAGCTGCAGGACTGGTGGCACTGGTGGCCTCTGGGGGCCTGAGGAGCCAGAGCAGAGTAGCCGTACTCATTTGATGCTGCTCATGGGCTTCTGTGTATCGTATTTATCTGTATCTCAGAGTTACTTCCCACCTGACTGTAGCTGGGACTGTGGAAATGCCACACAAAATCATGACCTGGGTGCCTGTTGGAACTGGTACCGTTGGCAAGAGCCCAACAGCAGCCGCAGCAATGGGTACTGTGGAGGCAAAGAGTTCGGGTGGGAAATCTGCAACGTGGGCGTCTCTCCTTACATGTAGAAAGAGGGTTGGTGCTGTTTTTTGAAACCTTTTATTATGAGCTGTTTATTTTTAATGTTTAAAATTTGCTGCAGCTTAAGGAAGTGTAGGTAGATGACATCTCCATCCTATTCCAGGGATGACCAGGAGGAGGGCAGTGGCCTTGGGGGACATCCAGTTAGCGGGTCATGGCCAGAGCTTCTCCTGAGGTACCTGGTGCAGCCACCTGAGTTTGCCTTTACCCTCCATTCAGGGGGCAATGTCCTGCTCCATGGACTCAGCCCTACTCAAAGGTGGTGGCTGGTGGGGGTCCCAGGCTGTCAAACAGGGCTCCATGGTGGGGGTACTGGTATCACAGCCCTGCCTGCTCTCTCGGGGGTTTTGCTGCTGGTAGCAAGAGAGAGCCAGAGCCCAGCAACATCCCACCTGCTTAGCCAGGAGTGTTGTGGTTTTTTTGCTTGTTTTGTAGCTTTAGCTGTTTGGATGGGGTTTTAGGGCCCAGGTCAATCTGGGATAATTGAAAACTGCACTCCAACAATTCCAGGCATTCAGATTATAATTATTTCCATCTGTCTGTCTTTGTTTGTTTACTTTTTTAAAGAAAGCTCTAGTAGTACTCAGAACAGCTTTATTGTGATAGAAGTTTCTAGCCCATTGTGATCTGCAGATTCCTGGGCTGATTCAGTGCAACAAAGCCTTTAGAAAGACTATTTGAGACCACAGTCTGACACCATTTCGTGTTTCCTTTCCTGTTTTGTGCTGAGAGTGCAGCCAACTCCCTGGCTTCCTTCAACTTTGAATTTTTTATTTTTTTTAATTTGTAAGGGGTTTTTTGTTTTGGTTTGTTTTAATTGTTTTAACAATTGTCTGGTTGCTTCTCTTCCATGCTCCTGTGTTTCTCCTTGCATCTGTCTGTGTCTCCAGGTATTCCCTTTGCCCCTTCCTGCTCTGACAGGAGCCAGCTGTGTTGGCAGTGTCACAGGGCACATTGTCTGTGGGTGGGCTCCCGGCCCAGTCTTTCCAAGGATTTTGTCCCCCACCGGGAATGCTGTGTGTGGTGACGCCGTCCGGAGATGGAGCAGTGCCGTGTTTTCCCATCAAAGCTCTGTGGCCACGTCACCACGTGCAGGCGGCTGCTGAGTCAGGGCTTGCGCCAAGGCGAAGGGAGCTTTTGACATCAGGAGCCCTCGAATTAAACTCATTACTCATAAACAGTGACATTATACAGTGACAGATACTTCTGTAGTAACCTTTAGCAGAGGCTTCAGAAAGTTATACCCAGCTACCACTGTTACGTAGTCCAGCTTTGGTTTTATTTCCCAGCTCCACTTAAGAAGCAGTATATTGCTTGCACAACTTTTTTCTAATTATGACTCTTTGATTTTATTGCCAGGACCTTTCTCTTAGTTTTCAGAGACAAGTAGCTTTAAAGATTGATACATCTCAAATGCTTATGGCATCTCCACATCTGGTGTCTTACTCCTAGTTTATAAACCTTTTTGGAATTAGGAACCACATGTCAGCTGCAGCAAAAGACTTTCTGTATTAACTGAGCAGACAGAACTCTTGCTGACGTTTTTTCTGAAGTGTACTGGAACTTCAATTCTCTTCATCTGTTTTATTCGGGAGCTTGTACCTCAAACTGTCTCTAGGAGCTTTTAGCTGTGACCAGGCATCATTTCTGGAGCTAGTTGCAGAGGTGGGAGCTGTGGGCTGGAGCAGCCCAGCTCCCCTGCAACTGCAGAGACCACCCACTTTAATCATGGGCACCCAACTAGCATGGGACAATGGAGACATCAAGTCTGTGTCATGGAGCCTCTTGCCACTGCAGCTCCTCTGGCAGTGAATGCTCCTGCACTGGGGGAATCAGTAACTCAGCCCAAGCAAGGCTCAATAGTTGACTTGGATTTTTTGTTTGTTTGTTTCTTAGGGTGATGAACCGAAGTGTTGGTTTCAAAGTTTCCAGGCAAAAAACTCTACTGATTTTTCTCTACTGGTCCATGTGATGGTCCGAAATGGGAGCTACATGAGTATCTTGGGGCCCAATCTGAATGTGTTCATAACCCGAAACTGCAGTGTAAGTAATTTTGGCTGTCAGTAGGTGTGAAGGATGGCAATAGATATTTATGCTATTTAAGTAATATTTAAATGGTAACTCAGGATTTTTGTGTTGAAGTGGACTTCAATTTTTTTTCTTTTCATTCACTATAGAAAAAAACCCAAACCCCCCAACCTTCCAGGACTAATAAATTGTGGGAAATGCTTGTAACTTGTCAATGACTCCGTTACAAAATCAGTTGCGTGCAACAGATGGCTTGGAGAGCAGCAGTGACATTTGTTTTCCCGTGATTTTAGGAAGCTCACAAAAGAGCAAAGACCCATGGTTCTGACCTGATTCCCTTACATTTTGGATCCAGAAAAAAAGCAATACCTTCAATTACTGTAAAGAATTATCTTCCCAATCCTACTCTATTTATTTTGAAAATATTTTCACTGTCTATTTCATAATAGCAAATCTATATCACTTTTTAATCTTTAACTTTTAAATCCATTCTTGGTAGTTTCCCTGCTGCAGAGGGGAGCTCCTGACCTCACTTGGAGGCTGTCACCCTCCCGGGCAGTGACCCTGTTGTGCTTTCCTCTCAGTGCTGGAGCAAGCGATTTGCCCAGGGACAGAATGAAGGGCATAAATCACAAATCTCCTCTTCTCACACCCAGGTATCATTGCATCAACCTCAACAGAGTGCACGGGTTTGGGGTTCTCACACCTATTTTCATTTGCCTGCAAAATTGTTTTCATAGGTTTAAGAATTGATTCCTTTTAAGTGTTTTTCGAAGGCTGGTATCAGGTTAAGCTGCAATAAGATCTGAAACAAATCTGAGGGTAAGGATAGTCTGATTACTGTAGTAAAGGTTGGGCAGTTGGATGTTTATTGTGCCATTGGGTTCCTGTGAGCCCTGGCATTCCTCTCCCTTTGCCACGTCACCTCCTGCGTAGGGCTGCAGGCGTGGAGGGCGCGTTCCACCAGAGCAAAGCCTCGAATGTACAGCCCAGTAAACACTGTGATTACCAAATGTCTGTAGCTTTTGCTCAGACTCTGAGGTCTGTGGGACTGATTTCCCCACTGTGGATTTAGTGTTGCAGAAGCAGCAGCATTTCACAAGCGCTGTGATTTCATCCTGGAAGGAGAGTAGGGTGAAAGATAACAGCGTTTCTGTTTCAGTCAGAGCAAAATAATGGGGTGAGATGAGGCTGGCTGGAATTTTTCAGTCCCTCTGACCTTGTCTGTGCTGAGGAGCAGCAGCTCTGGCCGGCCTCTGGCAGGGCTTTCCCCAGCTCCAGCCCTGGGATGCGGCTCCCCAAAACTTTGTTCAGGATAAACAGTTTCTGTGGCCCTGTCTGAACCTCTGCTCAAATCATCCGTGTTTGGAACGAAATGGGAAAGCAGCTGAGAAGGTGGGGCTGTGCTGTGGGCTTCCAGGGGAGGAGGAGGAGGGACCCAGCTGTGGATGGAAGCAGAGAGAGAGCTTGCCTGGCCCTCGAGGGAGAAGAAAGTGGAAACAGGGGAACCGGTGGTCATGTCTGTTTTTTAAAGTTTTATTGCTCTTGCTAACTCCGAGGCAGCTGTAATTCAAAAATCACAACTTTGATCCCCAAATGATTAAAGTAATGGATTTAGGATTTTATTTTTCTGGTTTCCTCATTATCTGAGGCATGCAGAAGCCATGGGTTAAATTTCATTTGACTGCTTGCAAGAGCAAGCAGCTTTTTTCTCTTGCCCTGTTTTCTTATAGCAGCCTTGAATCCTTCTGGAGTGCTTTGAAAACCAACAGCAGAAGATTATTAGCTGATCCTAACGGGGAATCAGAAGTGTGAATGGTGTCTTGGCAACAGTGCAATAGTGTGAGATGAGTGTCTCAGTGCCACAAGGCTTCTACTTAAATGGAGGGAGTGGATAACACGGATCCTGCTTAAGGGTGCCTGTGGATCACACAGACTGAGAGTTGAGCACCCCCAGTCATGGACAAATTTCCAGTACTGAAAATCCGGTTACAGAGGAGTTTTCTGCTTGGTTTCTCTTGCACTGTGATTGCCTTCTGGGAAGGAAACCTGTACCTTTCATCTTTACAAAGGAGTATGAATTTAATGAGGATGTAAGGGATCCTAATTTGGTTTTTATGGATGTTTAGTGCATATTAATTGTTCCCACTTTATTGTTGTAATAACAGAAATCCAATATCTTTCATCTGTGATTTGTTTTGGAGCTACATTAAATCCTCTCCGAAGCTTGATTCACCAGAAATGCTCCCAGAATTCTGCATTACCTGTGTGTAATTGGCTACATTATATTCCCTTATCAATTAAAATGCTGATGTCCAGAATTGAATGTGTTACCTGCCCTGCTTGCCTGGGTGTCATGGCAATCTCGTCTCTGTGCAGTGCTGGTTCCTGAGCATCACTCGTAGCCATGGCAACGGGGGGGGACAGGGAGGTCCCCGCTGGCCCCTGTTGGGGGCGAGCAGCTTCTCCTGCTGTGGTTGTTGTTTTTAAGGGTGCTGGTGCAGTCTGTAGCATTGGTCTAGCACGTGGATTTTTCCACATGATAATGGACCTACGAGGTTGTAACCTGACTGGTTCTGAAACAAAGGGTTGAGGAAGATAAGAGAAATGAAATGAAAGTGCTAATAAATTAGGGGGCAAAGCCTAGGCTCACTTAACTCATAAGAACTCTAATATCCTTAATTTAGCAAATTGGCTGCTTTCCTGAGCTAAATTACATCAAGGCACTGGGCAATTTATTTGAAGTTGTCTTAGTGCTGGATACCCAAATGAATGTCTGTATTTTATTTTGTTTTTTCCTTTTTGAGATTCATCGGGCCCTGAAACCAGTCATGAGGGGGAAGGGAAAAAAGTCACAAACCAAACACCAAAAAACAAAGCACACCTCCGTGTTTCAGTGAGGACCTAGGCTTCCCCACCCTGAGATTTCCAGTGATGAGGCAGGTCCTATTACAATTTCCCCCTGTGCATCGTATTGAAGCCTGTTGTGGTTTGCTGAGTACTAAAGGGAGATCCATGGGAGTTGTGTTTGGGAGGGAGTTGGTGGCAGAGATGTACCAGAGTCCAGCCAACGTTAAACTGTGACACCTGGACGTGCTACAGTGATGGCTGCAAAGGGGACAGGTTTGTAGTAGCAGAAATACAGTGTTTTGGGACAAAATGAAGAGGTGACCAACCCTCATTTCTATTGACATCAGTGCGGTACGAGGTTATGCAGCAATTTACAGAGATAAGTTAGTGGGAATCTTATCTAGAAAAGGATTTAGGTATTAAGCCCAAAGGACAGAATATGATTCACCTTACAGAAAAATAAACCAGCCCAGTGACTGCAGTGGGAAATGATCTCTGCGTGGCTTTGATGTGCCCAAAGGAATTGAGCAGTTCCCAGGCTGTGCCTGTGCTTGTTGATCAGCTGGAATAAAACAGATGCTTTCTTTTCTTAAAATCGAGTGTAGTGGGTGTCTGTGAGCGAGCACCCCTCTGGCTGCATGGTGGGCTGTGAGCTTCCTGCTGGAGCTTTCAGGATCCAGTGATGTCCATCAGTGCTGCCCTACCTCCTGAGAGCACTGCGGCAGCCAGTGCAAGCTGCAGCCGAGGCAGGGCAGAGCCAGCTGATATTGGAGGCAATTGGTTCCTGCATCCATCACTGAATCTGCTGCTTCTCTGGATCACAGCTCCCTGATTCCATAGCAGGTTTTCAAGCTCTTCAGTATCAATGAAACTCTGATCCCTGCAGAATTTCTAGAAACTGTGATTCCAAAGAGTGGTGTGGTATCCTTAGGGATTTCTCATCTCTGTCCTATTTTGAATGATTTTTCAGCTCCTTTTTATCCTTCACATATTTGGAAGAGATCATTTTTGTTTTATTCAACGCAATGTCATACAGGTGACCAGAGGAAGTTGGTTCTGCCCTCGTTGCCTCAAACTTGTAACCTGGCACAGCTCATTGCTCAGTTTCATGGCAATTTTGTGCTGTTTACTTTTCAGTTATGTTCTGCAGTAGTCTTCAGAGAGTCAGCTGAATATTTAAAAAAAAACCAACTTTATAATAGACCAAAACATTGATGGGAATTTGTTTTATCTTGTTAGTTCTTGGGTTTAGGAAAAAATAATGATGTATGTAGGTATGTTGGTCGGTTCAGCTGCAAATCATAAAGCTTTATCATCAAGCCTCCTTAATATCAAAGAATTGGTTTTTGATTTTTTTTTTTGTAATTTGGTTTGGTGGTGGGGTTTTTTGCTTATGATGCTAGCTAATCCTAGTGCTGAGATTATTATGCCCGCAGCAGTTAAATCTGCATCCACTTTTTCATTTAAATCGGTTATTTACAAATGCAAATGAACTCAGATGAATATTTTCGTAGCCTGTGCTCCAGTACTAGTACCAAGGGGTTCCAATCAACAAGGAGCTGAGCAGGGAACATTCCAGAATAGATGCACACCTCTCTGCTCAAGAACAAGAAACTATGAAAAAAAACCCCCAAAACAACAAACAAACAAGAAAACCCACAAAGGGTCTGACTAAACAGTGGCTGAACAGTTCAGGACAAGAAGGAGAGTTAGGATTGATAAGCACAGGCACTATAGCTGGAAACATTCCTGGAATGTGCCTTGCACCAGCCCCAGTGCCAGGGGTGTGGTAGACAAGGTGCTGAGCTGCACCCCCGGGGGGACGCGGCAAGGAGAGTTTTGTTCTTTCGGGAGAAGGAGAAAACTGTTTTTTTCAGCTCTTTCTTAATGGAAGTTATTGGGAAAGCACTTGGAACTTTGCAGAGCTGTCCTGGCGAGCGCGCTTCCCAAATGTGCGGGGTATGACTGCTGGTTCAGGGCTCAGAAAAATGTGAGGTATCTCATTACAGGCAGACACAGTCCGGCCCCACCACAAACACAGCAATGTGGTTTAATGTGACAGGTTATGTTTACAGCTAGAAATGTCAGAGAAAAGACACAGAGGACATGGGCAATTAATATGGGTGTGTGCTGCTGAGTTGTGTGTGTGCATGTTGGTATTTTTCGTTGTCTTTTGGTGTTACTTAGAATCTTCTTTAAATCTCTCTTCTGTCTTTCTTCCCTCCCTATCCCTATAGGCAAGCAGGTGTAGTTTAGAGAGGTTTGAAGGAGGTGGTTTGGGATCGTGTTTTTTTGAAGGACATTGGTGGTAAAAATGAGATCTCTTGGGAGAAATGAGAGAGACAAGTCATGGAAGGTGTCCAGAGGCGTAACTCAGAAGGAGGTAAGCCCTGAAATGTAGGTAAGGAGCACGTGAGTCCCAGTGCTCAAAGCAGTGGCTTCCAGTTTGCATTTTCAGTTCACAGTTGAAGTATTTGAATTATAAGAGCAGCCTGTGTCCTCTTGCCTTTGTACTACACAGAGCATGATGCTGAGCCTGTGGGACAGAGGGGGACAGTCAAACCCCGTGAGGTGGCCAGAGGTAGCAAATCTCTCCAGGGTTTTGGCTGAGCTGGACTGAATGGCTTGGCAGGGTGGAGGTCACGACCATGAAGAGGAAGGGCCGATATAATGGGGACATGGATGGGAGAGGTGTTGGGTGGTAGGGACAGGGAGCGGGCGGTGGGAACACACCCTGAGTCTGTGTGTGTGCCCTGCCATGGGGGGAGCGGGCAGGGTGTGCTGGGGCTGAGCGAGCAAACGGTGCTCAAGAAAACCAACACAACGTTCCACAGCCCGTACTGATGTGGAAATGGGCAGCAGTGCGTTAAACATCACCATTCTTCGGGGTCCCTGCCGAAGAAAGCAGCCCTTGCCTGCAATGCAACAGACCCTGCCACAGCACTGTTCCTCTCCCCCAGTGGATGATCCATGTGAGCAACTACCACACAACATGAACTATATTGGCAAATAATACAGCAGTTATGTTGCTTTCAGGAACTCCTTTAATGTCTCCATTTAAGAATTGATTAGTACTCAGTGATGCTTGAGCTTTCAAATGCTCATGAAAGAGTTGGGAAATATTGCAAATATGGCTACACAAAGTTCTTTGGTTAGTTAAGTTAGTGACTCAAAGGATTATTAGTTCATTCTATGCGTTTAGATGTATTTTTTTTTGTATTTTCCACTTGCAGCAGCAATAATTCTTTTTTTTTTTTTTTCCCCAAACACGCTGCATTTCCAGAGCTTGTTAGGAAAAGAGAGACTCTTGTATCTGCACAGAACTCTCCACTTCCTGTCACTTCCTAGACTCGAGCTGAATACCAGCCTCATATGAAAAGAAAAAAGACCACACAAGACCACATGTTGTTTACTTTGGGCTGATTATTCACATGTTGCAAACAGCCAAGAGAGGAGAGTGTTTTCCCTTATGTTCTAAAAGCATAATTCCATCAAAACAGTGGTTGTCTTTGCTTGAACAAAATTTGTTCAAGAAGGGATGATGTCTCCCCACTGAGATATAAATGCCTGCATTCGAAAAATACATCCCCTCTGGTTTCCTTTGTCATTTGCAATTGAGCCACCCCTGCCTGGAGTAGGTATTTCTGTGTTGCAAAGTTTCTTTTCTTTGGTATCACTTTTTAAAAAATAATTAGGGAAGTCAATTTTGATTCCCTTGATCAAACCTATTGCACCGTTGATGTGTGCTCTCTCCCTTCTTTCTGTTGAACTCGTGGTACAGGGACAGTTTTCCATGGGGTGACGTGGCCACAGACCCCACATGGAACATGGCAGTGATTCCCGAAGGGGTGCACCCTTTGTTCAGTTTGATGCCTCCTAATCTGCAGGGTGGAAACTCACAGTGTTGATGAGGGAAATTTCAGGAGGGCTTCTCCTTGGGCTTTTCCAGGTCTCTTGGAACTCTTTTTAAATGTCTTTCATGCGGGAGTCAAGGTCTAATACCAAAATACAGAAATACAGGAAAAAGATTTCAGCTAATTTTCAGGACTCATCTGAAGTTCTTGCATCTGGGCACTAGGAGGGAAATCCAGACCTTACAGGAACCACAGGCAAATTGCAGATGGGTTCATGTTTTGAGACTGGGAGTTCAGCCTCGGGTTTCAGAAATCACAGCTGCCTGCTTTGCCTTGCAGAATCCCTCCCTTTGGAGAGGATGCATGTGCTGTTGCTTCTTCTCTTATGTACTTTCTGGTCTCTTTGCTGTACCCCTGGGGTTCATCCAATTGATGCCATTTACACCCCAGACTGCTATTTTGTGCCATGAGATGTGTTTCCCAATCAGATTTTTGGAATAAGAATACAAATAGCTGCACTGAGTATTTTATGCTCTAAAAGTGAATACAGTCAACAGGTGCCAAGATGTAATGGATCAAACTGAAGTGCTGTCTTAGTTGCTTCAGCTTGAAAGGGGACTCTTGTAGAAAACGGCAGTGATGAAATCTAAACTGCATTTGCAATCCCGCGAAGATTCAGGTCAACAGGGTTGAGAGCTGAAATTAATGGAGTGTGATGTTTGCTGTAACAGCCACAGTAAATGTGAAAGTTTCACAACCAAAACTCAAAGGGAGTGTTACAAAAGCACACGATGCCGAGGGCCTGAGGTACAAAAGCCTGAGGGCCTTGAACATCAGAAGGAGAGAGAGCTCAACATCTGGTATCCACGTGAAAGTGAAACTCCAGCATGTGCTGAAGGTCACAGTGACCTGGGATGATATGCTGACATGGCTGTGAAACAGGATGGGCTATTTCTTAATTAGCAAGCAAATTTTGCGGGATAAGGAAAGATAATGAAGAGAAATGTGGGTTGTTCCTCTAAGGCCTTGCAAATGCTTTCATTTCAGCTGGGCTGGATGTGTACCCCAGTGATAACACTCACTGTCCCTTGCATCTCTGCTCTACACCTATTTCTGGGAGAGGACAGTGCACGTGACCTCTCCTTGGGAGGGTGGGAGATCACTGTGACCCTTGGGTTGTAGTCTTTATTGTGTGCTGTCATGAATTGTCTTTGTAGTAAACGCCATGAAGTCTCCCTCTCTTTTTTTCAATCTCTTTTGAACACTGTGTCCTCTAGATCACTGTTAGAACTTAATATGAACTATCCCTTATAGATGGGAGGTGCTTTAATCTCAAGGCAGAAAACCACCCACAGACCACCCTGGAAGCCAGACTGGTACCTTGCTTTGTATTAGTGGTTGCATTCCTAAGACTTACCAAAATCCTGCCGGATTCAGTGGAAGCTCTGGGCATGTGTCTGAGGCAGGACTTGCACTACCAGATATTGGCATCTTTACCATTTCTTTATGTATGAAAATGACAACTGAAACACTGGGGTTTAGTAGGACTAAACAACAGCTGTGGTTTCCCCAGAGCTTAAATTTTTGTCTCTTGTGGTTTTCTTCTCAAATTCTTCGAAGTGTGATCACCTCTGAGAATTGTTACATCTCTGAGCCTGGGCAAGTGAGATCACTGGTGGTGTGAACCTTGCCCGGTTCATTTCATGAGAGAGCATCCTGCTGCCCTGTTCGCCTTGGCTTCCAGATGTCACCTTTAAAAAAGCTCAAAGCAAAATGACTGGACCATGCTGTGCTTTTAGGTAGCCAGCAGAACTGAGGAGCAGGAAGGGATTAACTGGAGTGGGACATGAGCTTGCAGAGATGGCAACAGGTAGTGTGTAGCTGCTCCTAGTGACGAAGGCAGCAGCATCGCAGCTGATGTGAATCCATCCTCACAAAATGTTTCCTGGCATGAGGAATGAATGCATGCTTTCCTATTTTTTATGTTTAACTGGAGAGCTGGATGTTTATCAACATCTCTATAAGCTTTATGTTGGGCGAGCATCTCTTAACTTTCCCAGTGATCTTATGATCTGTAGTCAAGTGAGGGCTCAAGTCAAGCACTTTG
This sequence comes from Grallaria varia, assembly GCA_013396735.1. Classification (NCBI taxonomy): domain Eukaryota; kingdom Metazoa; phylum Chordata; class Aves; order Passeriformes; family Formicariidae; genus Grallaria; species Grallaria varia. The sequence goes on from VWZG01007622.1 coordinate 163,752, forward strand.
TTGTTTTCAGTGCTTTTGTCCCCTTTATTTCTTATGGTTCTCAATTACTGCTATATGCTGAATTTTTCAGGTCATTAAAAATCTTAAAATTAACAACAACGACAAAAAACCCAAACCAAAAAACACACAAAAAAAACCCCCTGAGAAGGTATCTTCACCCTGTGTGCAGAAGAATTTTTCAAAAACCCTCTAAATATTAATTTATATCCCTTCACCTACAATTTCTTTGCTAGAAGCCTTCACTAATGTAAATCAAAGTGCTAATTCTGAGAGTCGGAGCAGTTCAGAGAGGATGAATGGATCCACATAAGGCAGCACCTTGCCGTAATTGGGAGAGCAAACACTGTCTCTCTGCTGAGCAAACATAGTCGTGTGCATGGATTTGTCAGTGAATTTATTCTAAAGACTGCTAATCAAATTTAAAAGTGCTTGATTTATTTTTGTGGGCATCTAAAATTTAGTATGTTGCTTATTGTTTTAAACCCAAATAGAAGCAAACAATGTTGAACACAGTTAATTACATACAGTGCAGCTGAATCTAGGATTTAACTCTAAGAACAAAGCAAGCTTTGAGTTTATTTTGTTTTCAAAGGTAGTGCATCCATCAGATAGATATTTCGGAAAAAGAAAAGAAAACAAATTTTCAAATCAACCATCCCTATATCCTCCATGTCACATCAAAGGAAAAAGGTAAGATATACAAAGTATAAATTTAATTTTATTGCATAGAAATATATACTGGTAAAATAACTTTGTAACCTGTCTTAGCTACAGGAAAGAGAATTTAGGCTGTGCTGGCTTTGGACTCAGCTACGCATATCAGCCACGGAAACATCTATATTTTTAAAATGTATTTTCTTGTCATTGCTATCATGAGCTATCTGTTTCCACTCCATTTGTTTCCAGTCACTCCTAGCTTTCTGAAATTCAGGTTAGAATTTGGAAAAAAAAAAAGCCTATCTAAAAGCCCAAGACTCCCACAACACATGCCTTACAGTAAATGTTAAATTTACTGTAAACTTTTATCACAGATATCATTGAGGTTTTCTGTCGTCTCCCAGGACCAGAAACAAATTTGCCTTACAGATCTTTGTTATGTGGTTGAAGGGCAATTGCACGCTCCAGACAGAGCTTCTGTGAAATCTCTTGCTGCTACTGGAGTTGAGAGCCTGCAGATGGTCACCTCACCTCTGAAATGCTTCTGATCTTTGTGTTTGCTACTATTGATCGAAATATTTTTTTCTTCTCTGGGTGCAGGGAATGCCTGAGAAACTTCAAGTTTCATGAATGGGGATCTGCTGTGAAGGTTAAATAAAATTTGTATTACAGCAAAATAACTTTAAAGAGAAGGCTGATGCATGCATCTTCCAGACTCACATTTGCATGTTTTCCCCAGTGAAGATTGTGAGATAGCAAGGCAGAGATGTAATCTTTTACTTCTGCAGTTAGTAACAGGCCAGACCATTACTTCCATTTCCTATCCAGATGGCAGCGCAGTTTATTATGGATGACACTGAGTAAATTGCATCTTCCTCTAGAAATTGCTTGTGTCAGGTTTATAAAGGATGTCATCTATTTGATGACATGCAATATGAAAAATGAAGAGTGATGGCAAATGACACCGAGCCTAGAGCCACGTGAGAATGGCTCAGGGGCCAGCCCAGCCACTTTGCACAATGGTTGTTACCCTCTTGGGCAGTGAACTGCCACTGTGCTACTGTGCTCTACCTCCCAGCACAAGTAATTTGTAGGTATTATTAGATTGATTTCACAAGTAGGTGAACTCATGAGGCATAGAAGTGTTAACGAGCACATAGTAAAGCTCATAAATTTCATACTGTGAGTAGGTTTGCTTGTAAGGTCCCACATGGCTTGTTTTGGGCTGCTACTCATTCCCTGCTCTTGGAATGACTGTATGACTTGCTGCTTTTGAACTAGCTTTTATTCCAACAAAATCTCAGAAATTTCACTGAGAGCTGGTTTTGAGCTGCGCAGAACTTGAAAGGAGCAGGTGTTGATGTTTGGTTCAGGAGAGACACTGCCACTAACTTTGAGGGCTTCAGGCCAGGTCCTTCGTGTATGTTATGCAGAAGTATTGAATGTCAACCTGTACATCTCACCAGGGCAGGTCTTCAAATGCAAGAACAGATCAAGGGCACAAACATCCATTTTATTGTGTCTTCCTTTGTGGCGTCAAACCCAGCTCCTGATCTCTAATTTTACTTTCATTGAAATAATATATGTGAGTGAATAATATCATATTTGCTGTTCTTTGCCAACTTGGGTCTCAAAGGTCTAAATCATAACTAAATCCATATTTGTATGGCAAAACCCTCCCTTCTCTTTCTCCCTAGAGGGAAGTTTCCAACCATTACTTCCATCAAAGGTCTGCGTGCAGGAAATAATAACCCAACTCCTCTGTCCTTCCTGTTTCTCTTTTCATTTTTTTTCCAGATTTTCAGATGACTCCAAAAATGCACTTACTCGGATAGCCTTAAACTGATAGACACTTATCAAACAGGCTCAGCTTCCCACAGGAGCTAGCCCTTTAACAGTTGTCTCCTGTCTGTAGTCTTATGAACTCACCAACTGGGAAAAGAAAGATAAACGCAGCATCAGACCAGGGATTATGCCCATAATGAAGGGTTAGGCGTATATTTTCCATGGCAGCCTGCAGTCATCTGGGTCTCTAAAGAGGTTTCATGTTGTCTTCATAATGGATTGTGTCTTTATTCAGTTTTCTGACTGTCCTCAAATTTTTATTTGGAGAAAGGACTCATATGATATGATCCCTTAAGCCATGTTGTGAAGAATTCCTGCCCCTTGGGATGCCTCAAGCCTCGACGTTTGCGTCCTTTGGTGACGGAGGTTGCTGCCACAAAAGGCTCTCTAGGAGACAGGGACCTTGAGAAAAAAAATCTGGCATCAACAGCCATGTTGTGACCTTTTCATCGTCAGAGTGCCTGGCTGTTGCTCTGCTTTATTGGGCTGAATGTTTTCCAAAGGCGGAATATGGAAGGTGGCAGCAACAGCATGAGGATTATTCTTACTTGTGACAGCCTTGTTTGGGACTGGTACAAAGAAAGGGAAGAGGAACACAGGAGAGGCAATTGCTGAAAGCATAAGAGATCTCTAAGTGAAATTTCAGGAAAATTCTCTTAAGTTCATGGGAAAAAATTGATCTTAAAGGAAGAAAGAAACATCAAAAAAGAAAAAGCTAGCAAACCTAACTCTGAAAAGCAAATTACTTTGAATTAAGCAAGATTTTTGCTGTGATCAATGGCTTTACAATATAATTTGCAACAAATATAATTTTGAAACATGAAACTAAAAGATCCAATTTTCAATATCTGATTTTTAGACAAAAATATAGTTTCTACAGGGTACAGCTTGAGAAAGCCAACTTGTGGCATCAGTTAGCAAGTGGCATATGTTTTTCAGGTGGTTATTCCCCAGTGCCTTCCCATCCCTCCTCTTCATGTCTATAGAAGGCTCAGGGATTCCTTCCAGGCCTTTTTAAAATTCAACTGTTTTTCAGAATCATGGGCTAACAGATGGAGAAGAGATGTTGTCATCAGCTAGCCAAAGTAAACACAGTTGCGAGGAGTTTTCAGCAATAACTATGCAGAATTATGCAATTCACTCATTTTCCAGTTAAACTTCAGGAGAATTGCATAAATCTATGGTAGTACCTGAGAAGTCTTCCCGAGCTCCTTCGGGGGCTTCAGTTTGCATTGGGAATTTTGTACAGAGCTTCAGCTCCATGAAGAATGTGAGGGTTTGGAGCAAATAAGAGATTCTATTTGCACCTGCAGCGCTGGCAGAAGGGCTGGCCTGCCCCTGCTCTGGTGACTCATCAGTGAGAGCCGTGGGGTGTCGGTGCCTCTGAGCGTGCCTTTGTGCCTGGGTGAGTGATGGCCTGGATGTGACACTGACAAAAGGGGGCAGCAGGATAGGCTTTATATGGTCTTGTTACCAAGATGAAGCAACTTCTGAGCTGGTTTCATGAGTACAGAGAAAGGATTTGAGCCAATTTTCATTGACCCAACAATGCTGGGCACTTCCTCACCTTTTTGTGAAAGTCCTGCATGAAAAGGTGTTGGTAAAACCTGACACACTGAATTTAATTTATCAACCCCCAAATTTCCAGAGCTGAATGGGGGAGTAAATATCACATGGAACTGAAAAAAATAAAAATTCTCCAAATTTAACTAGAAAATCCAGAGGCTTGCTCTGGGTTGTGCTTTAGCCTACCAGTCAATATGCTCATGTTGCCTGCTCAGTAATTTGTCAGGAACAGGGAAGAGGAATTCAGACTTGGCAAGCTGGTGCTGCAGACAGATTTTGTCAGATGAAATCCCAGTAGACTTTAGTCCAACATCAACAGCTCCTGAGCTATCACATGGGAATGCACGGGGAGATAAAACCAACATCCTAAAGGGTGGATCGTCTATTTTAAGGTGCAGAGAAGGCAATCTGGCTAATGTAACATTCTTTCTTTCTTTGTGTAGTTGTTCAGAGAAATGATGGAAAATGCTGGTTCCAAACACAGATACAATTCTGTATTTTCTTAAATTCTTTACTATATCCAAAGTTGCTTAACTTTTCTCTCTTGCCTTTTCCTACATGTGAAGAGAAGTTAATCCTCTCTGCCTTTACCTCAGAGGGATTGTGAGGGCAGAGTTTGGAAAAGAATTTGCTGTCTATGCAAAGAATCCACAAGTGACTGCAGGGGGAAAAAACCACCCAGACCTACCGTTGGGAAACTCCAGCACCAGTCTACTGCTTTCTGGAAGTGGAGTGTTCTGTTACATAAACATCCTTGAAGCTTTGCAGAAGGGGTGACATTCACATGTGGGGCCTGACTAATTGGGCTTTGTGTGTGAAGAACGGGGATGGAGAGGATAAGGAAATGAAATCCCTAAGGTGCAAGCTGGGCCTCCTTCTTCCCATGGCCTGTACTGTTGCTTACGTGTTGAAAAGGGGTCTCGGAGCCTCCTGTACCACGGAGCTGATGACTGGGAACTCTGTGGGCCCTGCGACCCAGACTGCATCCAAACTCTGCCCTCCCCACCCGCCTGGGGGGTGTCCTGCTCAGCCCTGCAGCCTCCAGCAGTTACTCGAGAGCATCCCTCTGCCCAGAAACTGCTGATGGCCCTTCATACTAAAATCTGCACTAACTCAGTGGCCCTGCTCTATTTAGGCATAAACAGCATCAGACAGCACGTAACTCTTGGCTGCTCCTACGGACAGTGGGAGAAGGGGGCTGTGAACTTCAGGAGCTCCAAGTTGCTCCCTGGAGGGATCTGCACCCTTCCACTGATCACGTGGGGAATCCAGAACCCCTTATTGCTGCTTTGATGGCCAAATTTAGGTGGCACCAGCACCCCTCCACCCAAAACTCATTCGAGACCCAGGGCCCAGTTCTCCCCAGTCTCGTGCCTTGCAGCAAAGTGGAACTGCAGCATGAGTTTAAAGTTACCACTTTATTTTGCAGACACTTTGGAAAACTTTGTCACTAATCCTGACCAAAGAAAATAACCTGTGTCTTTCCTCGTCCCTTCAGGGCGAACTATGTATAGCAGGCATATAAATAAATATTATACTGTCTAGTATAAAATCCATATATATGTTTCTATATGTTATGACAAACAGAATAATGGTCTGCAGGTTTTCCATTCTGTGTAGCAGCTCTCTGGGTAACAGGTCAGATTTAGGAATTAGGATGTGAAAGGAGCAGATTCACAAGCTGAAAGAGCCTGAGCAAAACTGGTTAGGAAAGAGTAAAATCTGAATTCCCAACTCTTTTTCTTTTCACAGCTGTTAAGAGTTCAGTGGGTTGAACTGCAATCCTTCAAGTTCATCTGTTGACTCCAACACAAAACTATTATAAACTGTGCCTCTAAAACACGTGATGAAACATTTCTTGAGAGCTATTTATTCCAACTGCAGCAGAGGAAAGTTTTCAGAACACCCGGCATTTGGTAGAGGAAAGGTCTCTTGAGCTTTGCAAAAGGAGGAATTATTTGCATACCAACGTAAGTTGCTTTTTGATTATTTTTTCCTTGCACCACTGAACAAAATAATACTTCTGAGTTTCCCGCACCATGGAAATATCATTAAGTAGCACAAAACTAAGCTTAAGTGCATAACAGAATATTTCTATGTAGTTTTCTTTCTTTAATTATCTGGATTGGGTGTTTTATAAATCAGCTTTGAACTGAAGATAATTTAGTATTATGTGGTTTATTTTCTTTAATGTTTTCTGTATCTTAGTAAGAGTTCATTCATTTTACATGGTAGTGCAGAGGTATGATAGATTGTGAACTTCAGTCAGGTGTGGAGTTTGCAAGCTTACAAATTACAAGTAGCAAGGAAGAGTTTGGGGAGATCTTTTTTCAGATGTTTCTTCTACATCTTTGCTGTGAAGTTTGATCTTACATACCCATGCACATTCTTCTCCAGGCTTTAGCTGTGGTAAAACCCTTTCCATGCTGAAGATGGACCATGCAAATGTGACCCAAGCCATGCTTGATGCTGAATCCCGCAGCACAGAGAAGAACAACAGCAACGAGTACTTTTACATTCTCATCGTCATGTCTTTCTATGGGATCTTCCTGATAGGGATAACGCTTGGCTACATGAAATCCAAAAGAAAAGAGAAGTCATCCAACTTGCTTCTGCTGTACAAAGACGAGGAGAGAGAATGGGGGGAAGCTGTAAAGCCTCTACCAACTGTAGTGGGGCTGAAATCTGTCCAGATCCCCATGATGCTGAACATGCTGCAGGAGAGCATGGTGCCATCCCTGTCCTGCGCCATCTGCTCCATGGAAGGCAGCAGTGTCAGCTCTGAATCCTCCTCCCCAGATGTGCATTTCACCATCCAGGAGGAAGTGCTGGACAATGAACTAGGGGAAGTGTCAGAAACGCTCTTCAATGAGAGCAGCGAGGGCTCTGTGGAAAACCTCCATAAGAACTCCTAGCACTTGCAGAGCTCCCCTGATCAGCTGCCAAAGTGTGAGTGGAGCTCCCACTAAGAACTTGTGGCTCTGCTTTTCTGCTCTCCAATGAACTCTGAACAGGTGTCAGTGCTCCTGGGTCCGAAGCGTTCCCGAGAGCTGGCAGGACAAGGAAGCAGTGGTACCCAACCCCAAAGTGTAACCTGCACATAATTGGGTTGTTTAATTTTAATTTTTCAATTATTTTTTTCTTACTACGAGAGCTAAGAACAAGGAGAATATACATGTTTTTTTCTAATGAGGTAATTATTACTGGCATGTCTCTGCATATTTCAGATTTCTGTAAATATCTGGGAAATGTTTAGGGAAGTTACCCTAATGCAAGTGCCTGGTTCTTAAAGACGATGGGTAATGCTCATTCACACAAAACTGTGATAGACTAGCAGTACTTTTCCTGTGTTTTTCTTATGACAAACCACGGCCGACAGCAGATTTGCTCAATGAGGCCTCAAAAGCTGACAACTTGTTGATGCTGTACTTGAAGGGAGATTGCATCATGGCTGGAGGCTGACTTTTAGGCACAGAAAGAGTGAACGACAAAGGAGAAAAAAAAAAAAGGCACAAAATTTCTAGGCCGTTTGTAAAGCTCGGTTTAAATGATACCTGCACTGTCTGGGTCAGGTTCAGCACCTTCTGCTGCAATCCAGCCTGTGACTGAGTTACTAGTAGGAAAAATGAGTTTGTTTTTTACTTTTGTATTTTTTTAAAAGATATGTACTTTTGGTTACTAAAGGCAAAGGTCTGTAAGTTAAAGAAGATGTTAAAAGATCTTTGTTACAGGCTGTAAGACATAGACAGGCTTGACCAAATGCTGCTCTGTTACACCCCTTTGAAAAATAGGTGGAATTCCAAATAGAATTTAATGTAGCAAGGGTGAATTCCTGGCCCCACTGAAGTCATCAGCTGAGTCAGGGACAGGCTCGCAATTTTGTGCTTCTCTGTTGGAGTTAAATTCTCCATTTGAGGTCAGTAAAACTACTCATTTACACAATTAAAGAATCTAGACTTTCTGCTCTATTTAAGCTAGTGTAAGTAAACATTGCATTACACCTTTTTTTTTTTAAGTCAGCCTGCATGTGATGCATGCATTTCTACAAAGCTATTAGCAACTAGTTTTTAAAACCACCACAAACTTTCCCCCTCCCAGTTTAATGGTACTGTGACTTTTTTTCAAATGCTTATGAAATTTGTTACTAAATTATTGCACTTTTAAAAGAAGGAAAAATTAATAAAAATTAGCAATTAATATTTCAATCATACCTTATATTTTATAGTAATTTATTACAGTGTTTTGCTTAGTTTCAAAGCATGAGGGCTGAAGAGCCTGAATCCAAAGCATTGCACAGCAAAATATTTGCAAAACGTCTCCACGTATTTCCTGCACTAAAATAGCTCTGTGATTTATCCACTGGCATTAGAGCTGGAGAGACAGCTCGAAAAACACGAGCGCAGAAAGGACCTGAAGCTGGAGTGTGCTGTGCTCCTGCTGTTGGGAAGGGCTCCGAGGAGGATGCCTCGGGATCAGGGATCGCTGTCTCTCTCTAACCACAGCAGAACAAAGGCTCCCTTGTGCTCAAATTCGGGGCACACTGGAGGCAGTGGGAGTTTTTCCATAGACTTCAGTGAACTTTGGATCAGACCATATAAAGCTTTTTGGTAGATTTACTCTAAAAGGGGCTGTTTTAAGTTCGAAAGGAGCCAAATTAAGTTTGGCACTTTGCCTGGAATCACTTGAATCCTTAAACTTTCCAAATGAGACTGACATGCGCGAGTTGTCACATTTTCCATTGCTTTCTCCTTGGTCCTTTACTTTTGGTATAAATGTATTTGTATCTGTAAAAAACTGATGTATATAATTCCTAACGTTGGGTTGTATATAATTGTCTCATGTATTTAAAGTTTATTGTTTCTACTGGCACTAATTTTATTTAAATAAAGAAACACATTTCCTGGAAAAGTCTCCATGTTTGTTCACTACGTCAAATAGATTTCCAGTAAGGAGACTGGGCACGATTTCTACAGGATCCTTTTCTTAGCCTCTTTTTGAAAAGAAACCTGGTGTTTTCCAGCCCTGCAGCATTGTGGGCTGCACACAGGACTGAGCCAGGTGCTCCAGATCCACCTTTGGTCCCATCGAGGCACTGGACATCGCACTCAGGTCTTGAGTGAGTGTGGGCAAGGCTGCAGGGACATCCTTCTGCAACGAGCTGGGGGTGCTGGTGAGCCACTGGGGAGCCTGGCAAAGCTGACTGCCTGCTACGGAAACGTGTAGTGCTCATTCAGCCTCTGCAAGAGTCTGCATTTTGAGTTTTGGGATTAGATTTGCATGGTAGCAAATCGTGTGGGCTGGAGTTGAAATTACGGGCAAGTGTCTGACACAGATCTCTGGTCCCACTGGATTTCCACCACTCGGCCACGGTACATACCTGGCTTTGTCACAGGCTCCGTCCCTGGGTCTCACTGCTGCTCTGTCATGTCCAGCGTTACATACAGGGGAGATTTTGGGATTCTGTCTCCCAGTGGAAGGATAAATGTGGAGAGGCAACTTTGCATTTCCCTAAATCTGTAAGGCTGTGTACAGGGTCACCAGCACTGGCTGAGACCTGCCTGTATGGGGTAATTGGAGGTTGTTCCAACAATCAGATTGCTATACAGTTACATCGGCTTGCTTTCCCACACAGCCTGCTCCCCTGTGCTCTGTTCTCTTCACTCACTCCCCGTTAAATAATGCTGGGGATTGGTCACAAGCTCCCGTGGAGCTAAAGCTGCCCATCAACAGGACTGTGTTTCCCTCCAGCAACGTAATCTCCTGGGACACCCACAGTGTCCTGGAATAGTGGGTCTGTCAGTAATCTGCATCTTCCACATTTACCCAGGCTGCTGTCTCAGTGTTTCAGTGTTTCCATTGCCACAATAATGAATCAAGAGACTTCTGACAGCACTGGTGATAAGAAGAAAAAACAGAACAAAATGTAAATTACAGCTCTACTTTATGGATCAAAAATCTTGCTTATTCCAGCGGTTTCTTGCATTAAATTGAGCTGCTATAATAAAGAGAAACACTGTGTGCTTTGGGGGCTATTTACACTTGAAGTGAGACAGTAAGCACGAAAATGACCACCTTCTTGCAGATCGTGATGGAGACGTTCTTGGGCCAAGGGGTTTGAGAAAGCACGTGGATAGTTTTGTGTGTATATGTTTGATGGCACCAGGGGAAAAAAAAAAAGAAGCAAAAATATATTTTAGTTATAAAAGTTAATTCCATCTGCAAGTGAATGGAATGATGCCTTGAAGACAGCCCGGTGACCCAACATTGCCAGGTATCTATCACTGCAAAACAAAAAAAATGTTAACCTTCAAAAGCTACAGGTGGAAAGAAGGAAATTGTCCCCAATAATCTTGTTTCAAAATCTTTTTGACTGCAAAGGAATTATAGGCAATGTTTTGGTTGGGTTTTTTTCCAAAAATTAATAACATTTTCAGTGTGAGTACATTTCAGTAACTGAGTTAAATCAGATTCAGAGTTAATAAAAATCTTGGTTTGAAGGCAATGACAACTGATTGTAATTTGACTGAATGCAGATGACTTTTTTTACAAATGCATTCTTTCTTGAAAGAACACAGCAGGTAGGCTCTCATTTCTTGGCCGTGCTGTTCCTCCCATGCTTGCTGAAGTAGTTAATTCATGCCCTCTTTGACAGAAGAGGAAAAGGTGGCCACTTGTGGCACGTGTACATGATCTGGCTCCAGGATCTACTGTAAATAATAGGGCCAGCTCTCAGGATTACCACACTGGGGTCTGTAGTAGTAGCTGTCCTGAATCCTACCACTGATGAGCCACCTTCTCAGTGCATTGACACTTCTGTAACCAGCTCAACTAGGCAAGGAACTGGAAAGTAACAGAAAATCAATGAGCAACAGTTTTTCAAAGCTGAATATTGTTTTGGTTTAGTGGGAGTAGGGTTCTAGTTTGTATTAGGCCAAGTTAGACTGAGACTTTTGCCACTCAATGTCTTAGTTTAGGGCAA
>VWZG01007623.1:4643-24193 GCA_013396735.1 Grallaria varia
TTTTTTTTTTAATCTGTATAACAATACATTTCCATGGTTCGAATTTTGTATACAACTTTTATCTCTATTCCCTCAGCTGCTCTGATTTTGTTCTCTTCTCAGTGTTTTTTGCACCAGTGAGAAAAGAGGTGTCACAAGTGGCTGAACTTTTTTTCACCAGGATACCAAATATTTGGATCTCACTTTAAAGTTTCATAATATTATACAAAACATGAATATTACAAAAGAGCAGAGAGTGAATGAAGACTGTATTGTATTATGAAGCAAAAACCAATGCTTAAACACATAGAAATATTACATTATCTGGTCAAAATATTTTTTTTTACATTTATTAATTGTCCACTGCTAGCACAGATAATGCCTGATGCAAAGGCCTTGGCTAATGAAGCTCTCATATTTCCTTTGTCTCTTGTGTTTGTCTTTATCAATAATATAATTTTACTGTAGTTATTGTATTTTTTAAGGAGACTGGTGCAAAATCTGAATTTTTTTGTTCAAAATATTAATTTTTTCTACTATCTTTTTCTAGGAAACTGTCAGGTCCACTTTCTGAAAAGGGAAATGAACTCTTATTTTTAAAGACAATAACATTTTATTGAAGAAAACATGTTTTTTGAAATACAAGTTGAAGGCACCATCCCTTTCTTCTGTTGATCACTTATTTGAGGAAAAACTCCAAAGTAAGGGTGAAGAAACATCACATGCAACATTTGACCGCTACCTTACAGTTTGATGTTTTCTGTAGAGTAATTGTTTACTGGTTTTCATGCAGATCAGTCCCATTCCTTCCTACCCCCATCACACTGGGACATACTGTAAACAACCATAGGAAAACAATGGCCTCTATTCTTACAGCAGTTGCAGCAGAGTAACCAGGGAGACTGAGGTAGTTCAGAATCATGCATGTTAGAAGCACTTTCACTTAGGTGCTGGGAAAATCAAAACTTGTCCCTGAAAATAAAAATAATAATCATGTTTATCTTCATATAAATTTGTTTTTTCTCACTAAAATTAATAAGTCAGTTTTCATTCTGAAAGTTTAGATGCATTCCTGATTTTCCAGCTTTCCCACTGTTACCACACTTGTGTCAAAAATTTTGAAGAATTTAATGAACTTCAGGTAGGTATCATGACAGAAGAGCATCTTTGAGCTAAAACTCTGTGACAGCTTCTGATTCTGCTCATGCTAACCAGAATTACTAAAACACCATGAACTTCACTGATGTAAGTTAGGGCCCTAAGAGCACATGTCAAATACCAATGTACTTGTTGATTATGACTATGGCTTTGTGTTTAACGCCACTGCATACTTGCATACTTTTCTTGACTGGATATTTATTCAAGTGGAATGTTATGTGTCACCACATACTTTGAATGGCAGCTGTTCTAATGTGGCAGGATGTTTCTCTTAGAAGTTCTTCTAAGGTAAGAAGGAAGTTTTAACTTAATCTAATTTTAATATCAATTTTAGTATATTTTGCAGTGTTCACTATCTTTATTCTGTAAGCTAAGAAAACTACATTATTCAAAATTTTTTACAGGCAATTTAATATCTTCTAAATTCCTAGTCCTTTGAAATAACACACCTCATTGATCAAGGGAAGCCAGTTCACAGAATCTTGTTTGATTCCAACAAAGTTTTTGATACCATCTCTCACAGTATCATCCTGGACAAAATATCCAGTGCACAGCTCAGAAAAACTTGAGCAATTGGCTCACAGGTCAGGTACAAAGGGTAACAGTGAATGAGGTGACATCAGACTGGTGACCTGTCACTAGCGGGTTCCATGGGTCTCCGTTTTGGGCCCTGTGCTCTTCAACATCTTCATCAATGACTTGGACGCAAGACTGGAAAGGATACTGAGCAAGTTTGCAGATGATACAAAATTGGGAGGAGCTGTTGACTCCTTCAAGGGCCGAGAGGTCCTACAGAGAGACCTTGACAAATTAGACCAATGGGCAATCACCAACCATACGAAGTTTAACAAGGGCAAGTGTGGGATTCTGCAACTGGGATGGGGCAAGCCTGGCTGATTGTCTAAACTGGGGAATGAGAGGCTGGAGAGCAGTGCTGCAGAAGGGGACCTGGGAGTCCTGGTGGATGGCAAATTGAACACGTCAGCAGTGCCCTGGCAGCCAGGAGGGCCAACCCTGTCCTGGGAGGCATCAGGCAAAACATCATCAGCTGGGAGAGGGAAGGGATGGTCCCGGTCTACTCTGCACTGGGGCAGCCTCACCTTGAGTCCTGAGTGCAGGATTTTTTTTTATAAAAAACCTCTTAGAGAGTGTCCAAAGAGGGCAACAAGGATGGTGAAGGGTCTGGAAGGGAAGACTTGCGAGGAACAGCTGAGGTCACTTGGTGTGTTCAGCCTGGAGAAGAAGAGACTGAGAGGAGACTTCATTGCAGTCTTTAACATTCTCCTGAGGAGAAGAGAACAGACAGGTACTGATCTCTTCTCTGTGTTGAACAGTGACAGGACACAAGGGAATGGCCTGAAGTTGTGTCAGGAGAGGTTTAGGTTAGGCATTAGAAAATGGTTCTTCACCCAAAGCATGGTTGGACCCTGAACGGACTCCCCAGGGAGCAAGCACGAAGCCTGACGGAGTTCAAGGAGTGTTTGAGCAACACTCTCAGGCATACGAGGGGACTCTTGGGGTTGTTCTGTGCAGGGTCAGGAGCTGGACTCGATGATCCTGATTGGTCCCTTCCAACTCAGAACATCCTGTGGTTCTGTGAACAGTATTGAGAAATGCATTACCATTCTGTTTATATTTACCTATATGAAAATCTCCTGTAAAAATTAGCAAATAATAGTGTTTTTGAAGATTCTGTATGTAAACCTCTAATTCAGCGAAGGAAATAATTTTTAAGAATAAAATCATTCTGTTTATCAGGTGCATGGAAATTTTGAAGGCACTTAATTAGTGTTTCTACTGTATTTAATGAGAACTGAAAGGAGAAATTATCATGAGACACTTGCATGCCGAGATATTAAACACAATAATCCCATCACCTGAATAGAGCATTGGCTTTCTAATCAGACAAGATTAGGTGGAGTTCAGTGTTGAAGTTCCTCATTATGGCTGCAAAGTGTGTACTCTGCCTTAAGTGAAAATTGATGAAGAGATTTAAAGAGAAGGTGCCATACCAATGTAATCACATGAATATAATTCTACCTATTTTTAAATAAAAAGCAAAATAATTGTGATGCAGATAGAAGCAGAACTGAGTCAATATTTAATGAAAAACAAAATTTAATCATAGAATTTTTTTCATATGTAGCTGGCATATGTGATTACAGAGAAACAAAACCTACAGGAAGTATGATGGACCAGTAAGAAGTTATCTTTGATCCAGGGCCACAGACATGTGAAATAAAGCGAAAATGTTTTAGTCATATAATTTTCTGATGTTCTGCACTTAAAAAGCAAGACAACTCCTTTCCAAGTTCGAAGGAAAAGCCTACTTACTATTCCATGCATATCTAGTAATTTTTAGGCAGAAGAATACCAGTGCAGGTTACAGCAGGACGAAACCAAAGCAGCAGAAGAGTAACCTTGTGTCATTCTTAGCTGTGAAAAGAATATTGCAACTTATCAGTATCAGTTATTCTTCTGGAAAATAATTAGGATCAAGAAGTACTGTGATTTTCTGGAAGGGTTATAGAGGTCTTTGGAAGACTGTTATTTACTAGGATTATAGCGATAAACTGCGATAATAAGATGGCTTGCTGTTTGCCTTTATCCATCTGAGAATTACATCAAATATCTGATTATTGCACATGTTGAGGTGGTTTGTAGCTACCATAGGGAATCATCCTGTCATGTGGGAGAATGAAAATGAAAATTGAAAGTATGCAAGTAACAGTCACTTCCCATTTTTAAAATATTCACCATTTGCTGTTTGCCAAATACAGCCCTTTGGAGCAGCAGTCATTGCTTAGAAATCAATGCATAGCTACTGACAAGTCCCAAGCTAACTTGTTTTCTTCAAAACAGCAAAGGAAAACATTTGAGTGGATGACAAAGTGCTGCTGAAGAACCTTCTCACCATGTGGAGTATTTTGAAACTGTTATATTCATTTTCTGTTCATAATTCTTATCCTCCCCAGACCTTACATGGTGTTACATTACCTTTTCCTTTTCTCTGTTTGCTTTTTTCCTGTGCTGCAGCTATCACTGCAGTGTTTGTGCACTAGTGTGTGATTTGTTATTACATCCCAGCTGAGCAAGGTCGTCCTGGTCAGGTGTCAGAATGTGGCCTTGTAAAATCAGTGTGTGTAGCTGTGTTTCAGTGTGGTTAATCAGAGTTTGTGGTCTGCACTGGAAATGTGATAGATATGTTCTGGTATAATGAAATAGAGTTACATATAGAACGATGACTGTCAAGCTTCTAGAACCTGGACCTTAACCATTTACTTTGAAGATACAGCTCATAAATTGTTATTCATTGCTATTCAGTCTGCAAATGTATACACATATATGCAGCATCCAACAAGCATTCAGTCTTCTGAGAATTAGTGCTGGTGATCTCTTTACATCTGCAAAATGTCATGCGTGGTACCTTTAAGCTAGTTTTGAAGAAAATTACTGACTTACACAAGGATGAATGAATACTTTACAAGAATCTCATCAGTCTCTTCTATTGAGATTGAAAATAAGTATTTCAGTTGTTCTAAGAGGAAAAATATTTTCTTTATTAACATTGTCAAGCTATCACAGAACCACAAAATCATCCAGGTTGGAAGAGACCATTGAGCCCAACTGTCAACCCAGTCCCACCATAATCACTCCTAAACAATGTCCTGAAGTGCCACATCCAAATGTGTCTTGAACACTTCCAGAAATGGTGGTTCCACCACCTCCCTGGACAACTTATTTCAATGCCTAACAGCTCTTTCAGTGGAAAAAAAAATTCTAATCTCTAATCTGAAACTCCAAACATTAACAATATTCAAAGGATATGCTAAATTCCAAAGATCAAAGGAAATTACATCTAAATGCATTTAATGCACTCTATTGGGATAATGTGAGACATCCTGGACTACCCATTTGAAACGTGGAGAGCCTCTGTAATAAAATCTGTGGGATCCTCTGAGCAGAGGATCTAAGCAGAGAGTGTTATGTACATTAATACTGATTTTGAAATAATACTTTAAAAAGAGTATCATCATTTCTTTAATGCTTGGACTGTATTGTGGTCTCTGTAAAGCTGTCATTTTTCTGTAGTTGTCCCTGAGATGTACCCAGCCATTTTCAGTGCTGAAACTTCATTCTTCTTAAGCAACTATTGATGTAAATTTGTAGTACTGAACAGAAATCTGTGCATGTATTCATCCCTGAGACTTGTAAAAGTACGATAGAAATTGCTTTCAAAGAACACATCTGAACTGAAGACAAAGGCAGTTTCAAAGTTGTTAGATGATGAATTTAAATAATTAACCAAATTATCTTTGAATTTCCCTGTAACACCTTCAAAAGATTCTGCCTTTGTCATGCATCCCAGTGGGAGAAGCATTCTATGAGTCCCAGGTACTCCATTAGTCTGTCAAAATGGGAATATCCTATTTTATTGCTTAATACTCTTTTTTTTACATGGTAGCAAAGACACTTACATTTGGTTTTTAAGTGTTTTATTCTTCCTTGTAATTAGACAGCATCATTAAAACACATTTTATATTATATCACTGTTCCTTTTAAAGAGCGGCATTTCTGTTAGGGGTAGAAGAAGCTCATAAATGAATGACAACCTGCTTTGATAGTATCATCCCTTAAGTTGATTCCTATGATATCAAAAGGCTGATAATTTTTCTTTTTTTTCAGATGTCACACTCTAAAAAGGCAATCCACAATTAAATTTTACCCTGTAAGTCATTTGAGAGCTTATAAAACACATATAAGATACAGTCTTTATTATCATTCTCTCAGAAAACACAGCTTACTAATGGAAAATGGAAAATTTCCTGGCATTCTCATCTGGTTTGCTTATATAGGTATGTTTTCATGAATTACTGATTACTTTTGTATTTGAAACTAGTTCAATATTAGGAATGAATGAAGGTAACTGTTAGGTAATCTTACTCATTGTCATTTATTGTTACATATTTCAACATTCTCCATGTGCCATATACAAGATATTTAATTTCTCCCTCCCCCTTTTGCTCTAACGTGCTGTGCTTAATTTCAGGCAAGATATTACTCTACTGAAATACTAATACAGATACGTGTACTTGGCTTGTAGATTTACAGACATTGATAACCTCTGACTCAGTTACCCTGTAGTGCAGACAATCTACAAAATTTCAGTTCATTTGACATTTGTGGACACTTCTTCTATCAGAGTAGGAGCTGGCAGTGCAGAAGCAGGAGTTATGTCAGAGTTTTCTCACTCACCAAGTCTCTGGAAGGCATTTGGACAGTTAAGTAGATCCCAGAAGAAAAATGAGTGGGTGTCTAAGGACGGATCTGACCTTGGTCCGAGAAAATTAGGGCACACTGCTCTAAGTCCAGTAGAACCAGGGAATCTATGTCAGGTCACCTGTCACAATCCACTGGCCTCAGATATCAAATCTGTTCTCCAGAAGAGCATTTGAAGTAGCAGAAAGTTCTCAAACTGTCCAGCATTCATAGTTATGCCATAAAGGTGCAGGAAGGAGCAGTCAGCATGGAATCTCACAGAGGACATCTCAAACGGGAAATAGAAACTATCTGTTTTCAGATAAATATATAGATGAGATGAAATCATTTCTATTAAGAGATACAGGAAGATGAGACATCTTCCAGTACTATATTGGGAACCAGCTGTAGCTGGTGAAGCACAGAGAGCCTCACATTTGGTTTTGGAAATTTTAGAGCTCAATGCCTGTATCTGAGTGAAGTTTCCTGTGAGATCTAGGCATTAATATAAAATATAATATATAGGAAAGATGGATGAAATTGGAAATAACTTGCAAGGATAATAAAAAATTTTGTTTCACAAATAAAATTCTGAGAGCTATAAAAAAGAAGGAGTTAGTCTATTTAAAATAGAATGTGAAAGAAAGATGATTGGATACACAGACAACCTTCTTTCATTAAAAGATCACAACAAAAATCAGAGGTGTCAGGGAAGAGGGTTGTCCTGTCATTCTTTTAATAAAAGGAACAAATGCATAAACCCACCAACTTTTATCCAGAGTTTTCCAAGAACTGCAGAATCATTGTTACTAAGCAATGGGACGAAGTTCCAACAAGCCTGTAGCAATGAAGTTGTGGTTGGATTTCCCAATAGATGTATAAAGTTTGATTGAAGGGGGTTTGTGACTGCAGAAATAAATTAATTGAAACTGAACTAGATAGTTTAAGCTGGCATAAGCTGACGTTGCCAAAACAAAGTTGGCCTACTTTCCTAACTCACTGCTGCTGTCAGGCCTTTGTCTGTCCTGAGACAGGTGTTCATGCAGTCAAGTGAACCCTCTCAGCCAGTGAACTAGCATTGCTTTTTGCCTGTGACAGTTTTGCCAGGGGCTTAATCTGTGGCTGGGAAAGCATTTGAGCCAGGACAGAGAAAATGTATGAGATGGGAACAATGAGAAGGTAAGACTGCCTGTTCAGCAGCATTGCTGACTTATTTGTCTTGAGAGAAGCAGAAAGTTATAGCCTGCATTTCTAGACAGGCATCTAACCACAAACAAAAGCCCCACAACCAACCAACCAACCAACCAACCAACCAACCAACCAACCAACCAACCAACCAACCAACCAACCAACCAACAAACAAAAAAACAAAAACCACCATAAAAACAACCAAGGAGAAATGAGAAGATTATAGTTGCCCTGAATTAAAACCCTTGTTTTCTACAATGACAAAAAGACACTTGTATCTCAAAGGGGTTTAACTTGACTTCAATGAAGAGATCCTTTACTTTCTAGTGGAAAGGCTGGGGCAGTAAGTAGAAGCACACAGTATTATCCCAGTACTAGCCAACAGACCTAGAACTTGCTTAATTGTCCTGCTCAGGGTAAAAAAAAAAAATAAAAAAAAAAATTTAAGGGCAGGATGACTTACATAAATCAGGATACATTACAGATAGTATCTCCTATTAGAGATTCCCATAGCATATTAAAAAAATATTAATTACTGGATTTTTAATTAGATTATTTTCATGTGGTAGGAAGAAATTAAAACACTTCTGTGCTTGCCAAGGCAGTGAGATTGTTATTAAACAAATATTCTGCTAGGTTACTGGGCAATAATTATAGTAAAGGCAAATAAAATAAGAATTATTATAGACCAGAGTAAGGTCCTTAATTTTGAACATTACATGTTGAGAATTGCTCAGGGAGAGATATTAAGCTCTGCATGCCAGTAAAATCTTTTGACAGCATCAGTTATATTTTAAAAACAAAACAAAACAAATTAAAATACCACAACAAGATGATGCTTCTCTTTGCTGTGTTTCTGGTTTTGTGACTTTCCTTCAGTACAACACGAGTACAAAGGCACACTGATCTGGGTCTTTCAGAGAGAAAGTAAGTATCAGTGTGTTCTTGATTTGTGATGAACTTGGCAACAGCAGTGGGCTGTGTAATGCTCTGATAAGCATGAAAGAAAAGATCTTGTCAATGAGGAGGAGCAAATGCCAAACAGGACTGAATGAGATCACTTTGAGACTCCCTTAGTAACAAAAGCACAGGAGAAAGGTGAAGTGTATAGTACCCATGGAAAATGAGAGATTGTAAAAGCTTCATGGTATCTATCAACTTACTTCAGTTAATTTATCCTCTACTTGCTAAAACCAAAGGTTTCCCTCAAAATTTGCTAAAACTAGATGTTTCCCTCAAAATTCTTCAGACTGGTGCCAAACAGGCGAGAAAGAGAAATACAGGAAGAAATACTGGTTTTAAAATGAACAGCTCCAGTGTATTCTGAATGTGTTTCTAAATGAATCCTATGATCTTAATCAGTGTGACCACATGCTATATGGTACTTCTTCTTGTAACATCGTTCAATTGTGTTTGCAGAGCACTGAATAGATATTTTAAAAAAAACCAAACAAGGTAACTGACTGTTGTTAGGTTCTCAAGTGGCTTTATGGATCTGAGGCTGTTGGAGTCCCATTATATTTGTGTAAGGTACACTCTGCATTTCAGAAAATGATAATAGAATTACACAATTGACTGTTAAATCTGAAAAGCAAACACACAGACAGGAACTTGTAAGGCACATCTTTCATAAACAACAAATAGCGAATGTACAAAAGTGCTTGAACAGGATCCTGAAGGTAATATAGCTCAAAATCTCCATGTTTTTAGAGAAAAAATTGAAAATCTTAAAGGAAAGCCACATAATAATCCAAGCTGAAGTCTTTAGACAGAAATTGTAGATAGTTGCTCAGTAGAAAATCTTCCAAGTATCTGGAAGTAGAGAAATGTATTGGGGTTAATGAGATGAAATTACTCACTACAATGGCATTCTATACAAAGTAGCACTCATATTTCACAATTCCCAGGAAACTGTTGTTAAGTACACATTACATTCCCTAACCACTTCAATTCCATCAAAGTTAGGTACAGAAATCAGAAATTTTCTGCATTAAAAACCAGTTAGGGTTTATTGGTCTGATTTCTCTAATGCATTCTTATCCCTACTGACAATAAAACTTGGAAAACTACAGTACCACTAGAATAAAGATTATTCTATTCTCAATGTGTGCTGCAAATAATTTATTATAATCTGTGTTTGCACTCTTCTGAATGGGATGACCCATTCATTTCTCATAATGAGAAAGGTAATTTTCACTGTCAGGATATTGTTTAACAGGTTTCTGGACATCAAAGTCATCATTTTAGCGCACAATCTTGCATTTGTATCTACACTATCTACTGTACCTGACAATATATCTGTATATATTACAGTATCTACAGATACATCTACAGATAGATTCAATGTTAGTGAGATATGTGGCAGCCAGCAAGATCTATTGTCTCTTGTTTCTCTCTTCATTTTTTTAAGATGAAAATACCATTTTCAATTTATTTAAATGGAGTCTATACTGTGGTGAAGAAAATTCAGTGGAACAACCTAGAGATGTTATTCTGGGCTATAAAATACTCACTGCAAATACTCCACTCACTTTTCTTCTCAACAGCAGTGTTTGAATGTGGGACCTATCCCCTTCCTCAAGTTTGTATTTCAGAAGTGTTAGCTTCATGTTTCTCGTCATTTTGTAACGGTTTATTAGAAAATGAAAATGTTTTTGAGGAAGGTTGCTCTTTGCCTGATGCTTTTCCTCTGGAAGCATTTCTGTGTTTGAATGCATTAAGTGCATCCTGCAGATTTTCATGGTTAAAATGTTTAGAAAAATAGCACAATGCACAGGGAGCAGCTACAAAAATAGCATACTGTTTTTGCAGATGGGGCATCAACTGCTGCTTTTTATTGTTCACAGTCATAGTGTTATAGTACCAGTACACATATTTCACACACTCCCCTGTCATTTTGTAAATTAAATGTGTATAAATTTAAAACATTCAAGTATGTAGGCGTTTATTTAAATGGTAAGCAGCTTACCATGCCCATCAGCCCTCCACAAAGACAACACCTTATATGCTGTACTCAGGACAGTACGCAGTGAAATTTCTGCTTTCAGATACTGCTGCCAACCCCAGACAATAGAACGTCATACTGATGATCACCACTAACCAGCCTGGATATCAGCAGTCATTTGTGATAGGAGAGGAAGGCAGTTTCATCCTCAGAGTGAATAATAGAAGATACAGAATGTAATCTTGATAGATAATCCTGTTAAGAGGGACATTGAATGGCATTTAAACATCCTACTTGATACTAATAGGCTTTTCTATAGGATTATATAGATTAATACTCAGATTTTGGAGACAAAGTTTCCTCTGTATGCTTACAAGCCTCTCTGAGTGTTTTTTGCAGATTANTTAGGGGGAAAACAGGATTTTTAAAAGGAATGTTGAAAGACACTTTATTTTATTCTATTTACTATTTAATTTCAGGTACATACTTGAGTTTCTTTTAAAAGTTGACATAATTAATAACTTCCTTGAGAGTCAAAAAATGACTGGAAGGTGTTTCTTTCTACCAGTTGTAATGAAGGCAAAGGGCATTTCTTAGGCATCCAGATCCTCAGGTTCTTGCTTGCAAGTACGTTCTTTTTCACAGGTGAGCAGAGGAAAGAATGGCTCAGGAGACCCACATGCCTTGGGGTGGCTCATGAAAATACTGAGCAGAATTGAAGCCCTTTTGTGGATGAGGCTGGAAAAGGCTACTTTGCATTCCTGCTCTTCTCAGTGGAATGGTACAGACAGTAGGTTTAAAAAAATTAACTCTCAGTGTTACCTTGGGACTATCTTGTAGTGAATTGACAACTTGGACCCTTGGCATGACACAGCAAGAATCACCATCTTTTATTTGTTACAAGCCTCTACTTACATACAATTTAGTTTCATTTCAGGTTTTTGAGCTAAGCATTACATATGCTAGAACCTATCAGCAACTAACATAATTCCTTTTCTACCAATTAACTTCTTATTCTTGCTCACACGTTTAGCTTCTGATCCAATGCTTCTTTTACTTCTGTATCTTTTCACTTTCTCTTCTTCAGCAGGTCTTGATGCTCAGCAATTGTCCAATAGCCTGCTTTGTTCATTGTTCTCCACCAATAACCCATTTTGTTCATTGTTCTCTACATTTTCCCCTTTTTTGTTTAACAATTGCAAAGCTAATACAGTATGTAACTGTATAACCATGGCATGTTTTAAGCTTTGATCAGTCATGCATGGAACACATGATAATAAACAAAGTACACATACCAAAATCAAAATAAACACTACTAACAAAAAAACTCCCAATACCAACATTCGTTTTACCCACAGTCCAAGGCTAAAATTATCCAGCCAATCAAGCCATCCCCAAAGATTATTGTTGTCATCTTCTTGTAATTGATGAGTTAGATCTTTCAAATGTTGGATGCTAGCATGCACAGATAAAGACTGGTCGCTCAAGTTCATGCAACACATGCCATCAAAATCCTGACAACCATGACCTTGTGCTGAAAGCAAAAAATCTATTGCAACTCTATTTTATGAGTTGCATGTCTTATAGAATTTATATCTGTTAACATGGCACTTAAAGCCAAACTAGTAGCATCAGCTTCCTTTGCAAGCCAGCAGCCAAGTTTGTTTATAGAAGACAAAGCATGTGCAGTCCCCATGCCAGCTGCAAGACTAGAGAAAAACCTTTTAACTGGATTCCAAAATTCAACCTTTGAGTTATACTCTACACAAAATCTGTGTGTTGACCTTCTGTTTCTGCTGTGAAAACTTTTGCTCAGAAGCAACTTACTAGGGTGAAATAATGTCAACTGTCCGAAAGTACAAGGACCTCCTACTGCTTTTCTAAGAATATCTTTCCATGCTTGGTATCCACAAATCAAAACCAAATCATCAGGTAATCTTATTGGATCAACACTTGTAGCAGACTGACTGTCAAATGTTTTATTGTACCACAAAGAAGTATTAGCATAAATCTCTTTGGAAGAGATGTCAGTCTCAGGTTGATTAGCATGAGAATCTTTGGAAGAATTAAAATAGGAACATGTTGTTGCTTGTAAAGTTCCCAACAAATCCAATTCCTGTGGTTCAATGAACATAGCTGAGACAGCTGCTTCTAGTGTAAAGTAAAGTTTACACCGATTGGGTCGCTCAACATTTGTTTGGCTACAATTCACTGTGTCATTGCTTAATGATTCCTATCAATCTGTGGTGATAGGTACTCCTAACAAACAAGTACGAAAAGGATCAGTTGGCACGGTAAGGGATATATACAAAGTATCAGAATTGCTCACATTAGCAAGTGTTATCTATACATTCATTTGGTCTAAGGTACAGTAATTGAAAAGTGATCCATGGGTGTGATTCACTAGATTACAAACAGAAACAACAAATGCAGTCGCAACAAGTAAGTCCTTCATTCTTGTTCTTGTTCTTTGTCTTGGGTAGGTCCTCCAGTTTTGCTGGCATCATTTTCTGGGTCCACATTTACTGGAAGTACACAGCAAGCAAGAATCCAAAGAGGTCCACGAACTGTGGAAACACAAGCATAGTCTTCCCCAGGTTAAAAACTCAACAGGTTGAATCCAGTGATGGGTTTTAGAGTCCTGGTATTTCACCTATGCTGTACTTCTAGGCTGTGAAAAAAGAAGAGGTAAAAGGTCTACTAACTGCAGTATCATCATGAATGTGATATAAAACATTTAAAACAGCGGGCTTTGTTTAATTGTTCTTGTCGTGTCATGCCCAAAGGATTCTCCCTTTTTTTTTAGTTAATGTATCTTTGTGAGTGCGATGGAACCAATTGCTTGACTCATGGGAGAATGAGGAATGCCTGTAACATGAAAAATTCCCCAATTTTGTAAAACAATTTTTGTGTGACAAAATATATATGCAGGTCCATTATCAGTTTTAATACTAGATGTCACTCCCATTGCTGCAAAGCAGGCCAACAAATGCTTATAAACATCATGGCTCTTCTTCCCAGTATGAGCAGTGGCAACTAAAAAATGTGAACAAGTGTCAATAGACACATGAACATAATGCAGTCTGCCAAAGCCAGAATAATGAGTAACATCCACTTGCCACAGTTCACCGGGACGAAGACCATGAGAATTGACACCTTGTTGAACCGGTAAAGGAAGAACATTTAGACAGTCTGGGCAGCTTTGAACAATCTGTTGAGCTTGTTCCTTGGTTAGGTGATATGTGTGACACAAGGCTGCAGCATTCTGACGAAAAAAATTCACGAGATAATTTAGCTTGTTGATAAATATTAGGAGTTTGTGCCAGGGCAGCCAGAGAATCAGTGGCCTGATTACCTGCAACCATCGCACCAGGTAAGTGAGAATGAGAACAGATATGCAATACAAAATAAGGATATTGTCAGTGTTCTAGCAAAGATAATTACTGTCTTAAAAGAAAAAATAACTGTTAGATTCTGTCTTTAAAAAAGATTTTTCTCTTTGAATAATTCCAGCTACATAAAGTGAATCTGCAACTACATTCAATGGTTGAGCTGAAAAAAAGAGTCGAAGCACATACAGTTGCAGCTAGTTCAGCTATTTGTGTTGAACCAGCTACTGTAGTAACATCTGATTGCCACTGATTATCAGGTGATTGCCAGGCAACTACAGCTTTTCCTGTTGTTCCAGAGCCATCCATGAAAACTGTCAGGGCTTTAGGGATAGGAAACCCAAAAAGATGAGTGATGAGCCGTAATGAGAGAGCAGACAAAGGGTGCAACAATTTATGTTTTGGTAAAGAAAAACAAATTTGCCCTAAAAAATTTGAAAGAGTTATTTGCAAGTCAAGGTGTTGTTGCAGTCAAAAGTCAAAATTTTGTAGCGATATTGGTAAATAAATAAAAGCAGGATCAATGGCTAGCAGTTGTGGCAGTCAGTGTCTGCCCTTTAGAATAAGCATTGCTAACATTTCAATTCCCATGGTAACAGTTTTAGAAAAAGAATGTGGTAAAAAGATACATTCTAAAATTTTCTGTGGATCCTGAACTCCAGAATCCCATTGACACAATAGAGCATATGGTTGACAAGTAGCATACAGTAATACCAACAATATAGGTAATTCTAAAATAATACAATGACATTGATGAGATTGGATTGTCTGTGTCACTGAAAGCAAAGCAGTTTGGGCTGCCTTGTCCAGTGTACTTGGAGAAGTTAAGTCTGGACCTCCTTTTAAAAGCTGGAACAAAGGAACTAGTTCTTCAGTAGTAATACCCAAAAAAGCTCTGACTCAATTTGTAGTTCCCAAAAGTTTTCCCATGTCATTAAGGGTGTGAATGTCCAAAGCTAGCTGTAGTGGTTGTGGAGTGTTATTGTCCGTCCTAGATATTTCCAGGGTGATTATTGTTGTACTTTTTCTTCAGCTACATGAAGACCAGCTCATTGAAATGCAGTTTGCAAGCCTTGTATGACTTGTTGTAATAAACAATAAATTGGTGCTGCAATAAGTATGTGATTCCTATAGTGGTACAAAAGAATTTGTGGGTGCCACTGTTTAATTCGTTTAAGTACTTGCGCTTGAAACAACTGACACAGGGTGGAGCTGTTCATCACACCTTGGGGCAAAACAGGCCAACGGTAGTGATACATAGATTCTTGATTGTTAGGTGTAGGAACTGTAAAAGCAAAACACGGTGCATCATCTAGATGTAATGGATAGTGAAAAAACAGTCTTTTAAATCAATAACAGTTGGTGGCCAAGATTCAGGCAGCATAGCTGGCAAAGGAAGCCCTGGTTGCAAAGCTCCCATAGGCTCCAGGGCAGCATTAATTGCATGAAGATCATGAAGCAATTGCCACTTACCATTTTTCTTAGAAAAAACAGGTGTGTTCTACGGACTGGTGGAGGGAACAATATGTCCTGCCTCCAGCTGTTGCACCATGTATTTTAATTCTTGCAGTCTCTCACCTTTCAGGAACTGTTAAGGTACCCAAGGTACCCACACGGGGTATCTGTTGTCCATTTTAATTTTAGACACGCCTGGTTTTCCAGTGAAGTTGAGCAGGTTGATAGCTCTGAACATAACAAATTGCTGCAGGAACACAAAGAAAGATACTAATTTCTTGCTCACATAGGATGCATTTGCAATGAAATGCCCCACTAGCTCAATAAATCATGACCCCCGAGGGTACATCTGGACTAGTGACCTCAAGTGGCTGTGCACTTTGGTGAGGGAGCTGAGTCCCTCCAGTGCCTACAACTGCTGGTGCTGGAGCTTTCAAAGGCCAGTCTTTCTGCCAGTCCAGTTGCATTATGATAGAAACAACAGCACTGGTATCTAGTCGGCCTACAAAAGAACACCCCCAAAAAAGCACGGTAATTGTGGTTGATCTTGTAGAATCTGTTGTGCCCAGAGGATTCGGGTTTGATTTGTACTGCCAAATCCTCCTGTTTGTTATCCTTCCCCTTTAGGTCTTTTTGTTTTGAATAAAACAAGCTGTGCAATTTTTTCCCCGGTTTGAATATGACCAGGAGGGTGATGAGTACATGCCATGATTTTAATTTCTCCCTTAAAATCTGCATTGATGACACCAGGTAAAACAAACAGTCCAGCCCTGGTAGTAGAGGAGTGACTTAAAAGAAAAGCCCTCCATCCATCACCAAGGGATTCCTTCGTCCCTCTAGGGAGTAAATGCATAGTCTGGTCTGAAATTAAGATTGATTGTGATACTGACAGGTCCAGCCTGGCACTCCTGGCTGTGGCTGATCACAAGGTTGAGACTATGAGGCAGGGGGATTCTGAGTCTAAGACTGCATGACTACCATAGTCCTTGTCTGTGCTCATGGCCCTGCGTTCCTTTTCCCATTTCCCTGCAGGGAAGGCAATGCCCTTCCAGCCTGATCGAACTTAGAGTGGCACTCATTTGCCCAGTGATACCCTTTTTGGCATCTAGGACAATGTCTTGGTGACTTTAAAACTTTTCCTCTCCCAACTGCACCATCACCTCCTTTTCTATTAGTACATTCTCATTTCATATGACCTATTTGACCACAATTATAACAAGCAAATTCTCTTTTTGGTTTAACAGGCATTTGCTGCATTAAGGCAGCTGCTAAAAGCTCCAAACCATGACACTCTGTGCCTACATTCTGGCAAGCTTTAATCATATCAGACAGTGCCAGTCTGAGATCTAACAATGGACACAGCATTTTTTGTCAATCAGAATTAGCATTTTCAACTGCTAGTTGCATGAACAACAAAGTAGGGGCATCTCTTGCCTCCACTTGCTGGTCTAAGGCATTAAGCAACCTTTCCAAAAATTCTACATACGGTTTTTAAGCCCTCTGATATATGTGAGTGAATGACTGCTGAGGGTGTTCTGCTCGGGACTTAACTAAGAGCTTGCAATGCTATTTGTGACGCTTGAATAAGTGCTTCACAGGGCAAGGCTGCTTGTGCTGCAGGCAGTTGAAACTGACCTCGGCCAAGAAGGTGATCATCGCCTGTTTGAACATTGTTAGGAAGATTGTTTAAAGTTTGCATGTGAACACGCTCTCTATATTCAGAATACCAAACAGTATATTGCATTGAAGAGAGCAACATTCAACAGACAGCTTTCCAGTCATAAGGAGTTAGTAAATAGCCTTCTGCTATCACAGCAAACAAATTCATGGTTTGAGAGGACTGCAAACCATAGACTTTTATGGCAATATTTAAATCTTTTATGACCTGGTAAGGCAACTGTTCCCAAGTAGGTGGATTATTGGGGTGATAATGCGCAGGAAAAGCTTGTAACACGTCCAAATCTCCCCTCTTCAAAGCTTCTTCTCTACACTGTTCCAAGGCCCCACTAACTAACGAGGCACAACTCCCTCATCTACAGACTGAGTTGGTAAAAATGAAGTAACAGGAGGAGATCCGAGAGGAACTGACGATTCAGGAGCAGAGCAATTCACTCCTGCAGCACCTCGAGAGCGTGAATTAGTAACATGACTTCCAGCAGTGGATGGATATAAATCAGTTCCTTTTTCATGCTCTGTTGAGCCAGGGTCAAGGCGATTCTCAGTCTCTGTGTTCTCATCAGTTGGTAAAAGTTTCTCACTATCTCCTTCAGTATTTGTAGAAGCTGCAGCTGAGTGTGAAGGCAAAGCAGCTGCACTTACTGTTAGCCAGTGACAGCACAGAGAACACTTGTTGCCAGACTGTAATAAATTTTAAGTTACAATTTTTATCCTCAGTTTTGTGACTGAGTTCTTCCCTGATTTTTTTCCACTCTGTAATATTTAGAATCCCTTCTCTTGGAAACCAAGAGCAATTGTCATATTTCCATGTTAATAAACTTATCAATGATGATTGAAACACATCTGCCCCACATGTTTTTTAATATTTTGCTAAAGAGATCTGTTTGATCTTTTTATTCTTTTATTAATGATTGCCTCATGGTTCCCAGATGCTCACCTCCTGTCCAGCAGTTGGTGATGAGAGCATTCAATCCAGTCCTGTTCAGCTGGGCTTTGCTACCAGAATTGCAGAAATTGTATATGGAGTTTTAAATCTTTTTTTCTGCTAATTTTTGAGCCCTGTAGCAGGTGCCATTTGTAGCTTATTGATAATTCAGACCCTTGGCATGACACAGCAAGAATCATCAGCTATTATTTATTACAAGCCTCCATTTCTATACAATCTAGTTCTGTTTCAGGTTTTTGAGCTAAGCATTACATATGCTAGAACCTATCAGCAATTAACATAATTCCTTTTCTACCAATTAACTTCTTATTCTTGCTCACACGTTTAGCTTCTGATCCAAGGCTCGCCACCTTCTTTTACTTTTGTATCTTTTCACTTTCTCTTCTTCAGCAGGTCTTGATGCTCAGCAATTGTCCAATAGCCTGCTTTGTTCATTGTTCTCCACCAATAACCCGCTTTGTTCATTGTTCTCTACACTATCTCAAAAGCTGATCTATACTAATAAAGAATTTGTAAGTATGTAAAAATTACATTCTTTTTAGTACAATTCTTCATTCCTTACTAGAATAATAAAGATTTAGTGATTCAATTAAGTCTGAACAGGAGAGTATGGGCTTTATATACTTGATATCGCTGTTGGATATGTAATTAAAGATATAGTTAAAAATAAATTACATTAAGAGCAACAAGAAGTTTGCTAGTTGTTTCAGCCTGCTAGTTTTTGTGAGTCCTAATAAAGAAAGTAATTTTCACACTTTAATGTCTCTTTTAAATAGCTTTGTGCAGAATTGAATACTAGAGATTCATGAGAACATATATACTGCAAGAATGACACTACCAGTAATATGTATCACATTTTGTTATGGGAATCTGATAAACACAACTTTGAAATATACACTTGAGATCAGGGTCAGATTTTCAGAAGAACATTCATATGCAATTTGGGCATCTGAATTTTGGAGAAGAATAAAAATATCTATGCAATAATGTCCTGAGTATTAACATGGTACTACAAGATCCGATTGAGTGGAAACTGATGTACATATTTGAGTCCAGGTACTTAACTTACTCATGATAGTCTGTATTTATTTTACTTTGCTGAATTAAAACCTGTGCTACAAACCTAGCAGCCAGGAGGGTCTTTGCAGAGTCAGGTTTTTTGGAGTGTAAGTTTTGTGCAGCAAGACTGTGAAAAATAAAGCGAGAGCTGTAGAAGAAAAGAGGGATGTTGTTTTGGGTTTACAGCAGGTGTAACTGATGTCATATCAATAGCCAGCTTGGATAGGTATAAGCATCAGTAGTGGAAAATATTTAGATACTNTATTTAGATACTGGAAATCAGAAAAAAGTCTAGAACAGAAGATCACAACATTTGGTGAAACCAGTTTATACAGGAAAACACTGCATAGATGACAAGTTAATGGAAGAATAATTTAATAATAAACATTACTGCTTGTGTCTTGCATTTGTAGTGGAAGAATTTTCTCCTCTTCCTCTTATTTCCTTCTACTCTTATGCTCCTTCCTTCTTTGTTTCTTCTTTTTTTTTTCCTATT
>VWZG01007623.1:35770-48889 GCA_013396735.1 Grallaria varia
TCGGTACTTTACTTTTGGTATAATTGATGTGCCATACATTTTCTTGTTTTCTATGAAAACTAAAATGGTGGAAAAGTTGAATAAAGGGGATAGTGTATTTTGAGGTTTTTTGGAAGGTATTTAATAAATATGAAGAGTTTTAGAGCTCGCGGTTTCTTCCTAATGCACGCTGTGGAATCGACCCTACGATATTGCCCTCTGGTGGTACGAAATGGTAATTTAAAACACTTTTTATACCTTGAGGAATTTAATAGAGAAAATACAGTTAGTGCAGGAATCATACTTCAGTTCAGTATTAAATAGCATTTTCTACTCTCATTAAATACACCATCATTCAGCTGACAGAAATTAGTTTGGTTGGAACCATTGTAAAAATAATTTTGAAATAAGCTGTAGTCACTTCACTGTCCTAAAAAATCTCAGTATGATAATTTGTCCTAAAAGCCTTTCAATATGATGCTTTACAAAAGGGAATTTGATCTTCAAGACAAGATAAGAAGTACAGTCATCCTCCTTTCTGTTAAGCACAAACAACATGCTTGCAATCAAACATGAATAAATATAACGCTAAGAGTTTTGTGCTGTTTGTATAAAGGGCTATACACTGTGGTAATCTCTCTGCTGCAGAATCTTTTCCTGCAGAACTCACTGTAGATTATGATACAAGGTCAATATTTTAAGTGTGTCCACACGTACCTTCTTAGAATGCATAAACAGAAATAAGTAATGAAAAACTGAAAATAGCATGCTCATTTCTCACAAAATTGCACTTTTTGGTCATGCTGTGAAGCTCCCCACATACATCAGGCTCTGTACAACGTCTAGGAGCATGCAGCCTTGCCTCAAGCAGATTAACTACATTACCTTCTGTAGGAAAAGAAAGGGGAATTTTCTGCTAATTATTCAATCTGTAAAATTTTATCTTGTAGTTGTGTTCAAATTAGTTGGCATGAGTTCGCTTTCATTGTTACTGGTTCTGTACCTGTGTCAATATACTGCTTTTAGTTGGCTCTCTGCTTCTATTTTATAGAAAATAGAGAAGAGATTAATTAGTGTCGTCTTCTTTGACATAGCATGCCCACAATATGTAGCAGAAATAAAAACCTCTGCTTCTTTCTCTCTTCCTCCCCACCCAGAAAAAGAGATTTCACTGTGTAGAGACTAGCCTAGGCTGTGCTTTCCCATCATGGGATAGGGTAACTAAGTGATCTTGTATGCAGACCATGATTTTGTGAGACTGTGGTAATGCTGGGTTTTACTGGGCACAGATTCTGAGCAGTAGAGACTGGATGTGGCACGTAGTGCCATGGCCTGGTAAGTATGACGGTTAGATCAACAGTTGGACTTGATGACCTTGGAGGTCTTTTCTAACCTGGTCCATTCTATGATTCTATGGTTCTCCTCCTGCTGTGCTCTGTGCCTCTTGTGCAGCTGAAGTGCAGTGCTTCTCTCCACGGCCCTCCCGCTGCTAGCAGGGATGTGAGCTGTGGACCTGCTGTGCCTTCGCAGGGGACAGGCATCAGGCAGGCAGTTCACTCACCTCCTCCTTTTCCACCACACTTCTGCAGCTTGATTCAGATCAGAGAATGCTGCATCCATCACATGACATCCTGTGGCGTGGTTTGTGAGCTTGGGACACCAACATTGTGTTCTACAAAATTTCCACGTGTTCTTGCCACAAGTGATGTCTGACCAAAGAAGAAGACACACAACTCCATCACTGGTTATACCAGCTAGGTATAAGTTGACTTTAGAAGACAAGTTGTAGACAGGAATAACTAAAATTTCCCTTGAGATTGTTCTTGGCATGGAGCCTTGGGTCACAGGGAACTATAAGTTTGCATGTATGCCCATTAAATCACATCCTCACCCGACAATATTTTAGAAATATATTAGAGCACTAAGCAATGTGTTGCCAGTCTTTCTTTTTGCTCTTGGCATTTCTTGAGCATTTTAAGATATTTATTTGCTCCAGACAGTGGTTTATTTCTTATTATTTAGAAAGAAGGACCATGAAGAGTGGGGTTTAAACATATCTGTCATGATGTCGAGATGCTCCAACACATATCTGAGCACAGAAGAGTTTCAAAATATATGGCTCCTAAAATCAGTTTCAAAAGTCTACCTGGAACAGACAGTAAAACAATCAAGGCAGACAAACAAGGATGTGACCAAAGAGGTGCCATCACCACTTTGTACACATTTCATATACGAAGCAAGCTTCAGATAAACAGCAAGCTAGTTTGTTTTTCCTGAATATGAAATGAAAAATAACGTGTCATCTAAGTAATTGGATTATTTACCACTTATTTAAAAAGTGGAAAAGTGTGCTGGAGCACAAAGCTTTATTCTTGAGGCTTTTTTAGTGTTTCTCTCTCACTGGTCTTTATTAAAATATTCCATTTTGAAATTCCATTTTGACTTTTAAATAAGAGAAAACAAGGTGAAGCTTGTGGCATACTTGTGCCTGAAGTCAGATTGGAAGTTTGGAGAGCAGGTGACTTAACTGTATTTTGGGGTCTTGTCTCTTCTGGGCTCTCTCACCCATTCAGTCATCACGTGTCTTTGTGGGGAACACTGTCAGAGGAGCCTCATAGCAGGTGGAGGAACGAAATATTTACATGCATTGATAGAGGACATGAGTACAGGTGCAGGGGTTCTGGCCAGCTCATGGCTTCCCTTTGCAGAAAGCAGCCTGAGGAACAGTTCCAGAGGACAATGTGCTTTCTAGCATTCTCCCAGTGACACCTTCAAAGGCTGAAACTCCGAAGACAATGTAAATAGCCTTGAAGCTGCTGTATATTTTTGAGAGAAAGAAAGGCAAGTCTGTTGACATTCCTTGTAATTGTTTGAGTCTTGCAAAGCAATTTTTGCCTCTCTCCCTTTCTCTCTGTTACGTTCATTTAGGTAGTTCCAGAGTATACTTCAGGTAGGCAGAGAAACAAGCAATGCGGTACCAGATGTGACTGGAAAAAAAGAAAAAGGTTATGATGGTATTTGCCATAAAGATAAGCTTTTTGGAAGGCTGTCTTAAGACAATTGGTTTCATTTTGGAGCAAGTCTGAAGATATATCTTTGACTGTCCAGCACTTCACAACCTGGAGACATTTAACTCTTAATGGAGAGAGCCCAACAACTGAGCTACAATATTACACAAAAAACCCCTCAAGTAAAGTTGATTTATTTGAAGTAATAAATGCAAAAGTAAACCAAAATAAACAACTACTTCAGAGTTGTTTCATTCCTTTTTCTTAACATTTGTACCCAGCCACTTCTGTTCCCTGTTTCCTCTCCTGAACACTTGGATCATGGCTGCCTTTGGGCTTAAAGCCAGCAGGAGATTTACATTGTACCACAATTCGCTATGTTCTTCTCACTTGCCCTCTTGTCATTCCTCTCTCCTTCCCCCACTCCTACTTAGTTTTAATGAGCTTTGCTCGGCCTGCTGGAAGCTCAGAGCTTCACTAGCTGCAGTGGAGCCTGACCCAGCTCCAGCCTGAGAAACAGCAGCTCCTAAAAGATCTCTAGTGCCAGCTGACCTCCCCGTGACCGCTGTAGTATGAACATATTACCCTGTGTCTTGTTTCAGCCCAGGTGGCCCAGGATTTACTGCATCAGGAGACTAATCTTGCCTGTGTGCAGAATGGCTGTAACTTTAGTCATCTGTGGTAAATGACAGGAGTCTTTGACTGGAAAGACCAAAAAAACAAGTAGAACCACATTGCTGATTTTCCTGCACTCTTGGGATTTTGTGTGACACTTGCACTGTATTTGGGAAAGGGCAATCGGTCCAACTACCCCATTTTGAAGCTAAGAATCACTTTTATTTTCTTCAGCAAATGCACAAAGAAAGAACCATGTGGGCTTTTCCTCAAAATACACCTTTGAAGTACTGAGTTGCACACACTGGGAGCATTGCTTGCCCATTTCTCCTCCTTATGCTGTATGAACCATGCACGTCCAGTGCCCTGAAATTCTGCCTGGAAATAAAGAGGACCCCAACCTCAATGGACAATCTCCTACACAATGCAAGCAGCCTTTACTCTGGGGGTTAAAATTCCCAGAGTTGAGTTGGGAAAGAATGCCACAACAGCAGAAGGAATGAGACATGACACATATGAATCCTTCCATCTGATCTGAAGCACACATGTAGGCTAAATCTGATTGGCTAGTACAGAAAGTTATAGACAAGAACATGGAATTTTTTATTCTTCTGTGACTTATACGCTCCTCTTTATTTTGAGTATGTTGCATGGCTGTTACTCATCCCTAGTGGAGAAGGTAAAACTTACAGATGGGAACCTGGAATATATTGTGTTGGACTACACTGTGCTCAAACATTTCAAAAATATCTGCCCCTCCTCATTGAAAACCAGCCTCTCTGTAGCACTCCTGTTACTTCCGTGGACTCGTCTTTGGTGTATTTTTCCTGGGAAGGATATAAGAATCTGGAAAGAAATCTGGAGAAAAGTGCATGTTGTACATCAAAGGGATAACACACTCTTTTTTTCACACCAGTCTAGACTAGACCAGACTAGAATAATTCAGTTAGAAGGTGCCCACAGTGATCATCTAGTCCAACTGCCTGAACACTTTCAGGGCTTATCAAAAGTCAAAGCCTGTTACTGAGGTCATCATCCAAATGCCTCTGGAATAGACAGGCTTGAGACATTGACCATCTCTCCAGGAAGCCTGCTGCACTGTTTGACCACCCTCTCAGTAAAGAAATGCTTCCTAACATCCAGTCTGAACCTACCTGGTGCAGCTCTGAACCACTACCAGGGTAATCCTTGATGCCTTAAAAGTCTGATTTGGAAGAAACAGTTTACAGTGGCCTGTACAGAGAAGCTGGAGTTATTCTGAAGTTTACCAATTTGTGTAAAATTAAACTATGCTGTTTCCAGATGCTGCCTTGTTCTCTGATGTGTTGAGCCAAATGTGCAAGAGGCAGTATCTTTCCTCAGCCTCTTCAAGGAGCTGCCACTCTGTTGTAAAGTGATGAGACTGGTTTTCTAAAACTGCTCTCTGGCTCTATGAGTAGGTCTTTGTAGTAGCAGGGGTTTATCAGTCCTCTTTTGTGCTAATTCATGCAGTGTTATTTGTGAGCCTCATAAACCTCTTTTCCAACACATGAACTTTATAACACCTATATAAGCTCAACCTGAGGTGAAAGTAGGGCAGGCTCAGTCACTTTGCGTTACAGATGTAATGAACCCAGAGCAACTCAGAGAGTGTTTTCCTGTAGTTCACCCAGTGAACAAAAGTCAGCTTGTCATTGCCCACAGGAATGATATTACTATAATCTTGATCTAGATGCAAAGTATGAACTATGTTTTCCTGCATAAAGTCTGTGCAAAGGGAGGTCAGGCATAGAACTGAAAAGCCAGGCACAGAACTGCATTGCAGTAACTACAGATTTGTACTGAGTTCAGCATGGATTTTAGTTTTCTTGTTTATGTTTTCTAATATTAAAACCAGACCCCCAAGATGATTAACAGGCTAGTTTGCAGTCTCACAATTCTCTCTGATGTGAAGCAGCCTACAGGAGCAGTCCTGTACAGAGATCGATGAGTAGGGACAGAATAATGCTTAAATCATTGTTTGAATGGTACAGCTGATTAAACATCTCTCGGGGCAGAATACGTACTGTAATCCCAAGAAAATCCATAGAGGTTGAAAGCAAGTTAGACTATAGACGAACTTGGTGTTTTATCTTTGGACCATTCTAATCTCTTAATTAATAAGATATTCTTAGCTCAGTCACTTCACTTTCTGGTGATCTGTATGCCTTCAGATTCTATCTTTATGTCAATAGAACACAAACCAACCCAAGTCCTTCTGATCCATCCTCCTTTCATTCACTCATTTCTCTCCATGCTCTCTTATGAAATTAACTGATCACATGCTCTCACACAAATCTCATTATCTTTGTTCCCAAGACATTGCTGCACATTTCCAGCCACTAACATTAACACCTACTGTTTAACTTACCAATAAGCCATATACAGAGGAGCAGTTTTTACCTTGCTCACTGGACGTCTTCTTTCTAGTCCTGAATGAGGGATAGCTCCACCAGCTGATAATGATCCTAACAATTTGAATACCATCAGCTATTACAGCACTTCTGTTCACCGGCCACCCCTGCTCTTTGCCACACCAGCTACTCAGCTGGCTCCAAGTAGAGCTGATTGCATCAGCCCACTGTTACTTTTAATGCTGCTTGCCTTAAAAATCCCCTCTGGCTCTGCACCTTGGTGAATTTTAGAGGTACAAGCAGGGTTTTATCAAGCTTAATGAACAATTTAGACTATAGCAGACCAATGGCATCTTCCAGCTAGAGATCCATGGGATGCAAAACAATAAAATGCCTGGAGACTCTCATGGATACATAATTTACAGTTTCTTAATATTTAACTCTGAAATCAGTGATAAGTTTCTTGACCCCTCCAGGTGAGAGGAAGTGCTGCTGGCAACAAAGACCTTCCAAGAGCTACAGGGAAATATGAAAAAGTCATGTATCTGCGCCCTTGGCTCATAAGATCTCCATATATCCTGCCAGCTCTGTACCAAGATAATGTCAGGGGCACTTTTTGTGGTGTTGAGGAGAGTTATATTGCAGTAATTCCCTCTCTCTGATGTATGTTCTGGTTTTGTTGCCCCATCTGGATTTTCCTTCACACATTTTCAGAAATGGCCAGAATTAACCTGAAATGTTCAGAAAGCATTACAAAGATGTCAGCACAAGACCAATACTGCCATTGT
This sequence comes from Grallaria varia, assembly GCA_013396735.1. Taxonomy (NCBI): domain Eukaryota; kingdom Metazoa; phylum Chordata; class Aves; order Passeriformes; family Formicariidae; genus Grallaria; species Grallaria varia. Next base: position 42,533 of record VWZG01007623.1, read on the forward strand.
AAAAATGCATCTTCCATCTCTATTATGCAGGACACAGTCAGCACTTACCCATCCCGAGGATGCTCCCACCAGTCGTCGCCTCTCCCAGTGGCAGTGCAGAAAGCTCCTGCTCTGTTGGGCCTCATCACTGAGCCATGCCTTTTGTATCTGACTCGTGCATTTTTATGTTGGCTGAATAATTACTCTCTGAAATTAAAATAATCCCAAACTATGCTTGGCAGAGATTTCTTACTCCAAATAACATGAAATGCTGTGTGAATGAATCCTGTATAGACTGGAAAGGGAGGGGTGGGGTTGACTTGCGGCATGTGGTTCCCACATCAGAACACATGAAACTGATAAAGCAGTTGGTGCCAAAAGCTGGATTTTCACAGTCCATCCAGAGGAACAGTGGAAGAACTTCTCTGTGGGGGAACTGTGGCTGTAAACATGACTTGGACATAACAACGTAGGGAGAAAACAAGAAATTTCCTTGACAGAGCATGAAAGGCTCAGACTGAGGCAGATTTGCTGTTTCTGGCTGAAATAGATTCCCAGGAGAATCTAGTCATTTCAAGACATCTGTCTGCAGATTCAGACAGGGTATATCCTTAGCCTAGAGAAGTCTTCCCCACCTGATCTCTTCTGTTAAAAGTGCCGTTTACCTCAATCAGGAAAACAGAAGAGCTGTGAAATGAGCAAACAACCTGTTCAAACAGCTAGTTATTAACTGCTCAAGAGGACAATAAAAGTTTAATTGAAAGTCCTAGAATCCATGCTGAACACTGAGCTCACTATGCCGGCTTAAGAAAGAATGCTGGAGCATCTGGCACAGCAGCAGTATCTGGCCACATTCCTTCCTAGTTTGCTGATGTGTTTAGGTAAATGCCTTATGGTGAGCTGTTGACTAATTCCTGTGGTCTTTGGAGACTTGGATCCTGCAGAAACATCTGTAATCCTTTGTGGGTCAGAGCACAATACCCTATTGACCCCTCGACACTTTGCAGGGTTACTCTGCTGCTGAATCAAGATAATTTTTTTCCCTCATAAAGTTACTCAGATGTGAACTGAGAAGGTCTTTGATCATGTGAGGGGAATTCAACATAGTCCACTGCTGTCACTGACTCTGACAGAAAATAAATATTATTTCATACCATGTTCTTTCCTAGACTGGAAAATGCCCTGTGAAGTGCCTAATACTAAAACCAGTTTTAATGAAGGTGGTGGAAATATTTGTTTAAGGAGACTGTTCTAATGTATCGTCTAATTGCTCCATTATTTCCTTTGTCAGCTACTGGATAACAAAGTTATTGATATCTAACTAATTTTTCATGCTTGAATTGAAATATATCAGTAAATAAAATGTCAGCTGCAAAGAGGAACTATGGGCAGACTATAGGGGTTTAGGGACTTGAGTTTTTTGTTGGCTTTTTTTTCCCGTTTCCCTAACTAGTAATTACTGAGGGAAGTGAAACTTCTGGGTCTGGTATTTCAAAATGAGTTTTAACTGCTTGCTTTCTGGAAGGGAAAACAAGAATAAACAAGCATAAACAAGAATAAATATGGAGGTACTTAGTGGAAGACTCACAGGGAAGGCAGGTAGTGAGGTGTTAATGCTAAATGTTGTCCCCTTATATTTAGGTAGCAAAAAAAGAAATAATTCAAGTGATTGCTACCAGTTGAATATTTTTACCTGGAACTAGTATAATCTCTTTCCCTGAGGAGGTATACTCATAGGAAATTTCAGGTCTATTTTCTCACTTTCCTTTCCAAAGAGGAAGGTGTTTGCAGCATGACCACTGGGAAATTGGAGTACAAGTCTTCAAGAGAGAAATATACTGCAGTCCCTGTGGTCAGTGCTGCAAGGGCCAGACTAGACACAGCTCCTAAAGTATCACTGTGGGGTGGGAGAGGGGAGGAGAAAGGGATGGGGAAGAAAATCTGGTTAAATTCCACCCTGAGTTTTTAGTTACACCTGAAATGAGTGTCTGTGAAAGCAGATAAGGCCAGAGTGTGACCCATAGTGATATCAAACTCAGCAACTGTACCCAGAAAATAAATGAATTAAAAGCAGCTGAAAACTCTGTTGACTTTATGCAAGAAGATACTTTCAAGTGGGACTGACTCTGAAATCTCAGATTACAAAGGTAGAGTTTCTGTAGCCTTTTAAGCAGCAGAATACAGAGGTTTTCCTTTTGTGTTGCCATGCAAGTCCAGACTTCTTAAAACCCCTTGAGAAATTCCATCACTGATTAAAATGGAGCATCATAAAATGGGAAACTTGAAAATCTGCTTGGGACTGGTGCACACCCTCATTATAAAACCTGTGATTGCAGCAACGTGATGTCCTTTTTAGCTCATTTCATTTAAACACGGAATGGCAGAAGGTGAGATGAGAACAAGTCACTAAAAGTCTTACTGCTGAAATAAACATTGAGCAGCAGAGGAGATGAGAGGTTGGGATTGCAGTATTCTCTGAGACAGACAAACAGAGGTGTTAATGTTAAGAAGTGGTTAATAAAGTTCAGATGTCACTTGGGAAATGTGCTCTTGCATCAGCTATTCAGGCACTTTCATCATGGTTGTTCAGACAACAAGGCTGGAATTCAATCCTGTAAACTGATGCAACAGTACTTACGGAGCTGACAGGAAGGGATTAGTTACCTCTGTGTTGGAAAGGACTGAAAGAAAAACTCCAAAACACACAGTTTAGAATAGAAGGAGAACCTCCAGAATAAACTAGTGCTGCAGAACAATGTGTGAGATAGACGAAATTATATTTGCTGTCAAAAAGATAAATTAATCTTTAAAAAAAGGTAAGATCTGAAAGGGTTAGTAATTTACTGAGGCTTCTTCCATCCGGGGAAAGACTCTACAGAGAGAGCATTAGGAGTACCTTGCAGCACAGGATGGGAGATCTTGGAGAACAACAAGGCTCAGGTTCCCAAGACAAGTCTCCAAGACTTTGTATTCTAATGACTTGGTGTCTGCATTTGTATACTCTGTCTCCTGAGAATCTTTTTTGATTATAGTATACGGAATCATGGGATCAAAAGATCTGTCTTCTTTTAAATGGAATTATCCTGAATTCATGGGCAGGCATTATTACATGTCTGTTCACCTACCTAAGAGAGAAAAATCTCTAGGTTTCAATTCCTGCTTCAAGATTTGTTTATGTGTTTATGTGCATTAATCGACTGTTTAATATAGCTATTACAGTGTGCATGGAAGTAGCAGCCAGAACACAGCTGTGTATTGAAATCAGTGATCAACAGAATGATGATATTTCTAGTTCAACATCTTAAATTCTTTTTCATGTAGTGGTACAAATTTATGCAAAGGAAGAGACCATACTGTCCCCATCTACCCTCATCCTGAGGGCTTTTTACAAGGCTAGTGTGGTAGAGCAGCAGCAATTCACAAGGATCTGTCTCCTTCATAGAGAACAGGGTACTCTGTGGTCCGGCAGGCAGTCACTCCTGGATTACCCTGGGATAAGTTCTTGCAGGAAGGTTGGAATTGCAAAGTTGCACATGGACTGAAGTCTTAGCTGAATAGTCTTTGAATACTGCAGAAACCAGTAGAAGTTTTGTGCTGCTCTTAAATGTAACAAGTATATTAGCTGTCCTAGGCACTATTTACAAAATGTAGATTTGTGTGTTAATAATTCTTTTCAAGTAGTAATCAAAAACAGTAGGCATGAACTCTGTAGACTGATTGAATAGGCATAAGTTTCTAAGTTTGTAGGATCAGGGCTTCAGATATTTAGAGGTGAGAAAAAAATTAAATACTTCAAATGGAGAGAAGGTGCAGCTATTTGACTGATGGAAACATTTGCTTCACTGGGTACCATACTCAGACACATCTTGTGTGTATTTGTTTGTACAAGGACACATGTCCCTCTGTACTTGTTGCACAACAAGTACTCACCGCAGCAGTTTATTTCATACACAGTTGAAACAGGAATCACCTGATTTCAGAGAAATTGTACTGTAAATTTTCATACATAGATTAGAATTTACAGTAGTTCAAATATTATTAAATAAACTGGAGAAAGTCCAAGAAGGATGTGGATAGAAATCACATTTGTAAAACATGTTATTAAGAGAGACTGAGAGAATGGAATTTGTTTGAACTTCAAGCAAGAAGCCAGTGAAACAACCACAGTCTGTCCATATGGCAAGAGTATTCTAAGAACTTTATCAATAATGTTCTCTTCTAAGTGGGAAAAGAACAAGATAAAAGCATCATCTCTTGTTGCAGAGAGGGCTTGGAATGAACAGTAGGAGAGACTTCCAACTGGAGTGTAACACTGGGCTAATGTGAAGATTTTCACAGCCATGTTAGTTGTTGAAAGCAGGCTGGACAAACATCTGTCAAAGATAATGCTGATTGTACAGATCTCTCTGATGTCTCCATTGCTGGGATACCAAGTCTAGGCCGAGCTTAGTAGAAAGCAAAGACTGGGCAAACTTCAGAAGGAAGTGAAATGAGACACGGGGACTAAATGAAACAAGATAAAATGTAGTGTGAATTCATGAGATACAGATCAAGCTGAATTGATGTATAATTTTCTTTCTAAATATAACTAACTTTCTTGACAAAAACAATTTACTAGATCTCATTCATTTCATATTCGACATAGTGTTTGCTATGATGTCTTGAAGAAAATTATTAACTGCATTGAAGATTAGTTTGAACTGCTCAGAAGTTTGAGGCACTGGTTAAAAGAGAAAAAGAGTAGAGTGACATCGAAGGGGAGGGAGGTACTAGTAAAATTCCCCATTTGAGTCCAATCTTTATAATTCTGTTAATGACTTTGATATAAAAGGAAGTCAAGTACTGATGCAATGCAATGAAATTCATTTCTACAAAGCACAAAGTCATTGCACTTAGGGAGAAGTAACTGGGATTTTTGCTATGAACTTGGAGATAATTAGTTGAAAGTGTTTAAAAGATGAATGCATGCAGAAAGAATGAGATGCTAGTAAAGTGGTAAACGAGATCTTGGAATGTGTGAAGTGTTTAGTAGCTATTAGGAAGAATTAATTTTTTTGTCCATCCCTACCTTCATCTGAAACATGGTTAACAATTCTGGTCACCTATATGCAAAAAGGGTAAGGGCTCAAATGTAGAAGAGGACTGCTAGCACTATCAGGGGAGCAGAAATACATGGAGTAATCTGGAAAACTTTACTTAGTCCAGAAAAAAAGGCTGAAAGGGAATCCTGTAATTCAACATGGTGAGTGTGGAGAGTTACTTACATGCTTGAAAGTATCTGGAACAAAACCAAATAGACAACAAATAGTTTTACAAAACAGGAAATCAAAAGAAAATTCCTAACCATTGAATAGGTGAAAAAACATCTCCCCAGTTACAAATTTAGAGGTAAAAACAAAACCCCAATTGCTGGCAACTTCATGACAGGAGATGCATGGTCTGGTGTCAATGGTACGAGGACTCTTGCTCTCTTGTCTTCCTGTTCTCCAGTAATAAACATACATGTCCTTTGTTTTCTCTTGCTGCTGTGGTAACTGGGGACATGGGGATTGCCATCCCAGATCAATCCTCCAGAGTTCATTTTGCTCGGTAATCTAATTTGGGCAACAACTGCAAAATAAATACTCAGAGAAAGTGCAGGACTTCTAAAGGTAGCATGTGACCTAACATGGCCCTGGGGGATTTTCCTCATACTTAGCATTCAGAGACTGGTGAGTGTCCTGGGTCATGACAAGTTCTGTCTCTTTTAAAAGTTTTTCACCTGTAAGTTTTTTCATTCCTCCAGTGTAATTTCTCTTTGTAGAATCGTAGAATATTCTGAGTTGGAAGGGCCCCATGGGGATCATTGAGTCCAGCTCCTGATCCTGCACAGGACACACCAACAGTCACACCATGTGCCTGAGAGCATTGTCCAAACGCTTCTTTGACTTCCCCGGGGAGTCTATTCCAACACTCAACCACCCTCTGGGGGAAGAATCTTTTTCTGACATCCAGCCTAAACCTCCCCTGGCTCAGTTTCATGCCATTTTCTTGAGTCCTGTCACTGGTCACCAGAGAGTGAAGACATCAGTACCTGCCCCTCCAATTCCCCTCATGAGGATGTTGCAGACTGCAATGAGGTGTTCCCTCAGTCCCCATTTCTCCAGGCTGAACACACCAAGTGCCCTCAGCTGCTCCTCATACGGTGTGGTGGGTTCAGCGTGGCTGAATGCCAGGTGCCCACCCAGCCACTCTATCACTCCCCTTCTCAGCTGGACAGGGGAGAGAATAAGGGTGGAAACAAAAGAACCAGCACAAATCGTGGGTTGCGATAAGGCAGTTTATATTCATACAAATAGCAAAAGCAAAAGCAGGGTGCGCGCGCGCAAAGCAGAAGCA